>CM053590.1:121130583-121153777 GCA_028646515.1 Pseudochirops corinnae
TTATTGCTGATGTCAATAGTAAGGATCCTATCCCCCCCCAATTCTTTAACCATTGTACATTGTTGGTCAAAGGTCAATGCAGATTGTCTTGTGATATTTGTCAATACGGCCGCTGTTTGGACTGTTCCCTGCATGGATAGCGCGACTGTTGGTAAGTTGAATGAGGGATCCATCACAAATAGACGCGGGAACACACGGGCAGCACCTAAAAGAAGCCATCAATATATTTGACTCCAAGCACTGTATATAGTAAAAAAAAAAAAAAAACAGGAACACTGAGTTTGGCTTAAAACAGTATCTGGATTTGAATCCCAATTCTGCCATTTGCTACATGTATATTGTGGGTAATAGAGATTATGTAAAAGCAGATAATTATGATAGCAAAAATGCTCATATTCAACCCAGGGTCCCAATGGGAAAGATATTTCTTACAAATAATTAAGTTCATCAGATGTTTCTGAATATAATAAATACAATATCGTGATAGTATAATAGATAAATGAAATAAAATAAATATACAATATTGTTCAGTTGTTTTTCAGTCATGTCCAACTCTTCGTGGTCCCATTTGGGGTTTTCTTGACAAAGATGCTGGAATGGTTTGTCATTTCCTTCTCCAGTTCATTTTATAGACAAGGAAACCAAAGCAAACAGGGTTAAGTGACTTGCCCAGGATCACACAGCTAGTGAATGTCTGAGGCCTGATTTGAACTCAAGAGATGAGTCTTGACTTCAGGCCTGGTACTCTATCCACTGCACCACCTATAACACAATATAATACCATAAATAATACAATAAAACTATATACAATAAAAGCATTATTTTTCAAAAATGAAACAAAATTTGAGGCAAAGATGAAAAGACATTTTGAGCATCAGAGCTCTCTGGGACTGAGTGGGGAAGTGGTACAATGGGAAATGCAAGTGATGTAAAAAATAGCTAAGGTAAATAGAAATTTCTTTTTAAAAAAGAGAGAAAGCTAACCAAAATTGGTTTATTAAAAAAAAAGTTAGCTCTGAAACATGGGATCTTAACCTGGTCTTATAAGCCTGCTTTTTAAATATATACATTTTGAGTACTGTATTGTGGTATAATTGGTTTCCATTGTAATCCTTTTGTGAGAGATGACTCAGTGAATTTTCCTCATTTTTTTAAACTCCCTGTTCCATTCCTATCTCTTCTCCATACTTTGTAAGCCAGTTCAGTCTCCCAAGTAACTCATGATTTCCCCGAAATGAGGTAACTTGAAAGAAAACCATACTAGTCCTCTTCTGATTGGGCACTACCAAATTTGGTGGAAGGAAATACATAATGAAGGACTGAAACTGCTTTGCACCAATTAGTTAATACTAATGAAAGATTGTGAACTTGCCTCACCGGCCAATGGTGAGGTAGGACAGGTGTTAGAGGTGGAGTTAGGATCAGGACAAGAGAAATCTGTGAGCTTCCATATTTTGCACTCCCTGGCAGATGCCACTTGAGCTACAGAGACAGTGCCCTTTCTGAGTCTCAGACTCAGACTCCAAACTTTTTCATCTCACACATTTTGAATGTTATTTTCTGCATTCTGAGAAGGGGTTCAAAGGCCTCACCAGAATGGCAAAAGGATTTGTGGTAATGGTGTGCTAGATGTCCAAGATGGAGAGCCAGTTGTTAAAATTTTCTATGTGACTATAACAAATCAGGACTTGATGTATTGTTTTGTTGATTGTCTAGACTTAAGAAAGTGTGACTAATGAAGATTAAACTTAAAAGTCTATCGTGCATATGAAGTCAGTTAAACATTTACCAGTACACTCCTGTCCATGACATAAAAAATGTTACTCTAAAAGAAATAATTGAAAATTTATCTCTTCATTTTTAACAAAAGGTAAAAAATTCCTGGTTATAAATCTGTAAGGTTGAGAGTGAGACAAACAAAAATCAGGTAGGTATAATAAGATTCGTAAGTAGAACCGGTTAGAGAATATCTGTGAATTCTCCAAACTGGGGACTAGGGCCCTTCTACTACATGTCATCATGCTTTTCCAGACCCAGGATCCCCAGCCCCACATGAGCCCCAGGCAGAGCATATGGCACATGCTCTAAGATTAGAGTTCCCATTAGCCAACCCTTCTCCCAAACCCAATAAAGTGCTGGACCCAGAGTCAGGAAGACCTGAATTCAAATTTAGACTCAGACACCTACTAGCTGTGTGACCCTGGCAAATGGTAACTTAACCTCTATCTGCCTCAGTTTCCTCATCTGTAAAATGGGGATTATAATAGCACTTATCCCACAGAGTTATTATGAGGATCAAATGAGATAATATGTATAAAGTAATTTATACAGTGCCTGGCACATAGCAGGAGTTTAATAAATGCTTATTTCCTTCCTCCCTCCCTCGCTTCCTCCTTCCCTCCCTCCTTTCTTCCTTCCTTCTAACCCTAACCCTTCCTTCCTTCCTTTCTCTCTCCTTTCCTTCCTTCCTTCCTTTCCTTCCTCCCTCCTTCCCTCCCTCTCTTTTTTCCTTCCTTCCTTCCTTCCTTCCTTTCTTCCCTCCACACAAAGGTTTGTCCAGACTCCAGAAGATCACGATGGACAGAGAGCTAGGAAGCAATAGCTAACTCATGCTATCTAAACATATACTATAGAGAATTTCCAGCAGCTATTAGTTGGTTAATTTTGCACCTGGAAAAAAAAAAGGAAAGGGGATAGATAATTCATTTGTCCTATAAGGCCAAATTGCTTAACCTCTCAGTGCTTTTATCAACTCTCTATGACTGTAAGTTACAGAGAAGTGCCATCCTAGACTGGTAGAGGGTATTTTCTCATCTAGGAGTTCCCTCAATCAATGAAATCAGAGGCCCAGTCCCCATTCTTATCCCATGACTCCATTTCCTACATCTCAGGACAAGTCATCACTTCACAGGGCACATGTGTCTTTAAACTGCTTTTCAATAAAGTTGTAATGGCACAGCTTGATCACAGTCTATGGTATTGAAAAAGAAGCCTTTGGAGCTTTACAATTACTAAATGCCTAAGTGCTTCCCGGATTGGTTTTGATATAGGTTCACAGAAAAGACCTCAGGTAAAAGAAGGTTTTTCAACTCTGCAAGAGATAAAAAGACAAGCAGACATATAAACACATGCGCATGTACATACATAGGTATAGATATATGCACATGTACACACACACACATACACACACACTCTCAGGTTAACTAGCACCAAGGTAACATAGCCAGCATGTGTTAGAATTGAAGTAGTATTCCGGGAGCTTGCTAAAACCAGCTCTGGGAAGTCAATTGTTAAATTTTCTTTGTGACTATTTATACCTCAGCTGTTGGTGACTGCTACAAGTCAGGGCTTGATCTATTGTTTTGTTGATTATCTAGACTTCAAAAATCAATGGAAAACTGTTGATGCAGAATAGACTTGAATGTGCCCTACATGCATTTTTTTTTTTGTCTTTTTGATGTTGTTGTTGAAAAGCTGGTTGCTAAATATCTACCCATCTCTGCTAAGGGCCCCAGATCTTGCTTGGACCTAGGCTCTAACAGAGACTCTCTATCCTCTACTCCTCCATGCCTCTCTCATGTACACACGCATATTTCTACACATGCCAGGAACATCAGTACAACATTTTTAAAAATAAAAATAAGATGAGGGAGTCAATATTAATAGTAGCTCACATTTTGTGTAGTGCATTTCCTTACAACAAACTCATAAATTAGTGCACACACACACACACACACACACACACACCAATTTTACAGATGAAAAAATTAAGGCTTGCTGCAGGTGATTGGTTTCATCAGAGCTGGAATTTGATCCCAAGTCCCTGGGCTTCAAGTCTAAAATTCCTTCCCCTATGGCATACTGTCTCTCTCTTTCTTGGACTCCCTTCTAATTCCAAATCCCTCAATGCTGTAATTCTAAAGGTAGAGGCTAGAACCAGATGACTTCTTACATCCCTTCCTAACTGATGAGTCTGTGAAAGTTTCCCACTGGCCTTGCTCCAGCTTCAAATCATATGAAATCAGAATGTGCTGGGACCCAACTCCCAAACAACCAGGCCCTCTAACGGGCAGTTTACAGAAAGAAATGAGCCTGGTTGCAAATTTCTCTCACACACTTAACTACTCTTACCCTCTCTTTGCCAAACCAACAATTGGCTTCTGAAAACTAATGGTGCCTAATTTTTCACATTTCGCTGATACTGTAAACAGTGCACATTCAGTACAGAGTAGAGAATGGCACTGGCATTATGAAGCATACCCACAGCCAGTCCCGCTTTTACCTACTAATTGAGAACACCAAATGATATAAACCAATTGGTGTGTTTGTTGGCACAAGGGTTCCTAAGCAACAAAGGACCCAAGGAAAGCATGTGGTTCATTTACTAATGTGAGTGGCTTAATGGGGAAGGAGAGCTGACTGTACACAGAGAGTCTGGAGAACTGTCAATCACCACACAATCCTTCCTTCTTCCTTCAGAATGGAAAACTCAAGAGAAATGGCCAACTTGGAGATCACAAGCTCCTTTTAGTCCTATTTGTAAAAAGATGATTTCTTTTGTATGCACCAAAGAGGCTCACTCAAGAAGTTCAGAAACTTGGGACTACTTTTTGTTTGGTGTCCTCAACATGGGAGAAAGGCTTTGCTAATTCCAGGCCAGGGTTCTTCCTGAAAGCTCATGGAAGGAGTTTTTTTAAAAAGTAAGAAAAAAAAAAAAGAGGTTTGTTTCCCATCTTTAGAAACACAATTGTGTTTTTCATTCATTTAATGCATCAACATGTATATATTTGCACTTTAGCCAGTTGCTGAGATAAATTCTGAGGATACAGAAAAAAATAATCCCTACCCTCAAGGAACTCATATTCTAATGATGAGAAAACATGTAAATTATGAGGTATGTACTAGATACAATAAATAAAATATAATAAAAACACAATAAAATATAGTATGCAATGCCAGAAATAGTGGAATGTGATAAATACAATAAAATACAGTGAAAGGAAGACATAATCTGAGCATCAGAGCTCTCTGGGATTGAGCGGGGAAATGATACAATGGGAAATGGAAGTGATGTAAAATCAGAAAATGTAAATACATTTAAAAAGAGAGAAAGCTAAATAGAGTTGGACATCTGCCTTGTCCCAAACTCTGATAAGACCAAAGAGGTCAATGGTGGATCAACATGGATGGAAAGTGATAAATGAGAACCTCCCAACTGGACACAGAATCTCTTCTCTCCTTTCCAGCTCTCAATTAAATGTGGTAAAAAGGGAATAAGAAAAAATGAGAAATGAGAACCATGGAGAACTCAAAAATTTCTTTTGAGCAAATACTTCTAATTTCATCTTAAGCAAATTTTATCCAAAGTGCTGCTGGGAAAGTTTGGCTTTTTCCTGTTCCCTATTTGACCACCAGCTGAAAAAAAAAAACGACAAAGTAACTAGGTGGTACAGAGAATAGAGCACTGGACTTGGAAACCGGAAGATCTGAATTCAGACTCTATGGCAGATACCTATCAGCTGTGTGATCCTGGACAAGTCACTTAACCTCTTTGTCTCAGCTTTCTCATCTGTAAAATGATCGAAATGTATTTAATGGCATCTGAGGTCTCTTTCAGTTCTAAATTTGTGATCCTAAGCAGGCAATAGAAGAAAAAAATCGTCTGGATAACCCAAAGACTGAAACTGAATATAACTCTCTTCTATAACTGGGTCTTCTTTGAGAGGAAATAACACCATATTCAAACCAAGCAGCAGATTCCTGGCACCCGAATGATTCAAAGCATTTTTTTAAGCTTCTGATGAGGTAAGACTGTGTATACCTTGCCACATGCCCTCTGACCCACCTCATGGTACCAGACCCCTCTCTTCTGTTTATCCCAATCCAGTACTGGCTCCTTATTGTCTACTTGTATGGAAAGAAAATTGCAAACTGCTCCTACTTCCCTTATCATATCATCACATATTCTTTTTGTCATGTCTAAATATGTTTTCTTACTAATTGTTCACACTGATATACACACAGGTATTTAAGTTCCTGGAAGACCAGAGCCTGCCTGTTTAATATGCTTTTAATAATGCCTGGGAGAACATTGTGCACACATGGGCACTTAGTGAAAAATATTTGATGAGGCTATAGATGTGTTTGGAAAGTACATCATTGAAAAAAAATCTGGCTCTGGTATAGGATTGGGGGGGTGATGCTTAGTGTTTGGGCTTTGGCAAAAATAAGATGGAAAACTCCCCAGTTTAACAGATGGATGGAGTACCTCTATGGCTAGAGATGACAGAAAATTGGGAGGAAGATTAATTTATTTCACCTGGGTTGTATTTGGGGCTGCTTTAGAGCCAGGCAGCAGAAAGGTGGGTGCACTGAGGACTCTGCAGGCCCATGGCAGGAAGGGAAGTTCTTTGTTTCTGTAGGAGCTGCCTGGCTGGTCGTAGCCAGCTTTGTGAAATGGCCACATTCCCCGCTTTAAACAGGAGACGGGGACAATGAGACCTCCAGTCTAGCACAGTGGGGAGTAGAAGTAGCTGCTTTTGGTATAAAGTCAGTCCCCTATAGCCAGCCACCTGGAAAACAAGCTGGAATTGAGCCCAGGGTGGGGTCCAATTTGAAGCTGTCCCACACTGCCTCCACTATGACCAGGCAAGTCCCAACAAATTAGAGGCTTGCCCTTAATGACCTTTAAGATTCTATGGTTCTAATGACAGAGCTTTCTCTTTCTAGGAGCCTCTTCCTTTCTCTTCTCTCCTTGGGGATGCTTAATAAGCTTTCTCCCCACCCCCCATCCCACACTCAGGCTTTCTTTAGTGGAGAAAGGAAAAATGTAACAGCTAAACAATGGAATAAATGAAACGAGAATTACTTTGAAAGTTCTCCATAAACAATTAATTAATGTAGTCCTTTAAAAAGCATTTATTAAGCACTTACTTTGTCAAAGGGACAGAGAAAAGCACAATGAATCCAAAAACGAAATAATCCCTAAATGCAAAGAATTTCTATGGATCTGGATAAGTCCATAAAAATGAACACTAATATTTAATTAAAATATACATATTCTAAGATTTTAAAAATACAAAGTATTGAGAGAGCCTCACAAACATGGGGTGGATCAGGAAAGACTTCTAGCAGGAGATACTTGAAGTGAGTCTGAAAGGAAGCAAGGGATTTTAAGAGTAGAAGGTGAGAAGGGACTCCAGCCCAGGCATGCATGGGAGAAGAGTTTTATGCTAAGATGCCTTTGCATCTTCGCAGGAAATGGAAGGCCTTGTGCAGGGAGCAGCAATTATGCCAATTGGACTGGAGTGCCAGAGGGAGAATACTGTGAGATCACTCTGCAACTATAGGTTGAAAACAGAATGTCCTTAAATGTCAAGTAGTGGGAGTTTGTGTTTTATGCTGTTGTCATTTGTTCTGGAAGAGGACCACGGCATCAGGAAGTTGAAGGTGTGGGAAGGGTACCTCCCTCTGAGTTTCTTTTCTGCTGTCTTCAGTTTGCATCGAGGCTTCCCTTCTTCTCCCCTTTTTGGAAACACTTATAAATCTATATAAATTGGCCTTGGCCCATTAACTGATGGAAAAGGGAGAGTGGTAGATCTCACGGCCAAGGAGAAAAATTGGAAAGTAACTATATGGCACTTTAAGATTTACAAAGAACTTTTCTAGTCAAGAAAATAGAAGGGAAGTCTACTGAAAGAAGGGAGAGAGGAATGAGAGACAGACAGACAGAGACAGACAGAGAGAGTGAGAAGAGAGACAGAGACAGAGGGACAGAGAGGAGAGACAGAGAGAGGAGAGAGACAGACAGAAAGACACAGAGAGAGAAAGAGACAAAAAGAGAAGAGGGGAGAATGGGGGTGATGGGATAAATACCATAAGGACTATTCAGCAGTTCCAGAAAGGCTTGGATTAGATACCATATATCCCCTGGGCCTGGGTCTTTCTGCATGGTGTGGTGAGGGATAGAGATTGTCAGGAGGAAGGGAGAGGAGTTGCTGTGGGGAAGTGACCTTGTCTTGGACACAACCATGTACTGCCTTAGGCAGAACTGTGACTGTTTCATTCCTTTATTTCCCACTATGTCCAAGGTTTCAAACTATCTGCTCAACAGCTAATCACTACTAAGAGATTATTTAATGTGTGAATATATTGCCTTTCCTATGGTTGTGAAGAATCAAAAAATCATGAAAGGAATAAATGTCTAATGTGGGATAACAGCATGTTAGGAAGGATTTGGGAAGAGTTTGTGAGAGGAATAAAGTAGGATAGGAGGGACTTTCCAACTTCTTGGATGATATCATATGGATGCCTGCTTATTCACAAGATCTAGACTGGGTTTTGATTGTAAGCATCTGTTTATATAGTATGGAGGGAGGGAATCTTGAGAACACAAACTATGTTTCACTGTATTTTTATATCCCTGGTGCACAGCATGCAGTGGGTACACAATAAATGCTTACTGGATTAAATCCCTACCCAAATGAAGGGCTTGTTTTGTGCCTTGTCATATGGTCAGCCTGTCTATATACTTCTTGCTAGTTTGTGCATCCAAAGCACAAGATTTAAAGCCAAGTAACTGAAAGATCATCAGAGGTAAATCATCTTTTTCTTACTTGTTGTTCAGTCAGTTTTCAGGCCAATCCTACATGACCCCCATTTGGGGTTTTCTAGGCAGAGAAACTAGAGTGGTTTTCCATTTCCTTCTCTAGCTCATTTTACAAATGAGGAAACTGAGGCAAACAGGGCCAAGTGACTTGCCCAGGTAATAAAACAGCTAATAAGTGTCTGAAACCAGATTTGAATTCAGAACGATGAATCTTCCTGATTCCAGGTTGGCACTCTATCCACAGTGCCATCTAACTATCCCTTAAATCCTGAGTAAGAATGAAGAAGTGGCATCAAAGGAGAAATACTTCAAAGAAATAGCTGAGCTCTCTCCCCATGTTCTGTTTTCATCCACTGCAGGAACACTGTGGAGAATGCATAGTGGAAAGAAAGACACACTATATGTGAGAGGACTGATTTTGACAAACTTAACCCTTCTCAGCAATGCAAGGAGCTAAAACAATTCCAAAGGACTCATGACGGAAAATGACATCCGCATACAGAAAAAGGACTAGGAAGTCTGAATGCAGAGCAAAACAGACTATTTTCTTTTTTGCTTTATTTTGTTTTGTTTTGTTTCTTTCTTATGGTTTCTCCCATTCGTTATAATTCTTCTATGCAACATGACTAATGTGAAAATGTGTTTATGGGAATATATGTGTAGAGAATATAATGCTGTCTTGGGGAGAGAAGGAGGAGGGAGGGGGAGAAAATTTAAAACTTATGGAAGTAAATGTTGAAAACGAAAAATAAATTAACTAATAAAAAGTAGGAAAAAGGAAAAACACTATACATGCAAATTCTTTATACTTTTAAATAAGATTAGTATTAAGGAAAATCAATATACTTTTCTTGAATATGATGAGTTGTTCCTCCTGGAAAAGCTAGCAATCTGTTCATATCAATCTTTATTTCCCCAAAAATGTCAGCAGGCAGCATTCAGTGGAACAATAAATATTTCACCGTCCTCACTCACCCTTCTTGGGCTCATCAGGCTTTGAGCTAGAAGGCAGCTAGTCTCATTTCCTCATTTGAAACGGGAAGGAACTTTAACCTTTGGGTAAAGTTGATTTTATCGAAGTACTAAAGTGACTTACCCAGGGTCTCATAGACAGCAAGCCACGGAGCTGTGATCCTTCACAACTTGTTTGTATTTTCTGATTTATATTATCTTATTTTCCCCTTTTGCTATATTCTTCAGGTCTGGGTTTCTAATGGACAACTGAAAAGGAAAAACAAAAAGAAAAAAAACAAGTTTTAAGGGAAGCAATGATTAAAAAAAAAAAAAACCTAGCTTGAAAATTCCTTGGGGGAGAGACTGCATGTTCTATATAGAAAAAGACTCTTGAAAATATGTTTCTGTTAATGCAAGTCCATCATATACAAATCCCTAACAATTTCAGCCCGTTGTAAGCAATTCTAAGGGAAATCCGAGTAGAGATCTCTGCTCTCGAGGGAGAAGTTTAAATGAATAAAATTAAAGGGGAAAGAGAGGGGTAAACAGAAAACAAAGGAGGGAGAGTGAATGGAGGCGCAGAATCACATTGGCTCCCATGGAAAAAACCATATTAGCTACTGGGCTGATTGTGTTTTGACACTGCCCTCAGTACGTTAGTGAACTGATGGCCATTCAGAGCCTGGGAAAGCTCTCCATTCAAGGCACTTGGATTCCAAAGTATCTTAAATATTACCAGGGAAACATGTCCTTTCCTGACTGATGAAGTCCTTTTGGCTCCAGCTCCCAAATCATTATGTGTGGCTGTTTCTGCAGCCACGACAGTTCTCTCCTAATGTTTTACCTATCAAAAATGGAAGTTTAAACTTTTCCGGGGTGATTAAATTTGAATCAAAGGAGATTGCTCATTTCTACTAAACTGTCTTTGTTGTAATGATGCTCTGAGAAGCAGGACCTCTTAACCAAACTGTCAGCTCCACCCAGGGCGGCCAATACTGAAGCATCATGAGGCTTGGTTAGAGGAGGTGGGGGGAGCCAAAGCCTTGGCCATTCCCAGGGCCTTTGTGTTGGAAGATTAGTCCAGCTAATGGGCTCTGGTCTCAGAGAAGCTTAGCTTTAGTGCTAGGCTCACAGGATCAGAGACTTGGGGATGGAAGGGTCTTTAGAGGTTTTGTAACCCAACTCTCTCATTTCTCAAATGAGGAAGCTGAGGCCTAGGGTGGGGGAAGGATCCAAGGACCGAACTTTGAGGATACACCCACACTTAGATGATATGAGAAGGAAGATGAATCAGCAAATGAAACAAACTCAGATAGAGTTGTATTACAGGAGCAGAATCAAGAAGGAGAGTATAGAAAATAGTATTTATTAATGGAAAGAGCAAGGGGGATGAGAACAGAGAAAAGGCCATTCAATTTGGCAACTAAGAGGTGCCTGGTGAAATTGTGGACAACAGTCTTAGCCATACTGTTCAGGAATGAAGTTAGGTTTTATGAAGGGGAAAAGTAGCTAAGATAGTTAGGAAATGGAAGTAGCATAACTATTTTTTCTGTTTATCCGTGAAAGGGGAGGGAAATATAGGACTGGACCTTGAAGGATTGACAAGATAAAGGAAAGGATTGTTCTTTCTTAATTTTTAGGCTGAGAGATCTGCTCATATTTGGAGGTCAAAGATATGAAACTTGTGGAGAAGGAAAAATAGAAAGATATAAGATAAATATAATCACCAATGTTGCAAGGACATGACAGAGATGAGAGGTTGGGGTATATAGCACCAAGGTTCCAGGTAGCCAGCTAGCTTTGGCCAAGAGGATGAGTGTCTCATTATCTAAAACTATAGGGAAAGAAAAGAAGATGAGTGGAAATGTGAAGTGAGTCCTTTGTATGTGAGTTCTGATTTATTTTTTAAGCAGTCGAATTGAATGACCAAGGTCTACCATTAGTCCTCCTAGTGGTAGTCCCAACCCTTGAAGATCAAGTGCCTGTATGTCCTAGAAAACAAAGCACAGTCCAAACATTTTCTCTAGCCTACCTTAGAAACTAGAGAAAGGATTAATTTCTTGTTTATTTTTTTTTAAACCTGAACTTAAACTTTTCTGTCTTTAAAAGGAGAAATAAAAGCCAAACACCAGATTTGTTTGTTTTGAAGACCAGGGAAAAAAAGATAGGGGAGGATGTTTCATAAATAAAGGTGTACCTGACTTTATGACATAACCAGAGTGACTGTATATAAATCACTTTTTTTTGTTAAATAGAATACAATTTTGCAAGGATCAAGGGAGCCAGGTAATTCCATAAAGGATTATTTTACAAAGTGAAAAATTCTTTTTGATTTGTGAATGAATTATCTTCAGGTAGATCAAGTTAGTAAGATCTAAATTCAGCATACTGGACAGAGGTATCCTTACATCATACATTTGGAGTTGGAAGAGACCTTCAAGGTCATCTGATCCAACCTCTCATTTTGTAGTTTAGGAACCAGAGGAACAAAGAAGTTAAGTGATACCCAAGACAAGAACACCGTGGTAGTGAGTGGCAGAGTCTGGTTTTGAGTCCAGGTTTTTTGACTCCAAATTTCAGGATCCTTTTCATTTCATAACCCTATCTCATTTTTTTAAAGCGGGGCATGCCTTTCTCTTTCCCTTTCTGACTCTCAGAAGTATGAAAGTTAATTACTGAAGGGAAAACATCCAGAAAGCTCCAATCTTTGATTAACTGCAGCTTTTAATTCCCTACTCTGTCCCTCCCCAGGGGAGAGAATTAGAAAATAGACTTCCTCACACCCGCAATGTAATCCTTAGCGGTATCCAACTCATTAAATCCCAACCCTAGAACTTGAACTAGAGTGCCCTGCCCTGAGTTTCTACGCTACAGGAAAAGAGTTACCTTCTATGACCAGAGATTTGCATACTTTCTTGTTTTCAAGCCCAAGTGCTTTATAGTTTAATTTAAAAACATGCAAATTTTTCCCTGCTTTTTTTTCAAATAGTGGAGAAAATCTGTGAGTATTTAGGAGCTGGGAGGTGCCCATGGGGCAGAGAGCATGAGAGAAAGAAAAGATGAAGGGGGTTACAGAATTTTCCTTTCTTCAAAGACTAAAATTTATAAACCACACATCTTATGCTGTTATTTCTTCAACTTCATTGTTTGGAAAAATTACGGAAATGTCAACTTAACCTTGTCAATGCTTGCATTTTAGTACACGACCTAAGAAGAATCTCCGTTTATACAGAAATGCACATATTTTCCCTAAAGTACAAATGATTTTAGACAACACCTCATAAGGAGTCTGACATTCTTTGGGGGTGAGGAGATTGTTATCCAGATGTTGCCAATAGAACAACACCCCTCTCCCCAAATATCTAACAGTGCTACACAAAGGTTTAAAGAATCTTATATTGGAGCCAAACAAAATTCTATGGCCATATTCATCTTGCAAAGAGGATTAGTTTTGATAAGCATTTGAATCAACTTTCACAATGCAAGCTGCTTCATAATCAGAACATAGAGTCTAAATCCTTATCAGGTGGGCCAGTAGACCAGCTCAGTTGGCCACCTCACTGTGCTAATGAGGTAAAGGTCATATGGTTTATCTCCATGGGAACCAGTTAGTTTCACTCTGTTCTTTGTTCACCCAGAAAATGTCAAAGCTAAAAAGGGCCTTAGAGACCATCCAGTCCAACTCTTGAAGTATGAAACTGAAGCCCTGAGAGATAAAATCAGAGCCGTAATAAGGGGTTGACTAGGACTCTTCCCCAAAACGCCACCTTTCCTGGGGGAATGTGATTCCTCAGCACAGAGCTCCCCATTCTGACGTCTCGTGCCTTGCTCTCTTCTCCTGGCTTGTGCCTGTGACATGAGTCTGCTTGGTCCAGGGATGCTATCCCTGGATCTCTTCTTGTCACCACACCAGCCCTACCCCAAGGCCTGCTTCCCATCCCCAGTGCTGCAGAGGCTCTTGAAGACTCTCTGGGCGACAGGCTTCCTCATCCCCTGGTTCTGGCTGAATCTAAAGTCAGACTGCCCTTTGAGCAGCTGTTGGCTAAAAGCCCTCTATTCTATCAGACTTTCCTCCTTGCCACTGTCCCTCTGTCCTCTTCCCCTGAACGAGGGGACGTTCAGATGAGTCCTCAGACATTTACTAGCTGTGGGACATTGGGCAAGCCACGTAATCTCTGCTTGCTGCAGCTTCCTTCACTGTGAAAGAGAAATAAGAATAATGGCATCCGCCCTACAGTTCTTCCGAAGATCACATGAGATGTAACATTTAGAAAACACTTGCCACAGTGCCTGGCACACAGTAGGCACTTAATAAAAGTTTCTTGATTGTTGACTGTTTTACCACAGGTGAAAAGTGTCCAGCTACATCTCTGGGTGAAGTACTTTAGGACCAAACAGCTACTTAGAGACAAAGCTGAGACTTGAATCTAGGTCTCCTAACTTAAACTGCTTTTTGTTTTCTTTTAGGCTGCACTACCTTCACCACTAATCATTTTGTAAAAGCATTCCACTGCTCACTGATGAGTGACTTGAATAATTGCCAAATTTAAGTAGCTAAGGGGATAGGATCAAGGACACCGGTAGAGGACTTTTCCCAGGCATGGGAAAGAGCCAAAATATCCCCAGAAACTGGAGCAAAAGGAGCAGAATGGGAGATGAGATAGTAATGGACAAGGGGGAACCCGCATTGTATAACTTTAATTTTCTCAGTAAAATTAGAGGCAAGGTTTCCTACTGAGAGAGAGGGAAGTAGATAGTTTTGCCATAGTTTTGTCGCAGGCAGTGTGAATGAAAGTCATTCAGGGCAGAATAAAAGGATCACTAAGTAGCAATTAGGGTCTAGTTGAGATAAACTCAATTTGTGGTGGGTCCAGTCAGCACGGTTTTGTGATTTCCTCCATTGGCATTCAACAGCATGTTGTAAAGAAGGCAGGTGGTGGCAGTAACCCAGTTTTGGGTTTAGCAAGGCACTGACAGTGGGGTAAGGTATTCAAGGATAGAGAACAGGGTATAGTTGAAATGGTCAACTCTGGGATCAATAATACAAAGGGAGAGCAAAGGGGAGTGGAATGACTGGATATTGCAGTGAGAATGAAGACTATGTTTAAGAGGAGTGATATAGAGGGAAAGATGGAAGAATGGGAGATTATAATGAGAGACAGGAATACAGAGTTCATTATTGTAAAGATGGGAGTTATTCAGAGAAATATGAGTTAAATAATAAGACAGTTAAGTGAATTTAGAACTAGTTAAATGAATGGATCCAAATAGAGGTTTTTTTTAAGTTTTATTGATGTGATTTGTTTTTAAATTAAATTTACAGATTACTCTTGCTTCATGAGAGGCCTTTTTTAACAACCTAATAAGATAATGACCTCATTTAAAAGAATATTTCACGTCTATAGTATGTGTGCATGCACACACACATCTCTTTTTATTGACAGAAGTCCATGTTCTCTCCCTCCCATCCCATTTTCCCATGGAGGAGAAAAAGAAAAGAACGATTTATAAAATAACAACATTGTAAGGGTAGACATCTTTAAAAGAATTAGGGCTTTGATCAACAAAGAGACCAACCAAGATTCCAGAGAACCAGTGATGATGTATGCTACCCGCCTCAAAATCCAGAGGTGATAGACTCAAGATGCAGAAGGAGAAATACGTTTCTTGGACGTGGTCAATGTGTGAAGCTGTTTTGTTTGACTGTGTATGTTTGTTGCAAGGGTTTTCTTTTATTTTTTTTTTCCAATGGTGGGGAGAAGAAGTGAAAAAGAAAGAAAACTAATGCTCGTTGATTGAAAAAAATAAAATTATTTTAAAATGAAATATGATGCTCAGGGGGAAAAAAAGGTTGCCAATCCCATGTTAGAATGGACCTCTAACAATCCCTTCTGTCCCCACAATTCTATGATTGTTGCTGTTTAACTCTATGACACATTATTTCTATGACAATCCTTTCTATGGAACTCTACCTAATTTATACTCCAGGAGCAGTTTCTGAAGAAAGTCTATTTTCTTGTATTTGTGCATTAAGTAAACTGGTTCCTTAATTCTCGTACTATGTTAAGTATGTCTTTACTAATAGCTTTTTTCCTTTTTCTCATTTTAAACACGACTTTTAAACATTTTAGAGGGAAATTATTCCTTCTCTATTTCCCCTAGAAAAAGTTACTTTGAAATAAAATTCTTTTAAAGAGAAAGGAGAGAATGTAAGTATAACATTGAAGAAACAGCTTGCTTATTCATTCCCAAATATTTCTTTTAAGTGAAAGATATTCTTTGTGCAGGAGAAATACACATGCACCACCATGTATCTCATCTCTGAGTTCAAATGAGAAGTGAACACACCATGAAAAATTATTGACAATTACACCACATGGCATGGTATACAGAAACCATTGTTCTTTGAGCCAATCCTAAGAGACCTGGTGGGAATTCAGTTTGTCAGAACTCAAGACCAAATGCAGATAGAGATTTGCCCATTAGGGTATGGCTGGAAAGAAATGTGTTTTCTTAAGGAAAAAAAGGTATATATTCCAAGTAAACCCGCACATTATGAAGGCACCCTGTTGAGTAATCATTTTAATAATGGAAAGTATAGCAAGTAAGAACACACCATGACATCCTTTTTATAACAGCCTCCTGGAGGAAAAAGAGCAAGAGGGAGAAAGCCACTGAACATTTCTAGAACTGAGATCCTATCCTGACTAAAGCTTAATAAAGGAATTTAGAGGAACTATGAGCCAAAACACAGAAATCTTTTAGGGAGCATTAAAACATAAAAAAGTTGAATCAAAGAGAAAGATGTTCCTTAATGATTTTTAGAGGTCAAAGACTTGGGAAAGAATGCAGCTGAGGGTGATAAAATGCACATTATCATTTTCCCCTCCCATGTGTCCTGAATGGAAAAGTGTAATCCTGCTACTGAAGGGATATGGAATTGTTAGAGAGATGGAAAGGAGAAAAATAGGTCATAGAGAATTCAAAACACTTGACTGCTCTTCATGCTAAGAAGAGTGATTTATTCTTTTTTTCCCTTTTATTCAGTATTTTGTTTTAGACTGTGACATTTTTTTCCCCAAGTAGGCAACTTTCAGTGTGCAAACTCCCTCTCCAAAGACAGATTGGCAATTAAAAAAAAGTTTTGTTGATACTTTTAGAAAGGCATCACTGTCACATCCCAATACTCCTTCCCCAAAGGGAGTCTACCTTGTAACCAAGAACTATACTAAGCAAAATAAGTTTACTCACTGATCATAACTTACCTCATTCTAAGTAAGTAGCACTTTACCTTCCTACCAAGAGAAGGGACATATTCTTCAGTTGTCTTGGTCATTACATTAGTTTTTGTTCTTATGTCTTTTAGTGTTTTTCATTATGTTGTGGTTGTGTGCATTATTTCTCTTATTTGTTTTTGTTTCACTCTGTATCAGTTCATACAAATCTTCTCACAGGTCTCTGGATTATTCATATTTGTCATTTATGGCACAGTGTTATTTCATTTCATTCTTATACCACAGTTTGTTCTTCCATTCTTCCAGTCAGTGGATATCTACTTTACTTCCAGTTTCTGGTCAGGGGGTGTAGTGTATAGAATGTTAGACCTGGAGTTTAAAAAAACTTGAGTTTGAATCCTACCTCAGATATTCACAGTGTCAGATTCAGTTTCCTTATCCGTAAAATAGGGATCTTACTAGTAATTACCTTACAAGATTTTAGTGAGAATTAAATGAGAAAATACATGTCAAGTGCCTTGTGAACTTTAAAATGCTATGTAAGCATTGACTATTAATGTTTTATTATCATTAAAAGTTGAACTTCATTTTTAAATTGAATCTTTGTCTTCCAAAGATCAAGCCTTTATTTTTTTTCTTTCTTAAACTGCCTCTTCCACTAAAAAAAAAAAAAAAGCAACCTGATAACAAAAATGCCCAGTTAAGTAAAATAAATTCCTATACTGACTATGACCAAAAATGCGGGTCTTATTCTACATGTTTAGTTCATCAATTCTGTTAGGAGGTGGGTAGCATTCTCTATCATGGATTCTCTGGAATCATGATTGGTCAGAGTTCTTAAGTCTTTCAAAATTGTTCACTTTTGCAATGGTGATGTCATAACATACATTGTTCTCCTGGTTCTACTCACTTCACTCTGCATCAGTTCACTCAGTCCCTGCTTTCTCTGAAACCATCTCTTTCTACTTTGTTACAATTCAACAGCATTCCATTACATTCATACACCATACTTTGTTCAGCCATTCTTCAATTGATGGACACTCCCTTAATTTCCAGTTATTCTCCAAATCAAAAAGAACTGCTATAAATATTTTTGCACATGAAGACCATTTCCTCCTTCTTTGATCTCTTTAGAGCTTAAACCTGGAAACGGTATTGTTATCAAAGCATATGCAGTGTTTAGTGACTTTTTGAGTTGCCTTGTATTTTTAATGATGGTAAATACTGAAAACCAGAACTTATGTTACAACACAGTTGACATTATGTCCATTTAATTATATGAGGTATGATGCAGCAAAAGAAGATATGGCTTTCTCAAAGTCTGTGCCAGCAAAGTACAAACTGTATAAAGTGCTACCAAAGATGGAAATTGCCCACAATAGACTGTATATCTGTCATCTGAGAATCAGCCTTGCTTAACTGCAGAGAGGATCATTATTAAGATGGCCACAGCAATGGCCACAACTTCCAAAGGTACACCTAAGACTTGGTCGCAGAAGGGTTGCAATGTGCATTGGTGGAGGGAGTATCCACACTGAGAAAAGTCTAAATCCTCGAGGAAATGTAGTGAAATCAATGAGTTTCATTATGACAGTGGCCATTCAAATTCACTGTATCCTAGCTACATGGCCCTGGATGCACCAGGTACCCTGAAATATTGTTTCTAGCATCTTAGTGAGTAAATCCAGAGGCAGTATGGCAAAATGTAGATAGCACTGGCCTCAGAGTCTAGAATTCTAGACTTGGATTCGGATTTTGCCTATGACACATACTAGCTATGTAACCCTGGGGAAATCTTTTGGCCTCTCAGCACTCCAAGTAATTCCCTAAAACTGGGTTGTTTAACCTGGGGGCCTTGGAACTTTTCTTTAAAATATGTTTTTATAACTGTATTTTAATAAAGTCAGTCTCCTTTGTAATCCCTTGTTTGTTACTTCATACATTAACATTCTAAGACATTCTAGAATATTCTAATACAGCACAGGAACTTACTTTGCATTAGTAAAGATTTTTTTCCTTATCAGGAGTTGCCTATATCCATAAAGCACAAATTCAGTCCCCCACCCCCCCACCTCAGATGGGCAAATCAGAACAAGCAAATTGTCCTTTTGGGTCCAATTAGGTGTAGCATGTTAAGACTTAGCCTTACCTCAGGAAGGCAAGTAGCTCTAATAGAAAGTTCCCATTCCCAAGTTGGCAATATTTGAGTAGGTCACTCAGCCTCTCAGTTTGCCAGGCCCCAGTTTCTTGTTTCCATAGAGATGATGCCATGACTTTCAAGTGAATTAGATTTAAGTGAGATTTCCATATCTGAAAATATATGTAGGGGGCAGGGAGGGAGGTCAGGGAGAAATGAGGAAGTAAAGGAGCCAAGAAGAAATGACCCAAAGACCTTGAGTTCACAGATCATACAATATAAATTAAAGCATCACAACTTAAGAATGTTTAAACATTCACACAGAGATAGGAGCAGGAACGTGAGCAGTTAGAATCCAAAGACTTGTCCTGGATCCACTTACCAGCTATGTGAACTTGGACCAGTCCTTTAACTTCTCTAGGTACCAATTTCTTCATCTCTCAAGTGAAATTACTAGATGAGATAACCTCTGAGTCTCCCTTCAGATGTAAAAGTCTGTGATTTTCTAAATTCCAAAGACTGTCTGCCCTGATTTCAACCAATCATTCTATAAAAACAAATTTATGAAGCACATGAATTAAGGAGCTATTTATTCCCTTTACCATAGGATTCCTTCAAATAACATTACATTAAAATATACTTCAGGTATGATTCTATGGATATAAATTCCATTTTCATGAAGCTTTCAAGAATGCATCTGTTGTATAGAATAAAGGACCTTAACAGTGTAGACAAGACTTGACTTAAATGGGGGCAATGTCTTTACTATGTTCATCTCCCAATCTGTGAATTTCTCAGATTATTGACACAGGTCAGGTCAGAACCTCTGTGATTTGACATACAATTTCTTCTTATCAGTCCAGTGTGACAAAGATAACAGTTCTTAAAGACTAAAGACCTGGATTCAGGTCTGAATTCCAACAGTTAATAATTGTGTGCACTTTGGCAAGTCATTTGCCTTGTTTCCAGGACTATCTCCAGTTGTCCTGTTCTATATCTGGCCACTGGACCCAAATGGCTCTGGAGGAGAAAGTGAGGTCCTTCCCCACTTAAATCGAATTCTTTTGCAAGTCATGGCATCATCTTCCTGATGTCATGGTCCTCTTCAAGAATGAAGGACATACACATTGGGGGAGATGGGGGTCGTCTGAAAAAGATCAGGAGTTGGGCGGGGAGTAATGGACACAAGGTCAATATGAGTCAATAGTGTGAAATGGGAACCAAAGTAACCTTAAGAAGAGCATAGGATTCAGGAAAGAGGAGGTGATATTCCTAGTGTGCTCTGCCCTGGGCACATCTACATCTGGAGTTATGTCTTAAATTCCGGGTGTCTTATGTCAAGAAAGGCAGCAACTGATTGTTATAGAGTGTCCAGAGGAGATGGTGAAGAGCCTCTTGCCTAAGGTAACTGAAGGCCAGTCAAAGGAACTGGTAGCCTGAATACATGGGAGTAGGAAGTGGGGAGCATGCAGCATGAAAGCCCTTTAAGTATTTCAAGGACTATCCTGTACAAAGACAATGGGACTTGTTCTACTCAGCCTCAGAGGACAGAACTAGGAGCAATGAATAAAGAGGCAACTTAAGGCTTGATGTCCAGAAAATATCCTAATCAAAAATTCAATATTGTGAGTTCCCTCTCACTAGAAATCTTCCAAGGCCAGATGGCCACTTATTGGGTATGTTATAGAGGGTTGTCGTGAGAATCAAATGAGATAATATTTGTCAAGTGCTTTGGAAACTTTAAAGTGTTATAGATCATTATATTATACTATACTGTAACCTATTCATTATATTATTATGTTTATTATTATATAACATATTATAGTATGTGTTATATTGTTAATATTTGAAGGGATTATTTTTCAGATATGAATTGACCTTTAAGTATAAATTGATTCCTATCTGAAAGAATTCCTTCTACAACACACCCAATAAACAGTCATCTAGCTTTTTCCTGAAGACCTCCAGATGGACATAGGTTCCCTACCCCTGGTCTAGGGTCTACCTGACTCTGCCATTGACTAGTAGTGTGTCCTTAAGCACATATTTTCTAGACCTAAGTTTTTTCAGCTGTAAAATAAAGATGTTGGTTAAGAAAACAATATACACGAGTAGAATAGCGTATATGAAAAGGATAGGAAAGCAGTAATTATGACCAATCTTGCCCGTGGTAAAGATATGAGGTAATGAATGATTCTCTGCTTGTTAGAAAAGTGATGTTCTATAAATGTAAAATGAAGCACGGTGGCGCCATAGTGGACAGGATGCTGGGCCTGGAGTCAGGAAGATCAATCTTCCTGAGTTCAAATCTGGCCTCAGACACTTACTAGCTGTGTGGCCCTGGGCAAGTCACTTAACCTTGTTTGCCTCAGTTTCCTCATTTATAACGTGAGTTAGAGAAGGAAATGGAAAACCACTCCAGTGTCTGTGCCAAGAAAACCCCAAAAATGTCACCAAGAATCAGACACAGCTGAAAAATGACTGAAATGCTGTGAAACATTAAATATATCATTAGACGTGGTCGTTGTATTGACTGGTTTGAACAAACGATTTTTCTTTGTTACAAGATAAGGTTTATTGTAGAGAACTGGGCACAGTATACATCTAGAAATGGTTATGATTTTAAAATCAAAGGCATCAATAAAACTTTTTAAAATATGTTACCATACAATAAAAATAAATGCATTAAACCATACGATTCCTAAAAACTGTCCTAGTTTTAGGATTCTAAAAGGAGACGTCCTCTTTAAGGCCAAAACAGAAATACATTTCTGCCATTTAATAGGAATTGAAAGGAGTAGCGGCCGCATTTGTATACTAGTTTAATTTGATCCTTGCAACAACCCTGTAAAGTACATAAAAGTATCACCCTCACTTTACAGATGAGGAAATAAGTTGAAAGAGGTTAGGTGATCTGACCAGGATAACGTAGCTAACAGTCATCTGAGGGGGGATTCAGAATTGCGTTTTCCTGATTCCAAGTCCAGCATTCTACTCCCTATGCCACCTAGCCACCCAGCCACGGCCTACTTTCCTGCTCTCCCTGCTCCTCACCTCCAGGGTATTAAAGAGTCTTATACAAGTTGGAGCTCTTTAAAGATGAATCCTTGCCAAGATTGGAAATTATACAGTGATATGCATGAGAGAACCAGTAGAGCCAAGTTCATTTCATCATAACATAGTCGTCAAAGATGTGGACATCCTTTAAAAAAAAAATATTGAATTCCATGGATTGCATTGTTCAATGACTAGTATATATATGAAAAGGAATAGTAGCACAAAAAAAAGGGAAGAAAAAGAAGAAAGAGTTTCCATCTGTGCACAGCAAAGAAAATGGAATGACTGATTGTCATGGCATGTATCAACATTTTGATAAGTGGAAAGTGAGTGGCGAGCTCAGTGAGGAAGTCTCAGGAAAGGGGCCCCAGGCTCCACACAGCATGCTGATAATATATTCATTTCTATGATATTTCTGCCAGTCCAATTAAAATAGTGTCAAGAATGATATGATGAGTAAAAAAAACTTCATCTAGAAATTCAGAATTCTGCAAAGTCAGACTGACACTTGCTCTTGCAATTTATACTTAATTTTTAAAGAGTTTCCTGGGGGACTGAAGGTAAGCAGCTTTCCCAGGGTCACACAAACAATATAAGACAGAGGCTCTCCATCCACTATGCCATGGTCGCCTAAACAGTCATATTATAAAATTTAACATAGCTGTGTAACCACAGACTGAAATTTGTCTAAGCTATAACTATTTTTTAAAAATCAGTTTTACATTAGTCTAGGGCAGAGGTGTCAAACAACCAAAATCAGGTTAAAATTTAACTGGGAAATTTTGAATGAAATAAATAAAAAATACAATGCAACACAGATAATGTTCATTTGTAGTTTTCTAAGTGATTTTTCAGCTCTCAGGGATTCATTTCTATTTGAATTTGACAATACCGATCTGAGGGACCTTTTTAAAAAAAACAAAACAATGCAATTTCACCAGGAGGTTCTAAAATTTTATTCTTTTGACAGAGCCCAAGGTGGATTTTTGGCCAGAGAAGCTATATTGACTGTCTTCATTGTCTAAATTACCAAGTTTAATTTTTATTTTTTTGCCTATATAGTATAAAAAGAAGTCAAAATGGGGCAGGGGGGAAAAGAGAGAGAGAGAGAGAAAGAGAGAGAGAGAGAGAGAGAGAGAGAGAGAGAGAGAGAGAGAGAGAGAGAGAGAGAGAGAGAGAGAGAGAGAGAGAGAGAGAGAGAGA
>CM053590.1:121153877-121184715 GCA_028646515.1 Pseudochirops corinnae
GTTCCATGTAGATAGTATGAGTAGATTAATTCTGGGCCTGGGGCATCAGGGAACAGGGGTAGAGCTGCTAAAAATGGTTATTTCTTTGATGGTATTTGTCTACAAAATATTGAGAACTCTAGGGCTAGATCAATAGATTGTAAATACCCCGCCCCACCCTCCCTCCCCCTAACTTTCAAGGCATTTGAATTTTAATTCTGTCTGTTCCTAACGTTCTGTGTTAGTCTAGTTTTGACTTAGTTTCTCTTCCTACATAAAAAGAAAGCAGACTGCTCCTAGAAAACAATAACAATCATAATAACAACACTTTACAAGTCAACACAGGGAAGACTGTCTAGGACTTCAGAGTACCGTCAAGCCAGCATTCTTGATTTTCTTACTAAATCATTTCTTGTTAAAGTGGATGAGGCACTGTCTCCAGAAATTCAATTTAATTTAACCAATGTTTATTACGTGCCTATGTCCCATACTGTGCTAGATGAAAGGAATACAGAGACAAAGGAAATAACGTCTGTCCCCCAAAGAACTTACACTTTTGGGGGATAGAAGGGACCAAGATAGGTAAGGAAATATATAATACATGCAAATATAATTTCTTTGTAGAACAAGTGAGATTACTAACTGAGGGTGGGAGGATCAGGAAAGGCTTCATGTGGGAGGTGGAATTGGTGCTGAACTTTGGCAGGAGCTAAGGGTTCTTGGAGGCAAAGATGAGAATGGATAATACAGATACGAGGGACAGTCTGTGCAGAAGGTTGGGAATGGAATGTTGTGTATGAGAAGGGCAAAGGAGGCCATTAACCCAGAACACAGAGTGCACAGGGAGGAACTGGGGAGGAATGATGTGAAATCAGTCAACGAAGATAGATTGGAGTCAGATTACGTGGACTTTGCACATCCAATAGAGGCTTTTTTTTTTTTTTTTGCAACCATGGAAATTTCTTAAGTATGGGAGTGACATGATCCAACTTGTGTACTGAACAACTAGAATGACATCAGATTAATTATTAAAATGTAAGTTCTTTAAGGAATTGTTTCACTTTATTTGTATCTCCATTCCTTAGCATTGTTCCTGGCACATAGCAGGAACTTAATAAATATTTGTTGATATATATATATATGATATATATGATACATGATATATGTGATATATGATATATGAACTGGTTTCCTCACCTTTGGTTAGTTCTCTGTCAGGTGAATACTAGATTTCTTGCTATTCACAAGTGTTTCATTGCTTTCTTTTATTGGATTCTGTGTTATTTAAGAATAGATATTAACTTGAAGGAAATATGTAAGTCATAGCTCTTAAAGAGCAAGTTAATATTTGTTAGAGATATGGTAGAAGTGGTTGGTACGGGGAAATCACGCAAAATGAAGATCACTCAAACCTTCAGTTGCACAGAAACAATTACAAACAAGCTACACACAAGATTGTTGTTGTTCATCCCTTATTCTCCAAGAGGAGCAATGACATCAGGAGGGTGATGTTTTGACTTGCAAGTGAATTGGATTTAAGTGAGTCAGAGCTGTGCAAAGTCATCAGCCTCACTCTTTCTTCTAGGGTTCTCAGAGTCCAGTGGCAAGACGTAGGTCAAGACCACTAGTGATGACCCCAATGTAGTGGGATGGCCTCATGTAGTAGGAGACCTTGGTCTTTTAACAAGATAAATAGGAAAAAATTAAAAGAAGGAAAGCACTAGAACTAAAAGGGATGAGGAAAGCCTTCCCATAGAAGATGGAGTTTTAGTTTGGGACTTGAAGCCAGGGAAACCCCTAAGCAGAGATGAGGAAGGATAGCTTTCCAACTCTCTTTCCAGAGTTATTTCACATTACACTTCTCTACAATCTGGTCAAACTGGCCTATTTCTCTCTCTCTCTCTCTCTGTCTCTTTCTGTCTCTGTTTCTCTCTCTGTCTCTCTCATTTTATTCTGAACCTAAATAAAACAAGCACTTCCATGACATAGTAGAATGGAGGTGGGGGGAGAGTACACATAAAATCACATATCTATTATGTACAACTCGCTATTCCTTTTAAATATATATTAAAGTTATCATGTAACTTTTCCCCTCCCCTTTCCCCCAACTTCGAGATGGCTACCATTAGACCCAAATATGTTGTTCTCCAAATGACATTCTTCCCCTGACTCCATTTCTTTCCACAGGTTATTCCCTCTGCTTGAAATGTAGTACTCCCCCTCACCTTTGCCTTTTAGAACTCCTGACTTCCTATTGCACTCAACTTCAGTACCACGCAAAAATCAGTTCCATTTTCTATAGGAAATCTTCCCTAATCCCCTTCCTCACCCTTTGTCAGGCTCTCCCTTTTCTGAGAGCCAGCCCTATAGGTTGTTAGGATAAATCAGCTTCCTATCTGCAAAATGAGGGGCTTGGCCTTGCTCTGAGGTCCCTTGCAGTTCTAAATCTATGATGTTATGATCATTGTCACCAGCAACAACAAAACATTTATTGTGAACTAAATTCAGTGCTGGGGAATATGAAGAGTAAACCACGGCCCTGCTATCAAGATTCCATCATAAAGAGAGAACTAGCAAAGCCAGGGTAGCACAAGCTAAGTGTCAAGTAACAAAATTCAGATGAGGAAGTGATACAAATTGCAATCAATCGATCAACAAGCATATTTCAGGTACCTACTATGTGTTGGGCACTCTGTTCAATGACACTCAAGCAGAGTTAAGTAGCAAACTAAGGATTTTAAGAGGAAGAGGAAATAAGAAAGGGCATTCCAGGCATAGGAGACAGAGCTAGACAAAAACAGGGAGAAAGGAGATGATGTCACGTATGAAAAACAACAAGAAAGACAATTTGTCTGGCCAGTAGAGTTGGATTCTGCCAAATGTATTTCCATTCCTAATCCTGTCCATTCATACATGTTGTTGTTGTTTGGTCATTTTCAGTTGTGTCTGACTCTCTGTGACCCCATTTGGAGTTTTCTTGGCAAAGATACTGGAGAGGTATGCCATTTCTTTCTCCAGCTTATGTTACAGATGAAGAAACTGGGACAAACAGGGTTAAGTGACTTGCCCAGGGTCACATAACTAGTATGTGTCTGAGACCAGATTTGAACTCAGGAAGATGAATCTTCCTGACTCCAAGGCCTAGCACTCTATCCACTGCACCATGTAGGTGCCCTTCATTTATACATACATTCATACACATATACATGCATACATACATAAATTTAATCACTAAGTATTTGTTGAGTAATTAGGATAAATTTCTAGTGAATGATGGTCTAAGTAAGTCAAGAAAGCATTGAAGATAGAGAGTGAGAAGAAGAGAAGAGCTAGTCTCATCCAGTCTTTGGCCCCCTCTACAGAACTATTGCTGTTAGAATCCTATTGCCAGAAACAGTCAAGTCCTGTGAAATGGAAGGCAATGCAGTTTTCATTAGGAAAAGGAAATACAACATGTGTTATGCAACAGTCTTGCTTACTGTACTGTCTGCCCAAATATATTTTCATCTCATGTGGCTACAGAGCACTTAAGGGATGAAAGTTTAATTTAAGTAAATAGCAGCATCCATTGTGTTTTTTATTAAAGAGCAACTGGTTGTTCAAGCCGGCTCTCTCCAGAAAGACTGGAAAAAATGGAATACTCAGAAGAGAACACTTGACAGAAACCATGGACATCATGTCCTCATGTCACTCCATGTTTTGGAAAAGAATGTTTGATCTCTAAAGTGCTTCATCCAATTGGCTGTCAACATGGTAACTGGGTAGACCTTTGTTCTCCAACTTCTGTGCCAATATCTGGGGATAATTTTCTTCCTTTTTTCTCATTACATCCTCTGTGTGTATTTGAGTTCTGACATCTCAAGATGGGATCTTTACAGACATGTCTGTTTTAAGTAAAAATTCAGATGAGCAATGTCAGTGGCCCTAAGCTTACCCACAAGAGGTTTGCCTAAAAGTGAATTCAAGCTTCATGGGATGTTTAAGAGCCAGCCAGCTTGTCCTCTTGCAGGCCTGGCACTGGTGTGTATTTATACAAAGGAATTTTTTCTATTCCTGTTCCCTCCCCATTTCTTCCAACCTTCCTACCACCCATGGGTATCAGATATTATCAATAAGGTCTTTTTATTATATATTATAAACTATTATTGATATATTATAAAGCTAGAGGTGAATTCTGAGCATGCACTAACTCTTCACTTATCAAGGGCCTATATCAGTCATTTCCTTTACATGCTTTGGGGGCATAAAGAGAGTCTTTCACCTGAATACTGCTATGAAGTTTAGTAGGAGGATCATTTCTGGGGCTAGACAGCTCATCCTTTCTTCCATGAGACTGACTGATAGAACTCAGGATGAAAGAAGGAAGAATAGCATCTTCCCTATGGAGTGAAGGAATGTGTATTTCCAGAAGTGAAGAGAAAGATCCTGCTGAATGTATGAACACATATGTTCAACATCTGGGAACACATATGGATAAATATGATTTTCTAAAAAATAATCTGAAGTAGCATGTGGAATAGAAAGAGTGTTGAATACACTGCTACTCATGAGTACTCTTGCTGTAACAACTGATTCTGCTTAACTGTTTACTGTCCCTATGGTGCAGGCTGTTTTCTGGCAATGTCTGGGATATCAAAAATGAGAGAGGATGAGTGAGATGAGGATGGAAGGCCTGCTTTAGAAATGAGAAGGCCTAGGTTCAAGTGTTAGCTCCAACTCTGATGAAATTTCGGGTCCAGACACTGTCCTCTCCACCACCACCTTTGCTATCACCAAGGCTCCAGTAAAAAAATTTTTTTCCCCTTTAAAACACAAGAGTCAGAAATTCTGAGTTCTATTATGGCTTTACCTTGGAGAGTCACTCTAGGGCCTCATTTCTCTCACCTGTAAAATGACTGGGTCATCATTTCTATTATCCTTTCCAGGTCTAATATTCTATGTAAAGACAGATGAATGTATACAAATATCATATGTGTAACACATAGGTGCTTAATAAATGCTTATCGATTAATTGATCAATCATACATGTAAATATGTGTGTATATGTACAGATGTGTGCACATATAGAAACATTTAGCAAGCCTTAAGGTGCTCTGTAAATATTAGCTATTCATAAGTAGGTAGAAAGATAAATAGATGATAAATAGATAGACAAAAAGACTAAAATATGATTTCATTGGCATAGGAAACTACAGATGAAGAAAATCTCTTTTCCAATGCAAAATGGTCCATGCTTGGTGATTTACAGACTTTGAGAGCTGCCTGTGTTAATGAATACTTAATTAACTCATCCAAGGTCATAAAAATCACACACCAACACACCACCAAAAGTGTGTATTGTGAGTGAGATATAGATAATACTTTCAGACCATCTCATGTTGTATGATGGAGTGATACAAGAAAGTTATATATGAGAAATGACTGAATGAACTCTCCCTCCAGTTGAAAAGTTGATTTCTCTCTCCAGAAACCCTGACCTCCTTTACTTTCAGCCCCCATTGGCTCTAACTTCCTCTATGAGAATCTGTTGCTGCTTGACCATATTTGTTCTGGGACTTGGAAGGAACAAACACACCTCCTGAGTAATTTTCCCATGGCCTTTTCATGGTGAAGCCTAAGTGGACAGCTGAGTGTGGAAAACTTGGACCACTCAGTCTCTAGTAAGAAACTGTTCTGGAAGTAATTTAAGTTAAATCAAAACTTCTAACTCTCTTCTCAAATACTTTTCCAATCTTATAGTTCACAGCATTAAAAGACAGACTTGGCTACTAGTTGTGATTACCTAAGTGCTGAAATGAAATTTGTATGATAGTTTCAATTCAAAACTCAGACTTCAAAGGTCTGAAGGAGGAGTCTGGGATCAGCGAAAGAACAGCATAGCTTTCCAAATATACTCTGGCAAAAAATCTCCTTCTTTTCAATCTCTGGCCTATCTTGCTATATGTTGGTAGGACCTGTCCAAGATATATACATATACATATATGTGTGTATGTATGTATACACATATACACACACACATATATACATTAATAGGTTATCCTTCTAAACATGTCATATATCTCTACATGTAATGCATAATTTACATGTATAACTTGTATCTGGTCATGTAATACATATAATTTACTGTATCCTTTTTGGTTTTTTTCCAATATAGATGTTTAGGTTACTCTCTCTTGGTGGGGGAGGGGGAAAATATGTTTTTATTATGAACTCAATAGCCATCGAAGAAACATGCAAAATCTTATCCCATGTCCTTAGCTTTAACAAGACAGAATTCAAAGAATGGATAAGCAAAGAAAATGTTTTTTTCTCTGTGTCCCCTTCGTGGCCTGCCTAGACTCCTACTCCTTTTAAGCCCTGTCTTTCTTTCTTGTCTTTAAGAAGAGAATCAGAATTATAAAAGAAAGTGAGACTGACTCTATCTTAACAGATAGAAAATAACTGTTACTAATGTGACAGATATTTCTGATCATGTGTGGTCAGACCACCATCAACCTGTTAGACCAAAAATTAAAGTCTATACCAAATTTGAAGAAAGGATACAGATGAGAAGACACTCTGTACAGATAAAACAGTTCCATCCTGGCCCATTTTAACAAGTTATTATATTTTAATGGAAAATAGATAAAGGATCAGATATAACACAGATTATCACCATTTCCTGTAAAAAATCAACTGGGTTAGTCTCTTTTGAGTGACTATGAATCTCATTAAAAACCCTTAGTATTTCAGGCTTTGATCCAATTAATTTATTATCATCCACAAACAATAATGTAACTTGAAGTCTTCCCTTAATAAAGACTCCCTCTGCTATTTGAATTTTGTTCAGGAAATTCTCCATGATGCTGACACATATCTCTGGTAAAATCATGCTTCTGTATTATATATCTCGTTTAACGTTGATACTAAGAGCTTTGAATAGTTTATGTTTGTGGTTACATCTGTCAGGGAAACTTATATGGCCTTAACCTATGGTTGTGGAGAGTTTTTAATGGCTATTGTATGTTCTACTGAGTCATATGCTTGGAGACATTTAACCAGCACAAAATAGTCACCACAACAAAAGGAAAAAGAACTCATAGACCAAATAAGACAATAAATGCAATCTTTTTTACCGAGAAAACAAATGACATCCACAGGTAACGCTGATTTATGATATAAGGTCACCTGTAAAATATTAGTGAGGGTGATAACAGACGACTGTGAATCATATGACCTCACAAACCTCACAAAGCAGTTGGAGGATTCACATGTACAAAAATATTTATAGTTGCTGTTTCTGTAGTGGCTAAGAAACAGAAACTGAAGGGGTGCCCCTCAACTGAGAAATGGCTGAACAAACTATGGTGTATGAATATAATGAAATACTGTTGTGCTGAAACAAATGTCAAAAGTGACTATTTCAGAAGTCAAGAAGGGTGAGGTTGGGGAGAAGGTCATTAGATCTGGCAATTGAGAGGTCACTGGTAACTTGAAGAGAGCAGTTTCAGTGGAATGATTAAGTCAGAAGTCAGACTGCAGGAAGTTAAGAAGAGAGCGTGAAGAAAGGAAGCGGAAACAAGTATGGTCTTCTCAAGGAATATAGCCACAAAGGAGGCAAGATATAGAAAAAAGGTAGTGGGGATGGATGAATCAAGTCAGGTTTTTGTTTTTAAATTTTTGAGGATGGAGTATACATAGACATGAGGATCACTACTTTATAATGTAGTTTGATGTCTGGAAGTACTATCCACCTTCATTCCCACATGTTTTCCTTTATTTCCCTTGATAAAATAGATCTTTTGTTACTCCGAATGACATTTTTTATGATTTTGTCCAACTGTGTAAAGTATCTGTTTGTTCATTTGACTGGTAGAGCATTAATCTATAAATCATAATCTACAAATTAACAATATAATCATTTTCATTATACTGATACAACATACACATGAGAACTGAACATTTCTCAAATTATTGCAGTAGTTCTTTATTTCTTGTACCTTTGCAGGGGTTGAGTGGTCAATTGACTGCCAAGCATTTTATGAATTTGGTAATTATTTTGAATGAACCTTCCTTTTCTACTACTCCCTCTTGGAATTAAAAAAAATTGCTATGTAGTAATGCTGTTGGTTTTTATAAATTCGTTTTTCAGTCTGTGACTTTTTCTGAAGCTATTGTCTTAGCTTTCTTTTCTGCTGATTTCTTAGGATTTTCTAAGTAAGCCATGATGTCATCAGCCAATTTCTGATTGATCTTCATGCTGGTGCTTGCTTTTAGGCCAGACACCAACTTCTGATTAGCTCCCCCAACTCAGCACCCTGCATTCTTGGCAACCAACAGCATTTGAGCACACAACCAATGCAGTGCTTCTGGCAGGCATTTTTCAACAAAGTCTTAGAGTTCTTCAGCTATTTTGAAATTTTGAGGTATATGAGATAGAAGGAAAAGAAAGAAAAAAAAGAGATAGAAGGGAGTGATGTTAGTGATAACAATTGTAGCTTGCAAGTTGTTGTAAACATGTGAATCATAATAATTCAGAACTACATGACAAATTAGAGTTTATCCAAGACTTTTTTCACAGTAATATTGCAAGGGAAGTACTAGATTTATTATCCCCATTTTATGGGTGATAATACTGAGGCTCAGAGAAGTTAAGAGCCCATCTTCATATCCCATATTAGTGGCAGAACCAGGATTCAAACCCGTGTTCTCACTCCAAATCCAACATACTTTCTAAAATGCCATTACCTCTCAAACATATAAACATTGAATCTAAGACACATCATCAAAGGAACAAAGAAGGGACCTTCTGGAGCATATGGTCTAATGACCTCATTTTACAGAAGAGGAAATTAAGGCTCAGAGAGGTCACAGAGAAAGTCAGAGTCAAACTCAGCCTCCATACTGGAGGGGTACAAGGTACCCACCACTAACTCTTAATTTTGCAATAAGTTCTTGGATTGGTTAATAGAAGTATAGTTGGATAGATAAGTAGGTAGGTAGGTAGATTATAGACAGATATGATGATAGAAGAGAGAGAGAAGATAAATAGATAGATAGATAGATAGATAGATAGATAGATAGATAGATAGATGGATGGATGGATGGATGGATGGATAGGTGGATAGATAGAGCTTCATAGCCCTCAAGGCTTGTCTTCTCAGTGAAGTAAGAATTAGCATATTTATTTGACACTAAGATGTAAGTGAAAAGTTTCAGGCTATTCAAGAAGACCTTGGCAGACCTGATAATAGACCCCAGGGGTTCCTGAATTCTTACCGGATTAGAATTCTTGCCTCCCTCAATGCCCCAGTGCTTATCTTTCATATAAGCAGCAAGCGTTTTGTTTCAAAGCCTTACTGAAGATGTTTAAGCAAACAAGAGCCAAAGGAATGAGAAGAATCCATGAATTTCCCAAATTTCCCTTTGCCTAGAGTCATTAGCCCCTCATAAAGGGAAGTCTCCACCAATTGTCTCTCATTGAATGAGAGAGTAATTCTGTATTGTACACAAGTAGAATTAAAACCAGTCCACAAAGTCAATGTGGTAGAATGCCAATGATGATTCCATAATGATTGAACTTTTTGAAGTGGATGATTGTTTTCTCAAATAGAAGGGCATTCTTAGGATGCCATTCTGAACCTTGTTTCATGACTTTGATCATCATAAAGATTGAAGCAAGCATGTTTAATGTCCAATAGAGCACAGTGGGAAATTGTTCCATCTAAGGAAATCCCGTTGACCACATAATAGTAAGAGGAATGGGACCCATTTAGAGCAAGAGCTTTAGAAATGAAAGGGACTTGAGAGATAACATAGTCTAATTCCCTCATGTTACAAATGAAGCAAGTGAGATCCAAAGAGATAAAGTGATTTATTTGTCCAAGGTAATAAATGGCAAAGCCAGTATTCAACCCTTAACACCCTGACTTCAAATTCCCTACTTTATGCTGGTACCCTTATAATCCTTTTTTCAAAATATCAAGTGGTACTTCTTTTAATGGCAATTCCCCTTGCATACAGTCTTCCTTAGATCTGGAAAAAGAAAACAGGGGATGGGGCCAAACATTGTCATGGTAACAGAAACAAAAAGAAATCATTCTAAAAGCATTTCCAATAAGCAAGAACAGCCAGTCTTCAGTAAAGTAGCCTTCAATTGGGGTTGACATCTGTTATTCATTTGTTGCTTCTAGGTTTGAAGAAAAGCAGAGTAATTGGAAATAAGGCTATGTTCTGGGAATATATTGAGTGAAAGGGCTTTTAGTGCTTTTAAAATATTGGTCCATTCACCCTTAACATTCAGTATGTACCTGCTTTGTCCATTTAGGAACTGGACAAGTGAGTTGGAATGTTGTTTAGACTCAATGATTTCAAAGCCATGGAAGATCAAAGTGAGTGCCTTGTCTCCGCCAGCGAAAGGAGCTCTCAGGCTGAGGAAGGGACAGTTCTTTTGACCACAATAGGGAAAGAGAAGAAAGAACTCTAACACTAAAGGACTGAAAACCATGAGGATTATGAGGTTTTGGTACCATAGTGAGGATTGAAAACCATGAGGATTATGGGGTTTGGGTGCCATACTGACTATCTCAGAAGAAGAGCTGGAAGCATCAGGCAATAAAGAAGAAATGAAGCATGAAATGAAATAAGTAGATTCTACAATTAGAATGAATCCTGGCTTTGTAATTTATTAAATTCAACATTTCCACAACACATAATATTTATGAAACACTTTTTACACTATTCCTTAGTTACTTTTAGACTTTCTTCATCTAAAGAATAAAAGTATTCGGCTAGATAAGAATTCTAAAAGTCTAAAAGTGTCTCATTCTAAAGGTCTCTTCCAGATCTAGACTCCATAATGATGGCATGGAGGACTGAGGGCTAGGTGCGGAGTCAGAAAGACTGGGTTCAAATCCATCTTGGATACTTGGCAGCCATGTGACCATGGGCAAATCATTTTCCTTGTCTCTGAGTCTCAATTCCCTTATCCACAGAATATGGATAGAAATATTGGAAATACCAACCTTACAGAGTTGACATGAGATAATATATAGAAAGTTCTTTGCAAACCTTAAATATATATGTTAAAGAAAGGGCCTGTGGTGTCACTAACGAGAAATTCCCTCTAGTAATTCATTTCTACCCTCGATCGTCCATTTATAAGCTCTCTGCGAGCTACTATGGGGTTTAGTGATATGCTCACGGTCATAAAGCATCAGGACAGGACTTCTACCCAGATTTTCTTGAGTCCAAGGTCAATTCTTCATCCATTATGTCCTACTCCTACTCACATAAATATTAGTTACTTTATTAGTAATATTATTATCCTATGCTTCAGATATATTTAATTTTAAGAAAATGCCAGGAAAGAATTTAAAATTTGGAAAGTTGCTGCTAGTCAATGAACTGGAAGGTGGAAGGGTGGAAAAACCCAGACCTCAGCACAAGTTAGCAGAATCCAGGTTGAATTTCTATACATTAGGAATTTCTGATCTTTTGTGCATTATGGGCCCCTTTGGCATTCTGGTGAAGCACGTGGACCCCTCCTCAGAACCATGCTTTTATATAGATAAAATAAAATATATAGGATTGCCAAGGAAACTAATTGTGCTGAAATACAGTTATCAAAACTTTTTTTAAAAAACCATATAGCCACAGATTCCAGGGTAAGAGCTTTTACAGTGTGGGCATGAGAGAAAGCATGAGTCAATGCCTCTGAGGACTATAAGGTCAGAAATGGAAAAGCAGACAAGACCAGGGACCACTAAAGGGACACAAACACTTTGCAACTCCAACTGCTACATTTATCTTCTCATTCATTTTCTTCTGTTACCCTCTGGAATTAAAGAATTTCAAAGTTGGAAGGGACCATAGAGATTTCTTAGGCCAACCCTCCTGAAAAGTATACTTCATGCAATATATCAAAGTCATTACCCAGTCTCTGGAAGATCTCTAGCGTGGCTATGCTCACCTCCCTCCAAGCCAGCCCTATTCCATTTCTGGATGATTCTGACAGGATTGTTTTTTCCCCTTAATGTACATCAAGCCTAAATTTGTTGCTAGGTGGCACAATGAATAGAATACTGGGCCTAGAGTCAGGAAGATCTGAGTTCAAATCCTACCTTGGACACTTACTAGTGGTGTGACTCTAGGCAAGTCACTTAATTTCCATGTTTGCCTCAGTTTCCTCAGCTATATAATAGAGGAAAATAACAGTATGACTTTGCAGGGTTGCTGTGAAGATCAAAGGAGATAATAATTATAAAGCACTTAGCCCAGTACCTGGCACACATATACACACATGTATACGTACATGCACACATACATGTATATGTGCACATACCTATGTAAATGTGTGTGCATATATGTAAGTGTGTGTACATATATGTGTAAATGTTCATTTCCTTCTCTTTATTCCCCTTCTGTACCTTCCAGTCATTGTGTCTCATTCTGGCCTTCAGGACCAGTCAATCAAGGGACAATTATTTGCATTAAACCGCCTCCTATCCTATGGTGTTGTGAAAATAAGTACAAAGAATGAAACAATCCCAGCCTTCCTCAACATGAGCACCTTCCAGATCACAGGATCACAGGCAGGATCCCAATTTTATGCCAGAAGGGGCCATAGGGATGATCAAGTTCAACTCCACCCTCATTTTGCAGATGAGAAAACCAGTACTCTGAGAGGGAAAGTAACTCCCCCAAGATCACGCAACTAATAAATATCTTTGTTGTTGTTCAGTCATGTCCAACTCTTTGTGACCTCATTTGGGGTTTTCTTGGCAGAGATTCTGGACTACTTGGCCATTTCCTTCTCCAGCTCATGTTATAGATGAGGAAACTGAGGCAATAAGGGTTAAGTGACTTACCCAGGGTCACACAAGTAGTAAGTGTCTAAGACCAGCTTAGAACTCAGAAAGATGAGTCTTCCTGACTCCAGATCTGGCACTCTTTCCAGTGTACCACCTGGCTGCTCAATAATGAGTATGTAGGATTTAAAATCAAGTTTTCCTGACTCTAGGTCCAGTAATCTATTCCATCTCAAAAGTCTTATACTCAGCATGTTCAAAACTGGACTCCTTTTTCTGAGTTCCAAACCCACCCCTCTTCCCAATTTCCCTCCTCCCATTCACCCAGTTTCTCATCTACTCACTCTCCCCTGCTATTCAATCAGTTGTAAGGTCTTGGTAATCTGACCTGAAAAAAATCCCTTGTATCCATCCTCTTCTCAAGCCTCTAGAGATATCTAACGACAGTTATTATGGTCCCCTGAGGTTCTAGTCTTGCCTCTTTATGGCTTGGGGGTGATCCCAGCATCTCCTACCATTTGTAAAAGGCTTTACTTACAGTGCTGAAAACTGGCCTAAAAGTGGAAAGAGGCTATCACCAGGTTGGTTGAAGGATAATGAAGTTTGAAGCCACAGCGAAAGACCACCAACAAAGTCACTGATGGATCATAACTGCATCAGGGAATATGTTTACCAATGAAAAGACAGATTCTTAAAACACTGACGTACTAGAGAAGTAATTTTTTTAAATCTTCTTCTTCTAGCAGGGTGAGATGAAATATCAAATGTTCAGGAAGCTAACAAGTCTACCTGGAGATCTCACTTTGCTCCTTAAAGTTATCTCTCCCCCCCAAAAAAAGTCAGCAAGCTTTTGTTAAGCTCCAATTATATGCCAAGCACGGTTCTAAGGACTGGGGGGAAAGGGAAAGACTCAGAAGGAGCAGATGGAAAGATGTGAATGAAGGACAATGAGTGGTAATAATGAAATATAACATTTATGTGGTACTTCAGATTTTGCAAAGCGTTTTACACAGGTTGTCTCATTTTGATCCTCAGAACGTGGGCTATCATAATCTATATTTTACAAATGAGTAAACTGAGGCTATGGGAGAGTGACTTGCCCATAGCTAGTAAAGTGTCTGAGGTTAAATTTGAACTCAGTTCTTCCTGACTCCAAGTCTAACATTCTATCTATGCCACTGGACTGAAGAGATGTAGAAAGAGGAGAAATATGTAATAAATTTGGAAATATAAGGCAGTAGTAGATTGCAAATGGTTTTAAAGGCCAAAAAGAGTCATGTATATCTTATCCCTGAGGTAATAGAGAGCCAGGGAAGTTAATTAGGGAGGGTGTGTGTGTGTGTGTGTGTGTGTGTGTGTGTGACATGGTCAAACATGTTCTTTTTGAGTATTATTTTGGCAAAAGTATAGAAGATGGATTGGAGAAGAGAGAGAACTGGGGGCTGGAGACCAATCATGAGGCTATTGCAATAGTTCAGACAAGAAACACTTTCAAGTTTACAAAGACTTTTCTGATTATCTCACTTGATCTTCAAAATACCTTTGCACTTTTATTGTCTCAGGAGTATCCATGGGGATGCTACTCTGTGGAGTAGACTCTAAACCTCAGAGAGGTCAAATGACTTGTCTGGGGTCACATAGCTAAGGCAGGATTTGAAGCAAGGTCTCCCTGACTCTCAATTCAGCCATCTAACCCCCGTACCTCACTGTCTCCTTACAACAGAACTCCTGCATTGTGCCCTTGGAACGTTCACCTACCCTCTCAGCAAGTACTGGGCTTGGAGTCAGGAAGACCTGAGGTTAGATTTGACCTCAAATGCTTATCTAGCTGTTTGACCCTGGGCAAGTCACTTAACCCTGTTTGCCTCAGTTTCCACATTTGTAAAATGAGCCAGAGAAGGAAATGGAAAACCACTCCAGCATCTTTGTCAAGAAAACCCTAAATGAGGTCACAAACAGCTAGACAAAACTGAAAACAATTGAACAACAAAACCCTTTTCTATGTCACAGACCTCTTTAGGCAGTCTGGTAAAGTCTAAAGACCCCCACCAGAACATTGTTTTTAAATACATAAAATAAAATATGTAGGATTACAATGGAAAAACCAATTATATTAAGAGTTATCAAAAAAAATTTTCATTACAAAACCATGGATCCAAGGTTAAGAACTCCTGTTAGAGGTAGCATGGTGTGGTAGTAAGGTGCCTGGAGTTAGAATCAGAAAATCTAGGTTTCAATCCTGCCTCTGATACTAGTTCTATGATCCTGTAGCAGAGGTATGCTAGTAAGTATTTAACCATGGACTCCCTGAAAACAAATTAGGCAGGACTAATATTTTCTCCATCATTGTCTGGTCTGAACAATCAACAAGACAACCATTTAAGCCCTGATTTGTGGTGATTGCCAATTTCCAATGCATACATACTCACACCGAAAATTTAGCAGTCAGCTCTCTGCGGTAAGTTAGAGCTGGCTCCAGTATTCCCCTGCCCTGTGCTAATTGTTTACATTTCTCTGAGTGGTGATAATACTTACTTTACCTCCCTCAAGGGGTTAATGTGGGTAAAGAGTTTGGGAGACCAACCTTATAGAACTTACATAAGTAGAAGCTATTATTACTTATCATTATTTGAAAGGAGCCACTGCCTCCTCCACAATAAATCACAACTCCCGTGTGCCTCAGTAGGTAGTTCTTGATAGTCATTAAGACTAAAACAGCTCCTTCCCTGGTGGCCAACTCTTTGGCATTGAGCATTTCTGAATTTAGTGAGGCTGGTCCCCAGATGACAGGTCTATCTCTAGGCTTTTCCAGCTTGGCCTGACCTGGTGGAAATGCTGTGTGTGCCTTTGAAAAGCCAGGGTCACCTCCACACCCTAGGGAGTAGAATGCACACTCCCAGTATAATGTAAACTTGAGAGCAGGACCTGGTTTGTCTTTGGATCCATAGCTCCAAGCTTTGCATATATTAAGAGCTTAATGAATGCTCCTTGAATTGACTAAGGCCTCAGAGCAGGACTTCAGAGAAGGCTTGATCACCAAAAGAGTTAAATGTCGTTAGGATAGCAAGAGGAAAAGCATTCAGGGCAAAGATCTCTAAGAGGATTCATTAGCCAAACATATTTAAGCAACTTTCAAAGCAAATCATTTGTTTTCCTAGGCACTCAATGTGCCTAAACCTTAAAAGGAGAGAAATTTTCTTCATTTGCAAACAGGCAGGCATGTAGTTAGCCAACAGAACAATAAAAACTTTGCTCTCCTGTCAGCCAGGCTCACTAAATTAGTCTTCAAGACAACCAATAGAAGGTGCCAATCATGCTTCTTAACGATGTGGCTAACCATCTATTATTAATTAAGGCACATACTTTTGGAATAACAAATAGGTTCTGGAAGATCGGAGCTCGATAAGCCTTATAATGCAATATTGCCCCTGCCTGGTGTCATGCAACAAATGGAATGATTGATCAAAAATGCAGACAACAGATTGATATTCTACCCCTCCCGCCCCCCTCTCTCCTCAACCATGCCAGACAAATGTTGTTACTGTTTTAAAATCAAACAAACAAACAGCATGCTCTCACTCCAGAGAATTTCGATCTGAGCGACTCCCAAACAGCAAAGGAAAGAAACTTGTTCCTCCATAAATGTAACCCATTTGTTTCTGTTAGGTAAAAAGTACTTTCTTTTTCTTTTCCATCTTGGGGGGGCCACTCAAGAGAAAAACTGACTATCCAATGCCCAATGGGCACTGGGATCTGCTTCCCAACCTGTTCAGACATCCCACTGTATTCCTCAGCCCCGTGCAGAGGTGTTGTCTGATTCCTGGAGCGCTTTCCCAGGAGGCAGGGACGTTTCAGAGAACTGGGGGCCAGCCAGGGTTCTGACTGTCCATGGGCCTCTGTTCTGTCTCCATCCCTCACTTCTCCCCCCCACGCCTCCCATCCCCTGGACCTTTAAGAGTTAAAGTGACAGTACCAAGAGTACATCAACCTCATGTGTCTTAGATTAGAAATCTCAAAAGCAGGGTCTGTCTTCTTTATATTTTGTCTCATAATAAGTACCAAATCACTGAGCATAATTGGCCGTAATCTAAAGGCAGTTTTATCCCATGACCTCCACAGGCTTTGCCAAAATTTACTCTCTAATCCTTGCAAGGCCGGGAGGAGGTAGGCAGACAGCCCACTGCTCGGCTTTGCAGATTGCAAATTTAACCATAGCCTCAGGAGCAGATAAAGGGGGCTCTGTCCTTTTCTCTCTCAAACAAATTACATCCACGTGAGAGAATATGTACATACACATTTATATACATACATGTACACACACACACACACACACACACACACACACACCCCAAACACACATTTGGGGCCCAGAATTATAGAAATAATGAATGCATCTGTCGGATTCTAACGGCTCTGCCCCAAAACGAGAAAGATGGCAGCCAAGGAGGAGGCCAGAATCATACCAACATCGAAGGTAAGAGGAGCAGACGAGTGTTTTCCTCCTCTGTTTAATGAGTTCATGGATGTGGGGAGCTCCCAGTATGGAAACTCTTTCCTCCAGTGCAGACTAGCTACTGGTGTATGTCTTCTTTAAAGCCTTAGAGAGCTGCCTAGAGAACTGGGTAGTGAAATTTCCCCCACACAACACTTTCCACTCTTCTTATAATTTATAACCCTCAACATTTTCTTTGATCCAGTGACATTTACTGCCTCACCGTTGCCCAAACTCTCCATTACTCAGCTCCGTTCATTTTCTCCGTCTCCCTTGTTGCAATGTTCTTCTCCTTCATTTTCCATCCCCTGGCTTCACTGAATATCTTCAAGTGCCGACTAAAATCCTACCTTCTAAAGTCTTTTTTTCCAGTCCCTCTTAATTTTCGTGCCTTCCTTCTTTCAATTATTTTCTATTTATCTTACATATAGCTTGTCTGCAGATTGTTAATTGTTGAGTCATTTCAGTCCATGAGCCCATTCAGAATTTGCTTGGCAAAGATAATGGAAGGGTTCGCCATTTCCCTCTCTAGTTCATTTTACAGATGAGGGAACTGAGGAAACTGAAGTGACTTGCCCAGGATCACACAGCTAGTAAGTGTCTGAGGCTGGATTTGAACTCAGGTCCTCCTGATTCCAGGCCCAGCGTTCTCTCCACTGTAACACCTAGCTGCTTTTCGAGGGCAAGGACTATCTTTTGTCATTTTTTTGTATCCTCAGCACTTAGCACAATACCTGACACAAAGTAGATGTTTAACAAATGCTTATTTACTGCCTAATTGGCACAGCTAGCAAGTGTCAGTAATCAGGATTCGAAGTCAGATCTTCCTGACTTCATAGCTGGTCCTCTGTCCACGGTGTCATGCTGCCTCTCCTACTTCTTGTGATCAGATAAAGATAGTGGTATCTTCTGTGGTATCTGCAGCTGAGTGATATAACTGCTGAAGACTCTGGAGGAGTTAGGAGACCAAAAATCAGTGAGTCCTGTGTTAGTGGTGGCTGGTATTCTGGACACATAGTCAGGATGATGTGGGTTCAAATCCTATGTTTGATACTTACCAGCTGTGTGGTCAAGAGCATTTAAATCTCTCTGAATCTCAGTTCTATAATTTGATGGGGTTGGACCAGATGACCCATAGATTCACTTCCAGCTCTAAACCTATGATCCCTCTTCCCAGAAAATGGCATCTAACCAATTTCAGAAAGGTCATGGCCTTGAGAATGCCCATGTGTCCATCTACTTGGCAACTAAGCCTAGCAGAAGAAGCATTATGTTTATGGCATGTTTTGCTTACTTACATGAGGACTGTAGAATCTCAGAGTTGGAAGGAACCCCAGAGGTCATTAGATCAGCTCGTACCTCTAGGCTGCTGCATATCTCTTCTTAGGACAGGGTAATCAATCAGTTGAATAAAGAGTTCTTGATATGATTCTTGTTGTTTTAATTTCAACTCCAGTCTGAAGGGCGCCTAATTAAAGGAATTTCATAATCTTCTATTCCAGTGTTTCCTAGCCCTTGCTTATCTCTGTGATGTGTTTCATTTCTCTTACTTCCAATAAAGTCTAATTCATCCTTAGCTTAAGCAAATAAATAGAATTAGTAAAAACAGTAAATATTATATTAGTAAATACATAATAGCAGTATTATATATAGTAAACAGACATAGTGAATAGATAATGTGTAAATAGTAAATGTACAAATAATAAATAGTAAGAATAATTTAGTAAGTGCCATGTGCCAGGCATTGTGTCAAGTGCTAGCAATATAAACAGGAAAAAAGAAAATACCTGCCTTCAAGGAGCTTACAATCTAAGGAGGGAAGACAACATAAGAAAAGAAGCTGAAAAGCAGGAAGTAGGGAGCCAGAGGAAGGTGCCAGGCTCTGGGATGTGGTGGAAAAAGTCAGAGAGTTTTCAGAGTAATTTGTTTTAAAAGTAGCCATCTCTGGTGAGCAAGGAAGGCAGGAAAGGTACAGGGGAGAAAATAAAAAAAATTAATATACGGTATAATTTTGTTGTATATTTGAAAGTAATAGCAAGTTGTACATAGTAGATTTACAGTTTCATATGCAATCATCTTTTCTTGTAGTGCTACATTATGGAAATGCCTTTTTATTCCATAAATTAAAATTTTTTTTAAATACAAAAATGTGCTGAGTCCCATCCTTAAACAGAGGTGTTAGAATTCATGGCTTTGCCTCCAGTCAGAGGGATGCCTCTGATGCTTACCACTTATTTGACCCTAGCCAAGGGATGTAACTACACCCCCTCCTGCCTCAGTTTCCTCATTTGTAACAGGAGTTGGTTGAATGTGATAGCAAGAAGATAGCTGGGGCAAATGTGCAGCATGGCTGGGGCAGTTAGATGTAATAGACAATCAGGATAGTACAGACCTCAGAGAGGATGATCCAGAAACAAGAAGGCTAAGTCCTCCAGAGCCAGGTCTCTGGAAGTCCAGTGGGCCAGAGGGTGAAGAGGCAGAGCAGATGGCCAGGTCTGGAGAATGCAGCAGGAGGTAGGTCAGAGGGTAAGAAGATGAACAGGCAAAGGAGACCTAGCTAGGCAGCAAGTCAAGGACTAAAGCATAGGAAGATTCCCAAGCTATAATATGGGGCAGTGGTAGTTTGTAGGGAATTTATTGCCCCAAACTAGCTAAGTTAAGAGAATCAAGAGTGTCTTCAGACAGGTGAAACCTGAAAGATATACATTCTGTGACTAAATTCAACAATCACATCATTGTTGTTGTTGTTGTTGAATGAAAAACATTTATTCTGTGTCTACTGTGAGTCAGGCACTGTTCTGGGGGACGGGAATACAAATATAAAAATGAGACAGTCCCTGCCCTTTAAGAGTTTGCATTTTTTATTTTTTAAGTCGAGCTTTAAAAAATCTGATTTGTTTCATGAGCAAAATTCTATATTCTCTCCCTCTTATTTTCCTTCTTTCCTCCCTGTCTGGAAGGAAGGAAAGGAGGGAGACAGAAAGGAATGGAGAGAGGGAAAGAAGAAGAGAAGAAGGAAAAAAGAAGGAAAACAGTGAGGGAGGAAGGAAGGAAGGAAGGAAGGAAGGAAGGAAAGAAGGAAGAAAGGAAAGAAAGAGGGAGGGAGAAAGGAAAGAAGGAGGGAGGAGGGAAGGAAGGATGGAAGGAAGGAAGGAAGAAAAGACGGAGGGAAGGAGGGAGGGATAGAAGGAAGGAAGGGAGGGAGGGAGAGAGGAAGGGAAGGAGGGAAGGAAGGAAGGAAGAAAGGATGGAAAGAAGAAAGGAAGGAAGGAAAGAAACAGGGAGGGAGAAAGGAAAAAAGGAGGGAGGGAGGGAGGGAAGGAAGGAAGGATGGAAGGAAGGAGGGAAAGAAGGAAGGAAGGAGGAAGGAAGGAAGGAAGGAAGTGAGAAGAGGGAGGGAGGGAAGGAGGGAGAGAAGAAATAAAGGAAGGAAGGTAGAAGCAAAACAAAACCCTTTTAAGAAATATGTGCTAGCCAAAAGCCTCATTTTGCATCGTGAGCCCACCACTCCTCCCTTAACTTGTCCTATTAAAGAGCTCTCAGGCATGTCATTCAGCAATGGGCCTCCTTTTTTGTTTCAATATTTCAAGGATCTGTGATTCCATCCACAATGTGGAGGCCACCTCCTCTGATCCAGAACACAGCCGGGACTTGGTGGATGGCCCTAAGGAGCTGCTGCAGCCGTATCACCCAGTATCCAACAGCAAGCCTGTCACTGAGCTTCTCTGTAGTCATTCATCTGAGAACTCTGGTTCTCAGATGACACACAGTAGGCCTGTTCTTGAGGCTTTTCCATCTGAGTGGAGTGTGTGCTTTACCAGCATAGCCTTCCAGAAACCAGGAAGATCACTAGGAGGCAGTCAGGTGGTACAGGGCAGTTCAAATTATAAGTAAGACCCAGTCCATGCAGTGAATAGAGTGCCAAGGTCTTGAGATAGGAAGACCTGAGTTTAAATCCTGCCTCATACATTTACTAGATGTGTGACTTTGGGCAAGTCACTTGATCTCTATCTGCCTCAGTATTCTCCCCTCTAAAAGGAGGATAATAAGAGCATCTACCACACAGGTTTATTGTGAGGATCAGAGATAATGTATGTAAAGTGCTTTACAAACTTTCAAGTTCTATGCAAACGTTAGCTATTATTATATTAATGCTGATTATTCTCTACTTAGTCCTACCTCTTTATTTGGGCAGCTAGGTGGTACAGTAGATAGAACTCAGGGTCTGGAATCAAGAAGACTCATCTTCCTGAGTTCAAATCTGGCCTCAGACACTTACTAGCTGTGTGACCCTGGGCAAGTCACTTACCTCTGTTTGTCTCAGTTTCCTCATCTGTAAAATGAATTAGAGAAGGAAATGGCAAACCACTCCAGTATCTTTGCCAAGAGAACCCTAAATGGGGTGATGAAGGGTTGGACACAACTGAAACACCTGAACAGCAACAACAAAAGCTCTTTATTTGGGAAGAAAGACGAGCCATACAAAGGAACTTAATTCACTCCATAAGGACACCTGAACCAGCACACACCTCTTGGTGCCATTCTTGGACTTCAGGCAGATCTAGAATAAGTGTATTTTTTGCCCAGCTCCCAGCATTAGTGTTGGCCAGAGATGAGGGATGGGCAAGGAGGAGTGTTCGTGCTGATTGCCCAAAAGCCTGAACCTGGTGATTCTGGGCTGCTGGGATTACACCCCAGTTCCTAATTCTAACTTTATGATTACTCAACCACTCTGCTGAATTACTTGAGCTTCTAGGCCAGCAGTTCTCAACCTGTGGTTTATGTCCAAATTGTAACAATGATAATACATCCTGCATATCAGATAGAGTCATGACAGTAGCAAAATTAAAGTTATGAAGTAGCAACGAAAATAATTTTATGTTTGGGGGTCACCACGACATGAGGAACTGTATTAAAGGGCTGCGGCATTAGGAAGGTTGAGAACCACGGTAATCTAGGCTCTTATGTGTCAGCCACCTTGCCTAATAGATACAACTCTGATTGGACTGTTAATGCCCAATCAAGGACACTTGATAGATCACTTATTAGGTCAAGTGTTAAGAAAAGAGACGACAAGGAGAAGAGAAGGCTGGAGGTCTGGGCAGGAAAACAAAATTTAGTCCACTCCATCACTGGGGCTAACGGAGTTGCTCGTGATGCCTGTGTTACCACGGTGTTTGAAAATCTAAGTCACGTATCTATCAATGAAAAAATATTTAAATTTTTGCTATGCTAGGTCCTGTGGTTGGTACTGGGGATTAAAGGATAATAAATAACCGCTGCCCTCAGGGAACTTCTATTCTATAGGCTGAACAGGTTTGTGTGGTTTTTTTCAGTTGAAAATATCATCTTAGTGCCTTAAGCCAGTTGGAGAAAGACTCAATGTGAATAGAAAATATTGATTTTTAGTGAGATGGTCATAAGAGGATGAAAGCAAGACCATGGACTGGAGGAATATAACTCCACTGAACTTTAGTGTCCCAAGACTTGGGTTTAATTTCTGTTTCTTACTGACTGCATCACTCTGGGCAAATTACTTTCCTTCTATGATTCAAAAGTCACATAATCTGCAAAACTGGGGGGGATCTCTGTGAACTCTAAAAATCTGGGATTCTGGAAAAAGCAAACTGTGTGAAAGGGTGTGATGAGAAGTAATGTGGGATAATGGAAAAAAAGTCTGAACTTAGAGACAAGAAGGCAAGGGTTGGAATCTTTCTTTGGATACTTAGTAGTCATGTGATTATGGTCGAATCCATCTTTCTGCTCCTTAATCTCCTCATATGCAAAATGGAGACATATTGATGATACCCACATTATCTACCCCACAGGGTCAGTGTAGAAAGAATTCTTTGTAAACCTTAAAATACAACATAAATGTTAGTTATTATTAGTATTCTTTCCAACATGTGAAACATACGTTCTCTATGGTCCCATCCTACTGTAATGATTTATGATTCAGTGGTGTCATGTTGGAGCAAAAAAAGTTCATATAATCTTGGGTAACTTTAAGAGGGGTATAGCTTCCAGTAATAGGGAGATGATGATCCTGGTATAATCTGTCCTTATCAGACCTCATCTAGAATATTGGGTTCAGTTCTTGGTACAACCATTTAAGAAGGGCAGTGAGCAGGAGAATGTCCAGAGGAAAGGCAAGCAGGACAATGAAATGCCTTTGGCTATGACGTGTGAGAGTCAGTGGAAAAGACTGGGTACATTTCGACTAGAGAAGAAAAGACTCTGAGGTGGGGAGAATATGAGAGTTTTCTTCTATTATTTGAAGAGCTATCATGAAAAGGACTTGTTCTTTTTTGAGCCCAGAAGGTACCACCATGAGTAATGGGTAGAAGGTACAAGTAAGCAAAATTAGACTTGATCAGAGTGGGGAACAACAACTTAGAGCTGTGCAAACATGGAGTGGTCCACCTAGAGAGATGGTGGGCTCTGCCTCCTTGGAGGATGTCCAGCAGGAGCTAAGTCACCTCTTATTGTATATTGTAGAGGAGATTCCTTTTGTGTATGTCTTTGAGGTCCCTTCCAGTTTTCCAATTCTGTGATTCTATGAAATACAAAAAAAAAAACCAACCTGCATACCAACAAAAGAAGTCCCTATTCTCTTAGGTCTCTGTCTCTGTCTCTTTCTGTGTCTCTCTCTTAATCTGTCTCTCTCTGTCTCTATCTCTCTGTCTTAGTTTTTTTTTCTCTGTGTGTCTATTCTCTCTTTCTGTGTCTCTTTGCCTCCCCGCTCCCCGCCCCAACTTCCTCTCTTCTCTCTCTCTCTGTTGGAAACTGCCTCTAAGCCTGGGATTGACACAAGTATTCTGATTTATTTTCATTGTTTGTTATAGCAATCCAGGGCAATTTATTTAGGACCACTGTCTCTCACTCAGAAGGGATCTCATAACACAAACACATTAATCTTGGTCGACAGTATCTTGGATACCAGCAGTTTGGGTAATGAGATTGTTCTTCTCAGCATGCACGGTCTGTTCACAGGCAACAGAGAAGCTTATCAGATTCTAATCATCCCCAGCGCATAGCCAATAAGCTACTGTACACAAAGGCATTTACAATTTGCAAAAAAATTCCATAGTCCAGGTCTTTCTTTCTATGCTACGTAGAAGACTATTGAGTATTTCACTTTTGTGACCAGATAGCCCTTGTTCCAATCTGTAGAATGATTGCACCAGTTTCTTTCTGAGAGAGGTAGGGGGGACAGGGTAGCGAATGATGAGGGAGACTTCCTAATAAAACAGGTTCTTTCCTAAGAAAAATCAGACATCTAGAACATAGACCCAGACAGATAGCGTGCACACACACACACACACACACACACACACACACACCTGGAAACACCTCAGAATAAAAGACCCTTTTAGAGTCTCGGTTTTACCACAAATTTACCACTTGAACTTACTGAGGCCACAAAATACTCAGCTTTGGCTAGATTCCCCATCACCTGGATGACAGACTTTGTCATTGCCTGACCCTTACGTCTTGCTTGTGGATTCTCAGAATCCCAGATTCCCTGATGATCCCCCTACCTGACCATGTCTAGTTTTTCTTCCAGGAAGTAGAACTTCCGGACAGCCCCAAATAGCTCTTTTATCTAAGTTATATAAGTTTTATGGCACTGACCTGAGGGGCATTAAGGCAGCTCTCAGAAACTCCCAGTATCCCTTCTCTTTCATATGCATTCAAATCTAGGCATATTACTAGTGGAACTTATTCATCTCTTCTTGCCATAGTTAGATGGCAGCTTGGATATTGACAGACTTACTCACTGTTCTGCCTCCCTGCCTCTGTTCACACCATTCCCACCCAACTAGGCATTGCTTTCCCCTTCCTCTCTGTGTATCCAAAATCTCCCCAACCTCTATACCCCACCCTTTCCATGGAGCCTTGCCTAAGCTACTCTGATCCGTTTCTCCTGGTGACTCAGAGTCCCTCCCTGCCCCCATTCATCACTCCTACATCACTGTGTCGTCCCACCTCAGACACGAGCTGTGTGATCCTAGGCAAGACCTGTAACTTTCCCAGCTCTCAGTTTCCTCATCTGTAAAATGAGAAGGTTGGGTCAGATGGCTTTTATGATACTGTGCAGTTCTAAATCCTTGATCTTATGACTTGGTGTCCATAATGGTGCCATATTTTGCTCCTGGTTTAGTGCCCAACTGATCAACAGATATTTATTAAACACTTACTATTTGACAAGTACCATGCTAAGTACTCCTACTGACGTGGAAAAAAGAAGGGTTATCTGTATGTAAGTGCACTTCTTTTCCTTTAAGTAAGTGCACTTTCCTTTGCCTCTATCATCCCCATTATAATAACAACTGTTTCTATAAGCAATTAAGGGTGCTAAGGAAAATGGAAACCTTCCAACCTGAAGCCCCAGGCCTGGGTTCTTTCAAGCATGTTGCAGATGGCTGCATCACAGCTGGTATTGATAAGCATGGGGAATGCTGAGGAGCATGCTAGAGACTGGACAGCGTTTCTGTGGGACCAAAGGTTTTTTGACCTTCTCTTCTAGGCCTTAGTAATGGGAGGCAAGAGGAACACCAGCATTTCAGAATTCTCACACACACTTTCCTATCCCTCCTAATTCCTCTGCATGTTCTAGTCAGCATATGTGTGTATGCCCATCATGTAATCATGTGTTTTTTTTCCATAAGGAAAACCTTTGTTGTGGTGGTTTCACACACGAGGCTTCTCAGCTGAACCCTTTTAAAATTTCATTACTCCCAACTGGCTGTTATTTCACTGTCTGTGGTTTGCTGTCTAAAAGTCTATAAGAAGATTAATAGTTCCACGGCTAATGGGATCATGATTTTAACACAAGATTGGCGACAGCTTAAAGTCAGGGTCAGCAGTATTCTCTTGTGCAGCATGGAGCCCAGAAGTCACAGTTGAGGAGAGCGAGGTCTTGATCTCACAGGTTTGTTGGGAGAAAATGGGCTTTGTCACCCCCTTAAAGCACGATGAAAATGTGAATTTTTGTTATTAGTATTAAATAGATTCTATTTTCCCCGAATTAATAATTAACAGTATCCAATTCAGCCATTAGGAACCTCCATATAATAAGGAAACAATCACTTTCTCTCGAGTCAGCAATTTACTTACTCTAAACCCTTTCAGCTATGGAAATCAAATATTGTTCTGGAGAGTTCTATACATAAAAGGAGACAGTGTTGTCTAATGATAAGAGTATTGGACATATAGTCTGGAAGACGTAGGTTTGTATCCTGCCTCAGACACCTACTAGTTTTGTGATCCTGGTTGAGTAATTTAACCTGTCTGACCCTTAATCTAATCATCTGTAAAATGGGCTCAATAATAAGATCTTCTTCGGGGCTATTGAGAGGATTAAATGAAATAATGCATGGAAAGCATTTGTAAATCCCAAAGTGCTTTATGCAAATATACTATTGTTAGTATTCTTATTATACAAGGAAGGAAAGAGAGCTGATTAAAGAGACTTTTTGTGCCTCATTTATATACTTAGGCAAGCCTACCATTAATAATAAATATGAAGTATACATAATAATGACAACAATACTAATAAAGCTGCTGCTGCTAATGACAATGTTGATCGATATTAATAATGATGCTTTTTACATTATTATTAATACAAACCACTCAATTTACAGCTCGATGAGTGGGACCTGCCCATGCTTGAAGAAAAGATTCTTTCAAGTGTTTAGGAATATTATTTTAGAAATATTTTCTTGAAGTATAAAATGAATTGAGGGAGTTTAGTGATTAGAGGGCTGAAGTCAGGAAGACTTAGGGTTGGTTTTTCTCTCTGATACATACTGGCTGTATGGTCACAGGCAACTCTCTTGAATGAAAAATTACCTATCTGTCTGGCTGGAAAGCATCACACACCAAAAATTCCCCACACTGATGAAACCGGCAGGTGTAGAACAACAACAAAGAACCAATTTTTTAAAAGTTTTCTGTTAGAATACATTAACAGATTGTGAGTTAAATGAGAATTTTTTAAAAAACACTTTTTATTAAGTTAAAATAATGAGAAATTTATTAACTAGATTTTAATTTACTGTTTTTAATGCAACAAGTACTTTTTAATAAGAAAAAAACAGCTTCATTATTTTTTAATTCTCGAATACCCCATTTCCTCTTATTTCAGTTTAGTCCCCTTTGAAGAGGAACTTACATCCCCCATCCTGCACGAAGCTTTTCCCAGAGTACTAGCCCATAGCAGTGTCCTTCTCCCCTGAACTCCTGAAGCACTAATTGTCTATACTAGTCATATCACACTCAGCAAGTGCTCCCTTGTGGCATTATGTACATACATTCTTATAGAAAAAGGAGTCAGAGCCCCTTGAACCCAGGGTTTCAATTCTCAGCCCTGCCACTTAGTTGCTATTTTCCCTCACTGGGTCACTTGTAAAATGTGTGAATTATACTAGATGCCCAGTTGAAAGCCCTTCTAACCCCAAATCTATGACCCCGCAATCAGCTTCCCCAGGCATATTGTAATGCCTTGGAGAAGAGATTCCTTCTTGTATCCATCTCAATGTGTGCACCCCAAAACTGTGTGCAACAGAGATCCTTACCTAAATAATACTCAGAGGCTTCTCAAGGTAGGAAGCCGAAGAATGGTTTATTATGATCTCCAGAAAGGGCCACTCTCCTGACAAATGGTCAGGGAGGAGAAGCAATTTACAAAAGGAAATGGCAAAATTATAAAGCCCTACCACAGAATTCTCCCCCCCATCCCCGCCCCTTTTCTTCCACTGGCTGGAAGTCAGGTGCACAATCTAAGTGAGGCAATCTACCTTGAGTACCAGAACAAGGAAACAGTAGACCACCCAATGCACATTTGAGAAAGCACTTCTGTCCTTATCTGGCACATCTTATGCTGAGGTGTCACTGGGGGGGGGGGGACTCCCCACTGCTCTGAGTTTTGAGTCCTTGTAAATCATGTGATTTCCGGTGAAGGGGAACTCGGGCCTGTTTCCCACGAAAAGCCTTACCAGATTTTAGAGTATAGTCTGAGAAGTTTTCACTTCTCTCATTCACCAGTGAGAAGCATAACGCTTTGTTTACAGTACGGAAGCAACAATACAGTACAGTGAGAGACTTTGGGAGGTGATTGAGAAAACACTCTAATGATCATCAGAAGACTTTAGTGCTTTAGAAAACCAGCTTTGGAAGGAATGGGATGTGTGACCTTAGGCAAGAGACCACACCCCTCTAAGCCTCAATTTCCTTATCTGTGAAATGGAGATGATGGTACTTACAATTACTTACCTTATTGGGGCCGTGTAAGGAAAATAGTTATTCCATAAGTGTAAACTACCACGATTAAACTTTCAACAAGTATTAGCTGATTTTGTAATATGTGACCGTGTCGGTGTGCGTAAGTACACACAAAACTAAAAATAGTATCATACTTCACGAATGACCAGCTGAAATCAGCATCAGTATTATCAACAAGCTGTTATGGAACGAAAACACCAGAGACTAAATAAATCGTATATTTTTATAACCATAGCTCACGTCTACAGGCATACCTTACTTTGTTGTGTTTTGCAGATATTGCTTTTTTTTTTCAAACAAAATGAAGGTTGGTGACAAGCCTACGTTGAGCAAGTTGTTTGGCACCATTTTTCCAATAGCACATGCTTGCGTCGTGTCTCTGTGTCACATTTTGGTAATTCTCACAATATTTCAATCCTTTTCATTATTATTACATCTGTTATGCTGATCTGTGATCAGTCATCTTTGATGTTACTATTATAATTGTTTTGGGGCACACAAACCATACCCATATAAGAGACTGAACTTAAATGATAAATTTTGTGTGTACTCTGATTGTGCCACCAGCTGGCCATCCTCCACTCTTTCTTCCGTGCCTCAGGCCTCCCTATTCCCTGAGACTCAACAATGTTGAAAAACATCACATGAACTTAGTTGACAAAGCAGCATCAGGGTATATACCCCACTTCAGGGATGGGGAACCTGCAGCTTCAAGTCCATACGTGGCTCTTTAGGTCCTCAAGTGTGACCCTTTGACTTAGTCCAAGTTTTACAGTACAAATCCCCTCATTAAAAGGATTTGTCCTGTAAAGCCTGGACTGAGCCAAAAGGCCACATCCAAGGACCTAGAAAGCCACATGTAACCTCAAGGCCACAAGTCCCCCACCCCTAATTTACTCTAATTTTGAAAGTTCTACTACAGAGAACAGCATCACGTGCTACAGAGGAGTCTTTCATGAAAAAAACAAGTCAATCAATGTGGCAAACTTCATTGCCATCTTATTTTAAGAAATTGTCACAGTTACACCAACCTTTCCCAACAACCACTCTGATCAATCAGAAGTCATCAACAAGGAGGCAAGACCTTCCATCAGCAAAAAGATTACAACTCACTGAAGGCTCAGATGATGGTTAGCATTTTTTAGCAATAAACTATTTTAAATTAAGGTGCATATATATACGTATATTTATATATAATACCATTGCATACCTAATGAACTACAGTATAGTGTAAACATAACATTTCATGCACTAGAAAACCAAAAAGATTTTTGTGACTCACTTTATTGCAATATTCATTTTATTGTGGTGGTCTGAAACCAAACCCACAATATCTCTGAGATATGCCTGTATGTCATCATCCTTCCCTCCAAATCAATCTATTCATTTCTCCCCAATCCTTACAGTAGTCAATATTTTGACTTACCTAAGAAATTTGTCTGTCATTTATTCATCCAGTTTTTGACATATTACATGTCAAAACATACTACATGCATACATTTACTACATGTCTACTGTGTGCAGAAATGAAGTATGATATAGTGGATAGGGGCTAGAAGAACCAAGAATACCTATGTTCAAATACCTTCTCTAACATGTACTGGCTGTGAGACCCTGTTAAAGCCATTTATTCCTCCTCTAGAACTCTAGGCAACTCCTTAAGATTTTAAGTTGCAGAGAAGATACTGACCTGCACTGGAAAAGGGATAATTAATTTATAGGATTTCCCTATCCCCAGCCTACTCCCTGTCCTACTAATGGGCAGAATATTGGAAAAAATAAAAACTCAAATTGATTAGACCATTCCATGCATTTTCTTAACAAATGCCATGTTCAGTTAGTCAACCAATAAATAGGTAGTGTATCTGGACAATGTTTGGGCCCCAGAGTTGAGTAGAAAGAGATCAAGCTGAATCATATTTGGGAAATTGTCTATTCAGTGATACTAAATCACTTCCCCAAATGCTCATTTATTTAAAACTAATATTCTTGTACATATGGGTCTTCCTCCCACTTCTATGATCTCTTTGGGACACAACCCTAGAAGTGGTATTACTGGGTCAAAGGGTATCTAATTATTTATGGCCCTTTGGACATAGTTCCAGATTGCTCTCCCAAATGGTTGTACCAGTTCACCATTCCATCAACAATGCATTAGTGTTCCAATTTTTCCACATCCTCTCCAGCATTTGTCATTTTCCTGTTTTGTAATCTTAACCAATCTGACTGGTGAAATGTGGTACCTCAATGTTGTTTTGATTTGCATTTCTCAAATCAATAGTGATTTAGAGCA
>CM053590.1:121185215-121214288 GCA_028646515.1 Pseudochirops corinnae
TCAGCACCCTGAACTTCAGAGAATACAAACAGAAGTTACAAACAAACAGAAAAACAGATCAGCAGATGGCTTCCAGCGTCTGACCATTACATCAGTTACCTAGTCAGTTACCAGAGAGGGAAGCACCAACATCTGGGTTTTTCACAGCCGGGGGGCTCAGCGGCTGCCCAGAGTCTCTTCTGGCCAAATCACACAACTCTTCTCAAATGAGCCCCAAACCAAAACCTCACATCAGGGCATATATATAGCCTTCTCCTGGCTTAGAGAATGTCACAGCCCTCTGGATCCACTGCCCAATCACAAAGCTACAAGGCATAGGCATTCCTAAAAAACAAGCCTGGTGCCACAGGCTCCACATGACCACATTCAGCCTATTAGGGAACAGAGTATACTTTCAAATATCAGTCACGTAGCCACTTTAGCAAAGGGCCTAGGGGCAGGGAAGATCTTCAGATTCCCATAACATGTAATAAAGTAGATAGAGAGCTAGCCTCAGAGTCTGTAAGCCCTGAGTTCAAGTATTGCTTCAGACTCATACTGGCTATGTGATCCTGGGCAAGTGAGTTAATTAACCTCTTCCTGAGCCAGGCAATTTTTTAAGACTATAATTTGCAGAATAGTTACTGGCCTATATGGGTATAGTGGGCAGCTAGGTGGCCCACTGAATAGAGTGCTAGGTATTCAATCAAAAAGATTTATCTTCCTGAGTTCAAATCTGGTCTCAGACACTTAACTAACTGTGACCTTGGGCAAGTCACTTAACCCTGTTTGCCTCAGTTTCCTCATTTGTAAAGTGAGCTGGAGAAGGAAATGGCAAAGTATTCCAGTGTCTTTGTCAAGAAAATCCCAAATGGGGTCACAAAGAGTCTGACACAACTGAAAAATGACTAAATTACAACTGATGGAGGTATTCTTCACCAGAGTCCCCTGCACCAGTGGTGTCAAACTCAAATAGAAAAAGAGAGGATACATACGTATCCCTGCTGGTGGCATATTGACCTAGAAACCTATATATTAGCATAATCTGTAATCTATTGTATTTTTATTTATTTTAGCAAATATTTCCCAATTACATTTTAACCTAGTTTGGGCTGCAATGACTTGGCAGCGTGGCCTGTGAGACTAGGATTTGACACCTCTGCCCTACACCAATGAAACCACAGACTCCTACCCCCAACCCAAATATGACAGAAGCAAGGCATAACAGGTAGATAGGCTGCATACTTCACTAATATCTTCTCCATAGAAGAAAAACTGAGGAAAAGCTACCCATCCTGCCCCATAGGTTACCCAATGTTCGATTTTTAGGCAAATATGTAAAAAAGTCTCTGGTTAGATGAGGTAGAAGGTATGATGGGTTGTACTCCTCATCCTTGGAGGGAACATTTAAATCAATAAGATCAGAAATGCTTTTGAGCATCTGAACCCCCTTAGTGAAGGAGCCAGTGATCATTTTATCCTTAACAGTTATTTACAAGAACAAGGGAAACACCTGAGAAATTTTGCTGGATTCCCATGGCAGGAATCAGACAGACAGGTAGATAGATGGATGGATGAATGGATGGATGGATGGATGGATGGATGGATGGATGGATGGATGGATGGATGGACGGATGAATGGACGGACAGATAGATAGATAGATAGATAGATAGATAGATAGATAGATAGATAGATAGATAGATAGATGGACAGATAGATAGATACAGGCAGAAAGATAGCTGTACTAGGCATTGTGTTAAGTGATAAGGATACAAAGCAAGATAGACCCTGACCATAAATACCTTACATTTTAGTAAAGAAAAGCATCACCTAAAAGGGAGCTGGAAAAGTGGGATGAGTTATTCATGTGGGAGCAGGTTTGGAAACGGTGGCCAAGAAATGACTGGCTCTAGGCAAGGTAAAATGAAAGCTCACCTCTCAGAGCTTCGTGCCCCAGGGTCAGAGTAAAAGATTCAAGGAATGAGGGAAGATGAGGATGATTGATAGAGCAAAGGCTGCGAAGTGTAGAGACAACTTACAAGTGAAATAAAGAAAGAAGAAAGAGGGAGAATGAGAGGAGAAGGGAAAAGGGAAAAAGAAAACAGGAGGAGGAAGAGAAGAGAAAAAACAAAAGGCTCAAATGGTGATGTGTAGTACAAATAATGTTGGGGATCAACATGTACCCCCCAGAAGTCCTGCAGGGGCACCGGTGCTCTAGATGCCACCTATAGAAGTGCCAGTTCAGCTCTTGTGGCCCAGAGCTGAAACCTAAGAGTAACCAGCACTTCTCCAAGGCCTCCATGCCACTGGAGCCCAAAGGAACCAGGTGGAGAATAACCAGGGCTATGTGATTCCAGGGTTCCTGGACTCTTGGCCAGAGGCTTGAGTGAAAAGAAAGGCTGAACATCTGTTTTAGATTTTCTAATCCCAAGGCTTGAAAATCCTCAACAGCTAATTCTTCAAACCCTGAACTTCCTGTATTTTGTAAATATAAATAAATGGGCTTCTGGCCCCTCTGATTCGGAAGATAATCTTCAGAGGCATTGAGCCTGCAGCCATGCAGATACAAGTCAAAGCAAGGCCAGATTAGGGGTGTGGGTGGGTTTCTTTCCTTGCAAGCATAACTGAAGCCAATTGAGACTCTGGTCCTTAAACCTGGGGGAATACTACAGTTTCCAACTTGGCCTCTTCTTAAGACCTCTTCTGTGGCTCTCTTGGATCCCATGTAGAGCCAAACCCTAATTTGCTCCCCCGTCCCCCAAAAACACAGGGCTCTCACTGGCTGGAGAGAGTATGATTCTTACTGAAAATTAGAATCCATAATCCCCAAGCAACAAAGAAACCAAAGAGACTCTCTTATCTGTTGAATCAGGTAGACTCTCATGTTCTCCAGGAATCTGGAGGACATGCAAACATACAATGCATGAAGATTCTTAACAGAATGAAATCATTTACATACTTATGTCTATAAAACAGCAGAGACAGGGGGTAATTATCCTATGACTCGGCTCAGATGGATGAAAGCTGGCAAATTTAAAGCACCGTACCTCCCACCTGTGTTTCTGTCTACACTCCACTCTCACTCTCCACCATCTCTCCTTGCTGACGTCCTATCAGACTCAACTGAAATGCCACCTCCTCCTTCAATAGCTCCTCACCTGGAAATGATGCCTACTCACCCCCAGGGTATATTCTTCAGGTATATAGCTCATGCTATATTCAGGCATATATACCCCATGGTATGTTGTAATTTCTATTATAATTGTCTGTGTACATGTCAACAGTAAGATCGTTACTTGTGCTCCTTAAAGGAAATGAGTGCATCATTTTTATCTCTGAATCTCCTCTAACAGAACAGTGCAATTCACACAGTAGGCACTTAATAGAGTGAATGTATGAGAACACACTTTTATTATTAGTTCAGCTGAAGGGCTTCCTCCTACACATGGCCTAATTACCTCCTTCTCTTCTATTTCTTCATGTGTACACACACACACACACACACACACACACACACACACACAAACACACCACCCTTGTTTTTATTTTGAATATATTCATAGAATATGTTCCTGTTGTCATGGTCCTCTTCTAGAATGAAGGACAAACAATTCATAGATCGCAGATTTAGAGCTGGAAGGGAACTTAGAGGTTATTTAATCTAACCCCCTCATTGTGCATATAAGGAAACTGAGGCAAAGAGAGGGTAAGATCCCCACTGTGTACCCTGCACCAATTCATTAATTTCTTCACACAAGAATATCTTGACTTAAGGTCACAAAACGTAGAAGTGGCAAGGCCAAGATTTGGACCCTGGTCCTCTGATCCCAAAGCCAGTGACCTATCCAGTATGCTACTCTGCCTCTCAAGCACTTTGCAAAATCTAAAGCACTAAATAAATGTTATTACTATTTTCATCATCATATGTATTATTTCCCCTTATAGAATGTAATTTCTTTAAAGTCAAGGATTGCTTCATCTCTGTCTTTGTATCCCCAGTGCCTAATACAGTTCCTAGCCCATAGTAGGCACTTAATAAAATCTTGTTTATTGCTACAAACAATTCTCATTCTCCACCACATTCCCCCTCCCCCCCAAAAAAAGAAACACCTTCGTGGCCACAGCTCAACTAAGCCAAGTGAAAGATCTATATTGGAGGCTACACACTTTTGAGGGCATTAAGGGATCATCAATTCTCAAGAAATACGGAAGAGGAGATAATACCAAACAATCCCTGCTCTCAAGGAGTTTCTTTTCCAAAGGAGAAGACAAGCACATGTATAAGTATAAGATTAGGAGAATAAATATTAATAAATAATAAATATTAAGAATAAATTCATACCTTACAACCCCATCTTTGATATATTTATGAGAATGATAAAAATCTGAGAGAGGTTTTCTCAGAGCAGACCACATCATCAAAATTATATAACTTACTGCCTGATAGAGAGAATGCAATATCCTCCTGCATTAGTTATTGGTTGACTATTATTATTATTGTAAAAGCATTAGACTCAGCAAAGCAAAATATAACTTACAAGGATAAACCCAATAAGACCCAAGACCCCTTGGAAGAAGTAGGACTACCATACAACATAAGAAAATCCTAGTGGATGAAGAACAGCTTCTTTCCAAATTATACCATACATTTAGATGAATAATTAGTTGAATAAGTCAACAAGCAAATGGATCTCCAATTAAATAATAAAAGTAATAGCATTTGAATAGTGCCTACTGTGTGCCAGACACTCCACTGTGTGCTAAGCACTTTACGAATGTCTCATTTTACCTTCAAAACTCTGGGTGGTAAATGCTATTATAATACCGATTTCACAGATAAGAAAACTGAGGCAAATAAAGGTTAAGTGACTTGCAAGGTCACATAGCTATTAAGTGTCTAAAGATAGCTTTAAATTCAGGTTTTTCTAACTCCAGAACTATCCACTGTGCTACTTCAGACAGATAATGGGCTGGGTCCAGAGTTGAGTAGGAGGAAGAGAATGAAACAGATCACATTTGGGAAATTACACCATTTCAATGATCCTAAGCTTCTCCCTGAGTTGCCAAGAAATCATTTTAACAACAATATTCTCTTCATGATACTATAAGGCTATGAATCATGAAACATGATGATCTCCAGATACTCTGTGGGAAGCCAAAAGAGAGAATAAATGGAAATCTGAGAAAGGAACTCATGATTTGAAGAGAGATGTATCATGGACACAAGTCAGCTTATACATAATTAAAATAAAAGGCAAGATCCTCAGCTCAGAGTGGGAGGAGAAGAGGAAAGGGAAGCTTGATGAGAAAAGAGGTTTGGGGGCTTTGTGTGGAGTCAGGTAGGAAATCATCTACGAAGGATTAAAAGTATTGCCTTATTGAACAATGAGAAGACCTAAAGAAATTCATGAAATGTACTAGATACTTACAAAGATTTGTGGGAGAACATGGAGCAGAATCATACAGGAGGAGAAAATAGGAATGAGTTTCAATCTACATTAGTGTAAGAAGTATCCAGATCAAAGAGATCATAGATTCATCCAAGTATGGAAGAAGTATCTATCATGGATGTTAAAATAGTATTATTTACACGTACATATACAATGTACCTGTTTATTTATTATGTCACCCTAAGGTTGCCTTCACTTCTATTTTCACACCATGTTTCTCTTATCAGACAGAATAAGGGACAAAATAAGTTACCCTTAACTCTTCTTTCACATTTTGAAGAACTAAATAATCATTGTAGCTATTTAAATCATCAGCTTCTCTGATTTTATAAGAAATATTATGTATTATGAGAAATAACCATAAAATATCAAGATAGTTGTAGTCCCTCTCACTATTATATCTTGCTTCCTTTCCAGGTTTATGATCTACTTCTGAAGCTCATTATCCTTTTCCCTCTCCCAGGCAGGTAGTCTATAGTACACTCTCATCAAAAATTTTCTTCTGTTTCTCCTTTGATCCATACTCAAAGTTTCCCCACTGTGTACCCTGCACCAATTCATTAATTTCTTCACGCAAGAATATCTTCTATATATGTAATGCAAGTCTACCACTCTTAGAACAACTTATCTTTCTCTTTGTCATAATTTCAGTTATAAAATATATTGCACTAAGTCTCAATGTTACCTATGAATTAAAATTTCCCTCCTTAAATTAAGATTTCTGGGTCACTTTATAACACAAATTCTATGTATTTCTACATAGACGTCTGTGGTTTTTAGTATTATTATTGTCCCTCTTCTTGGATATTTTCACTTATGAATCACTGAACCTTTCTATTAAGATCTTTATTCCTTGGTCATACATATTCCTTTCTGCGATTTTTTTCATCAGATTCACATGGAACGCTTTCTTCCTTCCTCCTCTATTTCCATTTTAAATCCCACTTGATCAAATCCATAAGACTGCAATAATTTTTAACTGATCCTAGTTATATGTACTCTCCCTGGCTAAGAGCCCATTATTCCTGTATCTGAAACTATAGTCTAAAAAAAATCCAAATCCTATTTTCTGACATCATCTTTTTTTTTTTTTTACCAGCTGTTCACTTTCCAAATCTGCCTTTCTCTTATAAAGCCCCTAACTTCAATGGTATCAATGATGAAAACACCATCTGTGTGCTTAAGGTCTTCAGTTTCTTGCACAGGACTTCATAATCCCTGGAAATGCTTTGGGGGCTCATTCTGGAGCTATCATTTGAACCCACAGTAATGGCTGTCAGGCTTGACAAATCTTGGGTGGCCTCTGTCACATCCTGGATACACACCCCAGGCAGTCTGAGGACTTCCTTATTGTTTATGTCAGGTCAACATATGGCCAACATAGTACCCATCTCAACAAGGAAATGCAAATCCAGGATTCTTCTATTGATCCTGCCTTCAGCACTAAGTGTTTCCTCTCCCAGAGGCACCTTGGGATCTGTATCAAGCCTTGAAGAGGAAGAACCTATTCCACCCTCTAAGGCAGTGGTTCTCAACCTTCCTAATGCCACGACTGTAATACAGTTCCTCATGTTGTGGTGACTCCCAACCATAACATTATTTTCGTTGCTACTTCATAACTGTAATTTTGTTTTCCAATGGTCTTAGGCGACTCCTGTAAAAGGGTCGTTTGACCCCCAAAGGGGTCGCGACCCACAGGTTGCAAACTGCTGCTCTAAGGGCAGAAAACATTTTTTACACAGTTCCGATGCATCTGCCTTTTGCACTCGCTGCCCCCAATACCCATGGTTGGGATGTTATCCCTGCTGAACTCTACCTTTTGGAATCACTGGCTTCCTTCAAGACTCAGTTCAACTCCCACCTACTTCATGAACTCTTTTCCAGTCTTCCCAGCAGCTAAAACCTTTCCTCCAAAAGTTTCTTCACATCTATTCTTGATCTGTCTTCTATGAACCTATCTATGTACTTATATGCCTTTCCTTCCTTCCTCTGTATCACATTCCCCTACAGTGACGGAAGCAATGTGAAACAGCAAAAAGAATCTTAACCTTGGAGCTAAGGGGTCCTATATTTGAATCCTGTGTCTGTGTTTGCCACCCATGTTGCTCTGGGCAAGTCATTTCCACTTCTCTGGGATTTTGTTTCCTCACCTGCAGGATCAATTAGGTGGACAAGATAAGTGATAGAGGCAGCTAGGTACAGACACCTTTTCTTGTTTTTCTTTTTTTCTTTTTTTTGCTTTTTGGAGGTCCATTAGGGTTAAGTGACTTGCCCAAAGTCACACGGCTACTAAGTGTGTCCAGTGTCTGAGGCTGGATTTGAACTCAGGTCCTCCTGACTCCAGGACGGGTGCTCTATTCATTCACTGTACCACCTAGCCGCCCCAAGACTCCTTTTCTCTGACCTCTGACACTTACACTTACTAAAATTCCTAGAATTTTAGATGTCATAGTAATGTTCTCCTCTCAATTGGGGACTGAGATATTGACTCAGTGAACTTCTTTGCAATTCAGAGGCTCTCAACTGGATTCATCTAAACAGGTATTTATTAAGCACCAACTATTACTACTGTTGTTGCTAGGTGTCACAGTGGATAGAATGACGGGCCTAAAGTCGGGAAGACTCATCTTTGAGCCCAGCTCTGGCCTCAGACACTCACTAGTTGTGTGACTGAGTAAGTCACTTAACCCTGTCTGCCTCAGTTTCCTGAGCTGGAGAAGGAAATGGCAGACCACTCCAATGTCTTTGCCAGAGTCAGATGTGACCGAAATGACTAAACAACAAAAGATGACTAATAAGATTGGCTCTGGCTCTAAATCTATGAACCTCATTATAGAATTTAAGATTCTCCTCAGTCTCCTCCCATTTTAGTTTTCTGCTTTGTGTCCTCCTCCAAGTACTTCTTCTGTTTTTCAAAGGAACTTTTGATAAGTCAGATTGAAGAAAAGCATTCCTCTAAACCAGGGGTTCCTAACCTCTGATCCATAAAGTTGTTTTTAAAAAAATATTTTGCTAACTACATTTCAGTATAATTAGTTTCTTTTGTAAACCTACATATTTTATTTTATGCCTTTATAAACATGATTGTGCAAAGGCTCCATAGGTTTCGTCAGACTGCCAAGGGATTTGAGGAATAAAAAAGACTGACTTTCTGCTCTAAGGAAAGCTCTTTTATCTCATCTTCTAGTAAGGAGGCCAACCTAACATTTATACACCTGCAGTTGCTTTTTGACAGGGAAAGAAACAAACATACCATATTCCTGCAGGTTTCTATAGTATCTTCCTTGTCTCTGATGCTTTCTGGAAATGTCTTTAGATTCCTATATAACACTTACAGCTCATTTTTGTGGCTACTTCCTATAACTGCTCACCTCTCCAGCTCTCCCACAGCATAATCAGTACGGTAGGAGAACTAGGGAGGTGACGTTTCATTGCTACAGATTCTGGCACTAGAGTCTATTGAGCAAGGCTTTATTTCCTACCTTTTTGAGAGTCATTACCCACTAACTTACCACAGTGAATGTTGACCCATCATTTAATGGTTGACTTCTCTTTCTAATTTTTCAAGGCTGTGAAATCAAATTTTGACAAGCTAAATATTATTCCCCTGTTGTTCATTTTATGAGAAACATAATATGTCTATCAAAGGTAACCAGACAGATTCATCATATGCTGACAGTTCATTCATTTGCAATGACCCATCACAGAAATGACTGCCAGTTTGGAGCTGATATTGCCAAGTTATAATCCCACTTTAACAGGAGAGAAAAATAAGACTCATAGAAGTGATATTTCTTGCTCAAAACTGCACAATCCTGAGTGGCAGAACTCAGAAGTCCAATCCAATCTTCTTTTTATGACACCCTCTGACAACTTTCTTTAGCCTGACAACTCAGGACTCCACCCACCCACTCAGAGTTAGGAGGAAAAGCAGATATACACCTGAAGTATTTCTCAAAAGGAACTAAGGATTTTAGGGAGGAAGGGTGTCAACCCAGGTACCTAGAGTGCTGAGCCTGCAATCAGAAATACCTGAGTTCAAATTTGGCCTAAGATACTTTCTAGCTGTGTGACCCTGGGCAAGTCACTTAACCTCTGATTGCCTCAGTTTCCTTATCTCTAAAATGGAGTTAATAATAAATAAAATAATAAACTATCTCCCAGGATTGTTGTGAGGATCAAATGAGATAATAACCGTGAAAAATCTTAGCACAATACCTAGTACATCATAAGTCATATAAATGCTAGCTATTATCATTCTTATTATGATTATCATTCTTAGTGTTATTGTATATTATATTACATATAATATATTATTTATACATATAAATAATTCTATTTAGTTCTTATATATAATGTAGATTATTTAGCTCTTCAAAATGTGGAAGAAGAGTTGAGGGTAACTTATTTTGTCCCTTATTCCAACTAATAAGAGAAACATGGTGTGAAAATAGAAGTGATGACAATCTTAGAGTGATGTCATAAATAAATAAATGGGCACATTGCATATGTATATGTAAATAATATGTATATGTATATGTACATAATATTATTTTAACATCCATGCTTGTTACTTCTTCCATACTTGGATGGACTCTATGATCTATTTGATATATATACTTCTTACCCTAATGTAGATATAATATATATAATACATAAATATAATATTATAATATATATTATTATATAATCCATAGATTATATGATTAGACTGCAACCTCCCTATGAGTCAACAGTATGATATGGCAGTCAAAAAAAAAAGCTATTGTGATCTTAGAGTGTATTAAGAGAAACACAGTGCTAAGACTAAGGGTAGGGGATGGATGAGATTCCCAATCTATTCACCCCTGGTTAGACCACACATAGAGTATTGTGTTCAGTTCCTGGCACCACATTTTAGAAAAGGACTGATTATTTGGAGAGAATACACAGAGAGAAAACAAAGGAAGGGAAGCGCCTCAAGTTGTATGAGGTTCAAATAAAGGAACTGGGGCTTTTTTAGCCTGGGAAAGAGCTAGTGCGAGAAGGACTCTTAAGCAGATAAAAAAAAATAGACTTGTATTCCTTGGTCCCTTAGGACTTTACCAGAAGCCCTGGGAGGTATTTGAAGAGAGATTGAATTAGGCTTGTTCTAAGGAAAAGCCTCCTAACAATTAGTAGCCTCCAAATAGAATGGCTTTAATTTGACTGGATGTCTTCAGGCAAAGGTTTATGTTATAGTTAGACAATTAACAATAATGAAAAAGTCATAATAATGCCTTACATTTGTACAGCTCTGCACTTTATAAAGCACTTTAATGCACTTTATTTTATTCTATCTTTACAACAACCCTATGAAGCACCAAGGGCATATGGAAACCCACTTTAACAGGAGAGAAAAATAAGACTCTTAGGAGTGATATTTCTTGCTCAAAACTGCACAGTTCTGAGTGGCAGAACTCAGAAGTCCAATCCAATCTTCTTTTTATGACATCCTCTGAAAACTTTCCTTAGCCTGACAACTCAGAACTGTACCCACCCACCAAAAAAAGATAGTAAGCTCAAAAATTCACTCTTATTATCGTCACATTGTTGATCTTGTTAGATTCATAACATACGAAAGCAAATAATGTTACTGAATCAGGATAGGGCAGTCGTGACAAAAGTCAGTATTAATATCAACAGCTAACATTTATATAGCATGCTTATTCTGTGCCTGGCTCTGTGCTAAATGCTTTCCAATGATCTCATTTGATCCTCACAACACTTTTGGGAAGTAAGCGCTATTGTGATCCCTGTTTTTTACAGATGAGGGAGCTGAGACAAACAGAGGTTAAGTGACTTGCCCAGGGTCATGCAACTAGTGAGTGTCTGAGGCTAGATTTGAACTCAAGCCTTCTTGACTCCAGGCCCAGCCCTCTACCCACTGTGCCACCTGGCAGCTATCATCAACACCACCACCACCACCACCACCACCACCAATGACTATATTGACAATAACAATCCTACTATTACTACTAACATTACCACATTGTTGATCTTGTTTAATCCATAACGTAAGCAAATCACGTTGCTGAATTAGATTGAGGCAGCTATGGCAACAATGCAATGTGATACAGCTTGTTTTATGGAAGAGAATCAAATAGCCTTGGGTTCGAATCCTAACTTTGACCCTGATGACACATAGAGACACTGTGTGACCATAGGAACTCAGAGAGCTTGAGTTTCTTCACTGGTAAATACGAGCTAATACTTCTTTGGGACTCAAGATGAACACACATCAAATGATTGTATGACTTAAAAAGAGTTCTGTATCCTATAATCGTGGGCATAGAGCAGGAAGAGATGAGTGACTTGGGAAGACTTACGAGGGAAGTGAGATTTAAGTTGCCTTGTTGGCTCCTCTCTGTAAGGAAGGGCACGGAACCAGCACCATCAGAGTGGGGCAAGAGTTCCCTTCTCAGTTTTCCTTCACTGGTTTACTTTTTGGACATAACATCCAAACCTGACTTCGTGATGTTGGGCAAGTCACTTAATTTCTCCAGGCCTCAGTTTTCTTGTCTAGTAAATTCAGGGACTATGCTAGTTGAACTTCGAGGTCACTTTCAGATCTAAATCCTCTGACTGATGCCTCTACTTCCCAACTATGAAATGGGAGCAATACACTTTTCCTATATTTTTGGGTGTTAAGGGACATGCCTCCATAAATGTCTGGGCTAGTGGACGTTGAAGCTCCCTCCTAGCTCTAAATTCTGTTTCTATCACCATCCCAATCCAATAAGAAAATAGACATTTATCAATGTTTACCGACTATGTAGCTAACAATCCAATCCAGCAAAGATATATTATATCTACTTGTGCAAGGCACTATGCTGGGAAAGGGGCAAGGGAAGACACAAAGTTGAGATAAGACATCATCCTGGAATTCATTGCTCACTCCTACTAGTAAGAAACAACGTAACAGGCTAAGTGCATTGTGAGTTGTAAAAATGAAGAATCACTTGTACAATTCTTTGTGATCCTGAGTGGAAGTTGTCGATTTCAAGGCAACTTCTCTCCAAATTCTATTGATTTGTCAAGGCAATAAATAGATATGAGAAAGCACCCTGGAATGTTTTCACTATGTTTTTCAGGTTTCTATTCTTACAAGTTATAAGCATTTAGCTTTCCTTGTAAATCAGACAAAGGTTTATGGAAATGTCATCTTTGATGGTGAAGGTGAATGCATCAAAATGGAATTTTCATAAACAAAAAAGGGTTAGTTACATCTGCAACCAACGCTAGGTTTCATTACTTTCAAATGTTTTGACAAGGAGAACTACAGATTTCTAGTTTGCTGTTGCTCATGGCTTACTTATATAGACAGAAGGTACTGCACCAAAATACCTCTTCTACAAGCTTACGTTCACCCTACATTCCATAATTAGAATTGCTTTGGCTTAAGTCTTTATCATCTGTTACATGCAAATACACATGGGATAAATATTAAGGCCTGAGAATCATCTATGTATCTGGTCCTAACTTCTTCTCTAACATCTAGTCTCACATGTCCAAGTGCTCATTGGATATTTCCAACTAGATTCTTATAGACATCTTAATTTCAAAATGTCAAAAACTGAACTGTTGCCTTTAGCACCAAGCCGTCCCTTCTTCCTAACTTAATACCATGCTCCTAGTCAACAAGCTCAAGACCCTGGCGTCATCCTTAACTCCTCGTTCTCTCTCCACCCCCCACCTTCCATATCCAACCAGCTGTCAAGTCCTGTTGTTTCCACCTTTGTAGCATCTTTCATACATGGCCCCTTCTCTCTTCTGATGCTGCCACCATCTTGGTGCAATCTCTTATCACCTCATGCCTAGAAAAACGTCTACTGGTTGCCCCTAACCCCTGTCTCAAGCCTTTCTCCTCTCCAATCCATCCTCCACTCAGTTGTTAAATAGGTCTGACCACATTGCTCCTCTATTCAAAAAACTCCAGTTATTCACTATTGCCTCTAAGATTAAATCATCTGTTTGACTATTAAAGCCCTTTATGACCTGACCCTTTCCTATCTTTATCATCTTCTTACACTTTCCTCCCCTCCACTAATCCTGAGATCCAAGGACACTGGCCTCTTTGATGTTCCTCAAACAAGTCAATCCATTTCCCCACTGCAGGTTTTCACTTCCCGTCCTCCATAACTGGAACTCTCTTTCCTCATCATCTCCTCTTCGCTTGTCTTGAGTCTCAGTCAAAGTCTTCAACCTTTCCAAGTCCTCCTTAAACTTAGTGTCTTCCTTCTGAGAGTGTCTCCAATTGGTCCTTTTTATAGCTTGCTTGCTCATACTTTTTTGCATCCCCATTAGACTATAAGCTGCTTGAAAGGAGGGACTATTTCATGCCTTTCTTTCTGTACCCATTGCTTAGAATAGTGTCTGGCACATAGTAGGTGCTTAATAAATGGTTATTACATGGTAATACTTTTGAGGATTGAACTTGGAACCACAAGACCAGGATTTGAGTTCTACAGCTCACTAGCTGTGTGACTGAACATAAGGCAGTTCAATTACCCAGGGTTTGGATATTTCCGTTTGTAAAATGGGTAGCACAATATTTTCACCACCTACAAATGTGATCATGTATCTGAAGGTGGTTTGCAATTGTGAAAGACAAACTAAATGCTAGCTCTTCTGGTTGTTATTATCATTATCATTATCATTATTATTATTATTTATTGTACCTTATTAGTCATTTACACACTAATATGAATGAATATATCAGAATCTCTCCTGAGAGCTGGAGAAAGGAAGGAAGAGGACATAAGGACACTAGGCAACCAAGAGGAGCACAAGGAGCCCTAATGAAGGTGGTGGTGAAGAAAAGGGATGGTAGGGAGATGGGCCAAAGATCAGTTTTGCTATGGTGGACTACTACTGGCCTTTCTCCCCAGTGTGAGCTGCTCTACCAGTCACCAGACTATCACGGGGTTATCACATAATAGATTTGGAGCCAGAAAGGGCACTTGAGACCAATGATTCCAGCTCCCTTGTATTACAGAGAAAGAAACTGAGGCACAGAGGCTTACTTAGGGTCATATAGCTAGTGTCTGAAGTGATTTTTGAACCCAGATTTTCCTGACTCTTAAGTCCAACATCTCATCCACTATTTCATGCTGCCTCTGCTGTCCTTAGAGGGAGTCCAATCATAGTATCATAGCATTCCCAGCAGGAGAAATTCAGCTCCTTAAATGTAATGACTGCATGGAAAATGATGATAAGATTGACCTGTTTATGGAAGAGTCTTTGGAAGATGGAAAGGATATTATGCCTAATATATAGTTATTGTTGTTCAGTTGTTTTCAGTCATGTCCAACTCTTTGTGATCCCATTTGGGATTTTCTTGGAAAAGATACTGGAGCCATTTGCCATTTCCTTTTCTAGTTCATTTGACAGATGAGGAACTAAGGCAAACAGGGTTAAGTGACTTGCCCAGGGACATACAGCTAGTAAGTTTCTGAGGCCAGATTCAAACTTAGAAAGATGAGTCTTTCTGACTCCAGGCCTGGCACTCCACTGCACCACTTAGCTGCCCTACAATAACAACAGTATATGCTTAATAAATACCTGTTTAAATGAATGAAATTGAGAGCCTCTGAAGTGAAGGTTATATAAAGAAGTTCATTGAGTCAATGCCTTAGTCTCAGGTTTAGAAGAGAATAACTTCAGAAAATATTACTACAACATCTAAAATTCTAGGAACACTCTCTCAGCATTTAACCTCAGGCTTTGACACTCAAATTTGCCTTTCCCCTTCTACATTTTTGTCAGCTCTCTTATGGACTGCATTGTTATCAGAATTAATCGTTGAAGATTCCTTTGGAAAGATTGTGGTAGGAAAAAGCCATGAGAAGAAAAAGACAGGGGTTTAGGACTCTTCTTCATCACTACTCCAGGAAAAAAGAAGAATCTTCAATCATGTGAGATATCTAAATCAGACATAAGAAATAAATGTGTTATTATTTTCACCTTAATCATCATCACTCCTATTTCCTGAAAATAAATAAATGAATGACTGAGAGAAATTGTAGAATTGGAGAGATTTTCATCTTCCAGAGTCGTGACTTTATCTTTTTACCGCAGAATCCTCCTTATGTCCTTGGCTAAGCATTTAGAATATTTCCAGCTGAATAGCACAGTGTGATTTGGTTATAAGAAATGAAATTGGGACTCCTCTCTAGCTGGGTGGTACAGTGAATAGAGCACTGGCCCTGGAGTAAGGAGCACCTGAGTTCAGATCCAGCCTCAGACACTCATTAGCTGTGTGACCCTGGCCGAGTCACTTAACCCTGTTTGCTTCAGTTCTGCATCTGTAAAATGAGCTGGAGAAAGAAATGGCAAACTACTCCAACATCTTTGTCAAGAAAACCCCAAGTATGGTCACCAAGAGTCAGACACAAATGAAACTCATCAATAGCAACAACTGCAATTTCCTTTTACTGGGGAGCATGACTAATTGCAAGGTATCCACTGGTTGCTGGGTCAATCTGGCACAGAGACTTGTCCTGTATGTGAATACCTCCCCCAGTGGTCCAACATAAACAAAGGCAGAAATGTGTGAGGGGCAGGGGGAAGCAACCTTATGGAGTCTGCAACAGTGAGATACATCTCTTCCCTTCCAGTTAAATGCTGGTTCAACCAATTCAGAGTTACAGTCTATGTTCCCATATAAATTATTTATCAGATACCAGTTGAATGCATTTGTCAGGGAGGTGATGACAGTTCTTTACCCACAATCATTAATATCCAGTTTCACTTATGCATCTGTTATATATTTAGGCATTCTCATCTTTTTATTATTATTGTTCTTATTCCACATCAGGAAGTGAATTGTGAGAGTGGAATATTTATTTGTCAGCTGTAATAACTTAAATGTGTGATATACTAAAAGAGGAAATGTTACAATCTTTAAGTTATATGGCTGGAAGGTTTTAAGTTACATGGGAAGTCACATAGTCTATTCTCCTGCTTTGGGGCAGGTCTAGGCCTATACCACCTTAGACAAATAATAAATGGTAGTGATCTTTTTTCTCCCATTAAAAAAAAAATCTCCAAGCAACAGGCAGATTGGAAATGTCAATCTGATGAAAATATGATGCAAGAAAAGTGAAAGAGATGGTCTAAATCTTCTTTCTTTTTCATCTGAAATCCCTATTTTCAAATGAGAATGAGGATAGAAACTCCCCCAAAAGCTCTCTTTAAGCTCTTCAGTTTATATTTTGCTTTGTTTTTGTCCAAATCTTCTTAATTCCAGAAAATGCTCTGGGAAAATAAACTATTGAATCAAAGAGTTGGAAGAGATCTCAGAGATAATATACTCTAACCCAATCTGAACAAGAATAGTATTATTTCTCTTCAATTTCCTCAATGCCTTCTCAGTGATTATTGAATACCTCCCATGTAGGAGGTCTATACAAAAATGTCACTTGTGTTAAAACTCTCTCTCTGCAACACGTCTCTCTAACAACTTGTTCCTGGGGTCTGCTCCACGTTCCATTGAGTAAGATTGCTTTTGATATTTGTTTTAACCAGAGTCTACCTAGACAACAATGTTAGGCAGACAAAAGAGAAAGGGGGGTTCTCCCACAGTATGTTTTTTTCCCTGAGGTCTCTATTCTCTTAGGGGTGACCCTGAGGTCAACAAAGGCTCTTCTCTCAAGATATGACTGAGTGGGACAGCATGGTCATTTAATATGTATCAGGGGACTAAATTTAAATGGGATTGCATTGATGACATGGAGAAGCCCTACCACTAGAAAAGGACAGAAATTTGTGTCTGACCATTTAGTGTAATAAAAAGATCATTGATTGGCAGTTAAGAAAAAAGTTCTATTCCCACATTTCATATATTCAATGATTTAAAAATTAGATAATTCTTATTTCAAAGCTATCATTTTTTTTCTCATTTCAGACTACCTAAACGTTAATGGAATGATTGCACATAACCTTGGAATGTAGGTAGTTGTTAGTAAATGCTCTTATGTAGAGCTGAAAGGACCCTTAGGGGTCATCTAATGTGATTCTCTTCCCCTCCACTTTATAGAAGAAGAAATTGAAACCCAGAAATGCAAAGTGATTTGTCTGAGGCCACTCAGGGAGGAACCAGAATTTAGCCCAAGGTCCTCAGACTCCAAGTCTAAGATTTCTTCTGGTAGTATCTTCCTCTTCTCATTCACATGAACTAAAATAAAGCATGCTGAAACACAGACAACAGTCTGTTCAGCCATTATGTAAGAGAGAAGGCTCCTGAAAGAAGAAGAAAATCTCATAACCACCTTCTTGCCTTTGGAAGAGAAAAACCACCATGAAAAACATTAACTGGAGTGCCCTGGATCAGCCAAGCCCTAAACAGTTCTGCAGCCCCAAGAGAAACATCATCATTTTGGTAGAATTTCCATGTGACTGAAAGAGAAGCCTTTTATAAACATTGTCTCTGCCATAAATTTAAATTTAAACAAGGGATGTCAACCAAATTTTGTAATTCAAGAAAAAGCAAGCTCTTGGGTCACTTGGCATCTCCCTACTTGGAACCATATTGAACCTGGTATTTTTCTTCCTATTAAACTCAAACCACTAGCCTGACATTATACAGCCTTGGGTCTATAATACCCTATGGCCTTTTCCTAAGGAATACTTAGGCAGCTCAGTTGCATCTTTTATTTTTTCTTTTAAAGCTAAATATCATATGTTTATGGGGCCAGCTCAAGCTTCCTTAATGGAAAGTTGGCATAGAAATTGAAAAACTTGACCTGATATTCTCCTGTGGGAGCTGACTCCATCTATCCTTATTGAGATCATTTTATAATTATCAGGCGGTCAGTGATACAAATATGTTTAAGCTAAATTTGAGGAATATGATATTCCTGTGTTTGTTTTAAATGTTTATTACACGGGACAATTGAAAAGAAGAGCATAAGGTTATTAAATAAATTTTATTTCATGCTCTTATTTTAATGGTGCTGATTTACTACCTTTTCATCCCTCCATTTACACTGGAGCCCCCTTTGCTCACAATAAACTGTTTTTCACTGTATTAGACACAACACTGGCCTGGCCTCTGACATAATGGGGTGGGGATTGCTCAATGAGTCACTGCCATAGTAAAATCTAGTCAAATTGGGAGCGGGACGAGGCAGAAAAATGGAGAGGAGTCACTAATCTCATCCTAGGAGTACCTTTTAGATGGTGCACAGAGCTTTCACTTGGGAGTCAGTATTAACTGGGTTCAAATCCTGCCCAAGCCTCTAACTGTATGACCCTGGGCAAGTCACTTAACCCTTCACAGACTCAGTTTCCTCATGTATAAAATGAAAATGATAAGAACCTACTTCATAGTGTTGTGAGGATCAAAGATCATAACATATATTAAGTACTTCATAAACTATAAAGCAATTATATAAATGTTGGCTGTTATTTTTATTACTCCTGTGACTTAGAGGCAGCTTGATGCAGTGGAATGAGATAGATTTGGAACTAGAAGACTGGGGTACAAATGCTAGAATTATTGATGATGGGACCTCAGGCAAAATACTTCACCTCTTTGGTGCCCAGTTTCCTCATCTTGGGGAACAGTGAACTATCTGGTCTCTAAAGTTCCATCTAGCCCTAAATCTTTAACCTTACTCCCTCTATCCCTGCATCCTTAGAGGTCTAATGATTCTTTCAGTTTTAAAATGCTGATTTCAACACAGAACAGAAAATTTAATAGAAATATGTTTTCTCTCTAATTCCTACCCTTCTGACTTGGCCATGTTGGAGAAAGAGGCATTTTAGAGCTATTTGTTGGTTCAAGCGAAGAGAGAAAGAGAAAAAGAAAGAAAGAAAGAAAGAAAGAAAGAAAGAAAGAAAGAAAGAAAGAAAGGAAGGAAGGAAGAGAAATCCTTGCTGCATGAACCTTCATCTAAACCTCCAGTCTAAAGTCAATCTCAGGGCCAGAAGCAGAGCTGTTCCACTGTTAATTCCAATGCTTATTGTCCCCAAAACATAAACAGTCTTCCTTTCTTAGCTTAATTTCTAAACTCAGATTCTCAGTGTGATTTGTATTGAATCTTCAAAATTCTGAAATTTGCCCATCACCACTTCCAATGAAGTTCAGTCCATCCCCACCAATATCATGCAATTTTTATAAGCTTCCTTCCTTATAAAAGCCTAAAAAGCCACGTCTAAAAGCCATGATCCCACCCAAGAGGCAACTTATAAGTGGAATTTGTTATTTCCTAGGGCTAAATGTAGGAAGAGCAGCATATTGGGGCATTGGGAGGGAAGGGTGTGGGGGAAGGCCAAATATTGGCCATGGGGCAAGTAAAGCCTGATATTGATTCCAAATTCCTTTATGTGTTACAGTTTAAATAATTGACAAGAGCCTATTAGAAACCATTTCCCATGATGCATTGTTCAACTTATTATCACATGATCTGCACCTGGGAATTTCCAATCATAGAAAACTGGGAGGTAAGGAATAAAGTGTTCAAGTTCACATAGCTTGTAATGAACACTCTTTCAAATAGCTCTGCTAGGGGACAGTTGGACGAATTGTAGGGCTTGGTGGGAAAACTGGAAAGGTTAGTAGAAATACTCATAGATTGCTGTTAGATCTTTAGCAAAGGTCTGTCAATGTCCTATAGCATTTTGCCTCCTCTCTCAAGGGATGGGTTGGAGTGGGGAAAGAGATAATTACTAACAAATAATTCAGAAGAGCAGAGTATCCCACATCTACTTCTGCTACTGCTCTCTCCATAATAATATTTCCAGAAAAATATTTAGATACAGGTTGTCCAAAAGTCTCAGTTCAATTTTAAGCTCTAAGCATGTGTGTGTGTGTGTGTGTGTGTGTGTGTGTGTGTGTGTGTGTGTGTGTGTGTAAAAATCTCATTCAATCCTCACAACAAGCCTGAAGATTCTACTGATATTATGGATGAGGAAACTGGCTCAGAAAGATTAAGTAACTTTAGTAATTGAATGAAGAAAAAGCATTTATTAAACCTACACTGTGCACAGTTATCCCTTCCACATTGGGACTTTCCCCATCACGATTTCAATATATCACAGGTTGGCATAAAAACTTAATGGGAATTTTGGGGGAGTCTTGTGGAAGCCGCAGATGACACACAAAAGCCAGCAAAAGACATAGAAAAAGTTTAGAAACTCAAAAATGCATAAAATATATGTATAGTATTGTATAATATCAACATGTTTTACCTTTTAATGCCATAATAATTCAGACTTCTTTTCTGGTATGAAAGGAGCACCAAAAAATTTTATATGGATTTTCTGAATTGCGGGGGTGCCACATCCCTAGCCCCCAATTTGGAAGGGATAACTGTACCAGGCTTATAAAATGGCACAGTAGATATAAAAATGAAAGTACCAGGGTCCCTGCCTCCAAGTAATTTACAATCCAATGGGGGAGATGGTCCATAAGCAAGGGTGGAAAAACTGTGACTTCAAGGCCACATGTGACCCTCTAGGTCCTCAAGTGTGGCCCTTTGACTGAATCCGGGACATGTGGCCTCAAAGCCACAGGTTCCCCACCCCTAGGGAGTCACAGGGAGGATGAGCAGAGCCACAGAACAATCAATTGCTATTATTGTCACTTCTTTTCAGTAGTACTGGTAGTATTAATTTGATTATTACTCCCAGAGAGCCAGAGTCAGAAAGACGGTGGGGGAAGGAAGGAGAGCCATACTTTTAAAACATATGCCAATCATTATTTTATTAATAATCACCATATCAGCAACAAAAATTTTAGCTCCTGTCTTGAATAAACATAAAAGGCACAGTACTGTGATATTTCTTTATTGTTGAAAACAATGTCATTTTCCACTGATATCAAATATCTGATAGTCATCTTTTTTTTTTAATTTCAGAACATTCTTTAGTGTGTGTGGCAAAGCAGACGATAAGATTCTTAGGTAGTCCCATTGCATGGGCTAGATAGTAGTGAAGCATGTATTGGAGCTGCCTAAACACAGTGTCTTAGGGGAATTTTCACCTACTTATTCAGCAACCAACCAATATAGCTCAGTCCCAGCATAATATTCCAAGGCTGAGTGAATAAACTCCCCTAGAGAGGCATGGCCATGGTCTCTGCCTTGGCACTTGTCCACGGTCACAGGGCTAGTAAGCTTTGGGGCAGGATTTGAACTCAGATCTTTCTGATATAAAATCCAGAGCTTCACCCCCACCACCTGAGTCACACTGCCTTATTCTTTGGTATATGCCCCAACCCACATAATTTATTCTCTTATTGGGGAGTGGGGTGAAGGAAAAGGAGGGATCATAAAGCAGGGTGGAGCAATTAAGGAGAGTCTGTTGTTCAGTAACAGACACTGTGTGCAGGAATCCACAACCAGGTACTTGAAAAGAACAAGCTGATCTGTGAGGGCTAAGGCAGGAACAAGGGACAAAGGGAGAGGGACCAGCTAAAATGTTAACCCTGAGTACTAAGTATGCTTTTAAAAGGAAGAGGGCCAGAGCTTTTCCCAGACTAAATATGGGGTCATTGTGGTTTGTCACTACCACAGGCACACAATGTAACATGGGGCCAAAATTACAGCAGAGACCAAATATGCTTTGTGTCCTCAATTCTGCCACAGTTACCATGGTTACACGCTCCAGACCTGGCCTATGAAAAGATGGCTTCCAATCCATTTCCAGGAAACCCAAATCTTTTTATTCTATTTCCTAGGAAATTCTGGAGACAGAAGGATGAGGGCATGGTCACTCTGACCCTGAGATTTTCTAGGATAGTGTGGGGAATTTCAGATACAGTCTGCAATTTCTGGAGAGCAGCTTCTTTCTCTGACACTGAAGAGTAAACCAGTTTCATTCTGAAATAGGGTCACTGAAATTACCAAGAAGATAGTAGTTTCCCCATCAATCAATCAATAAACAAACATTTATTAAGCACCTCCTTTATGCCAGACACTGTGTGAGGTTCTGAGGATACAAAGACAAAATTGGCTAGTCTTACACTCCTTTCTCCCCTATACATTAAGACCTAAAGTAGGTCTAGGTAGTTAAATCTTTGCCTCCCTATCTGTTCCTCAAGTTAAATCACAAACATTTTGGAGAGGATCTCTCCCTATATCTTCATGCCCCATACTTAAATATGTGATAGGACATAAATCTTACCCAGGAAGTCACATAATGGGGTAGAATATGATTTATATTTATATAGAATTTTGAAGCTTGCAAAAATGCTTTAATCACTTTCCCTTATTTGATCCTCAGAACAACCTACAAATGAAGAAATTTAAGCAAAATTAAGTGACTCACCCAGAGTCATAAAACCTCAGTTCTGCCTAACACAGAATTCAAATCCAGGTGTTTCTGACTCCAAACCAGGTCACTTGTGCTGATGTTTGGGGCAGAGTTAAACATTATAAAAAAAACTTCAGGCAGCAAGGAGAAAGAAATCAATTTATGTAAATTAATGTGTGTTTACAAAGTGTGTTCTATGTGCCAGATACTACACTAAACACTGGAAATACAAGTGCAAAACAAAGACAGTTCTTGTCCTCAAGGAGCTTGCCTTCTAAAGAAAAGGGCAGTACACAGAGAGGCAGGTGCAGGGATCAGTGAGCAGACCCATAAGGCAATGGAATGATATGTCCTCTCCATAACCAATGATAGCATTGAGGGGATTTCTGTTCAAAGAGCAAAGGGTAGAAAGCTATGAACAGAGTTTGGAGATGGGTATGAGGCTAGTGTCTGTTATGGGCATGGCAGGAAGATAGTGAGCTGTCATCATTCAGTATGGTCCGAGAGTGGGAGCTTAAGAAGTCATACGTAATTGGAATTTCATCAGACTTTCTATCTCCCTTTGGAGCCATAATGATGCTTTTTAGAGAAGGAATCAGAGGACATTTTAGAGAGGGCTTTAAGAGAAAGAGACACGGAACCAGAGACAGGGAGGGACAGAGACAGATAGACCGATAAAGACAGAGAGAGGAGTTGTTTTTGCTGACCTTTAAAGATAGCAGCATGATACATTGGAAAGAGCACTGGTTTTGCTACTTTCCAGCTGTGTGACCTTGGTCAGGTTACTTAATATCTTTTTGCTTCGGTTTCCCCATCTGTAAAACAAGGAGGGTTGAGTTGGTGGATCTCCACTATACCTTTGCAGATTTTACATTCTATGAATTATATTACTCTATTATTATTTTTATTATATTATTTTTGCATTATTACAGTATTAATTATATTATTCTATGCATTATATGATCATCGTCTCACTAGGACTCAGAAAGCCTTATTTTAAATTGAATGATGAGATCTGAAGACATTCAGGAAACCGTATTTTTCTGGGAGTGGCCTTGGATATCAGGATGGGATTTTCAATGGGATATTCCTTATTAAAGGCCTCTAGTCTTGATACTACCCTGTACAACCAAAATAGTATGATTTAGTGTGAAAGGGCTTTGAATTTGGAGTCACAATGACCTAGATTCAAATCCTTCCATTTACTACCTAATGTAAGTACTTACTACCTATAAGTAACTACATCCTACCTCCTGCCTTGTAAACCTTTGAATAAAGTACTTCTTTAGTATCCTTATCTGCAAAATGATAGGAGTGAGAATTATTGATCTCTAAGGACCCTTTCTAACTCTCCCAGTGTGTGATTCTGTGGATCATTTTCTCATTAAGAGATAGGACAAAAGTTTACATTTAAGTGGCAAAACAAGGTCTGACAGCATTTGGGAGGATGAATTCTGCTGGAGTGGCTCTGGGAATCAAAAAGGGATTTGGAATCTGTGATAACACTTTCAAGCCTCATTTGTAGTCATAAGACAAAGGATGTTCAGATCACTAAAGCCAAGCTGCAAAGTAACCCTGTCATTCCCTATGCCTGGATTCTAACTTTACATTGAAGAAGCATAGATTCAGAAATAGAAGGGACCTCAGAGATCAGGTCTAATCCACTCCTTTTACAAACGCAAAAACTGAGGCCCGGGGACAGCTAGGTGGCGCAGTGAATAGAGCACCAGTCCTGGAGTCAAGAGGACCCAAATTTAAATTTGGCCTCAGACACTTATTAGCTGTGTGACGCTGGTCAAGTAACTTAACCTTGTTTGCCTCAGTTTCCTCATCTGTAAAATGAGCTAGAGAAGAAAGTGGTAAACCATCTGGTATCTTTGTCAAGAAAACCACAAATAGGGTCATGAAAAGTGGGACATGAATAAAAATCTATGTGCTAATGGCTGTTTTCTGTCTCTATGCCTCATCCAATAGTTACATTCATTTAGTCCAATCAACAACCATTTCTTTAAAGTCCACTTGAGCTAGCTGCTGGGGAAGACACAAAGTACAGACAAAGAATGATTCCTCATTTCCTTGAGTTCAGAGTCTAGGATGAAAGTAGGGCTTTACAAATAACAAAGCAGAAAGACTATGAAGTAAGTAGATCCACTATTGTTAGCCCCTCTGAGGCTGAGAGGCAAATTGACATTGAAAAGATAAATTGGGTTTCTAACAAACTTGAGTGTGGGTAATGATAGTCCTGCCCCTTTGGGTCTTTTTTGGCATAGCTATCCCACTCAGAGGTACAGAAGTTTTGATTCTCTTTTTTCAGATTATACATACATACATATACACACACATACACACACACACACACATATATTTAAAACAAGAAAGGCTCTCAATCAGCTAAACACACAGGGAGCTTTGTTTCTCCAACTAAACCCAGCAGGAAGGGAGGGCAGAGAGAAGACCATCATATTACAGTCTGCTGAAATATTTATGAAGAAGCTATTGACTACATGTGATAGTGTTCCCCTCGCTCTTAGTTTTAATCTTTCACAGCTGCATTAATTTGGCCTTTCTTTCTACCCCCTCCACACTTTTTTGTTGTTCAGACTTGTGATTTCATCTTAGTATAGGGACCTCCTGGTGTAGAAATTCCCTCCAATGCTGCATATTAACAACTTGTCTGTATTTTATGGCCTCAAGTTACCCATTGGCACATAGCTAATATATGCCAGAGGCAGGGTTTGAGCCCTGGTCATCCTGACTCCAAGGTTGTCTGTCCCTCTAACTACTACCCTAAGATCACAATAAATTTGGCTTTCTCTTTCTTTTCTGTGGTGTTAGATGAATACACTGTGAGAGGTACAGCCCTGCAGAATTACAAAGAATGAACCGGACAAAGAAGAAAAGAGAATTGAATTAAAACAGCAGACTTGGAAACACAGCACATATCAGGAAACTAAAAGAGAGATTTTACTGACCCTTTCAAATAAATTTTATCTTCAGACACTACCCTGTTAATTAATCCAGAGGAAGAAGAGAACATTTCAGGACTTGAATGGACCATATGGTTTCTGGAGATATTAGAAAAGAGGTGGAAAAGTCATGTGAACAAGAGATATAGAACAACTGTTCCAGATGGCAAGAGCTACTGAGAATGCTTAAGTAATCATGCATGTGGAAAACATTTAACTCTAAGGATGATTGTTTAAAAAAATAATAATTTTCAACAATTCATTAATAGCTTAAAACATCTGGTTCTTCACCATGCTTTTTCAGTGAGTTTAGGAAGATCACTTTCTTAAAAAGAGGTAGAGGTGACTCCAATGGGGATGAAGTTGTAGTGGCTTGTGTATTGACCCTGATTTACATATTAGCCAGCTGGTCTCCTCCATTCCCTTTCACAAGAGAAGGTGCTCATGTCATAAGTTGGAAGCAAAGCAGGGAAGAGAGGAAGCAACCTGGAGGAAACAGATGCCACTAGGCAACAAGCTTGCGGAGCACCAGAGAAGGAAGTTATCCTTATTTGGGATAACTTATTCTTCTTTAAGGGTTCCCTTTCTCCCTTTAAATTAAGTAGAAATAATAAGAAAGGATGATATTGTACAGCAATGTCACAAGATACCTACAGGTGACCAGAAACAGATTAAAATGTAATTGAGAAATGTTTAATAATAAAAGAGATAAGAACACAATACAACATAGATAATGTTAAGGCAATGTAAGCTCTCAGGGATCTTTCATTATTTGAGTTTGATACCACTGATGTAGTATGGTGTTTAGGAGAGTGACAATTATTATAGTGGAGAAAGGACCAGTCTTGGAGTCAAAAAGACCTAGGTGGAATCCTCCCTCAAAGGTATATTTACTGTGTGGTCTTGGGCAAATCTCCAAAATTCCTAGTGCTCTAGTAGGCAACTATCTAAGGCTGACCAACAAAGATTTATTAAATATTTAAATTTGCTAGGCACTACGCCAACCACTGGGAACACAAAAAGAAACAGAAACATGATCCCTGTTCTCAAGAGACTCACATTCTAACAAAAGAGACAAAACTAGCATGTGCGTGTGTGTGTATGTATGTATGTATAGGTACATAAGTATATATGTATATGTGTACATACATGCACACATATATGTATGTATATGTATATATGCATGTGTGTATGTACACACACATTTATCCCTCCCACGTTGTGGGGCTGAAGGTGTGGCACCACTGGGATCTAGAAAATCCATGTAAAAATTGTTGGTCCTCCCTTCATACCAGAGAAGTCTGAATTATTATGGTATTAAAAGATGAAATATGTTGGTATTATACAATACTATATATATTTTTATGCATTTCTGAGTTTCTAAACTTTTTCTGGATTGTCTGCAGATTTTATGCAGCTTCTACAAAACTCAAAAATTTCCATTTAATTTATTATGCTGACCAAAACCTATATATCAAAACCTTGAAGGTAAAAATCACGTTGTGGAATGGATAACTCTGTGTGTGTATGCAAATATATGAGTGGTGTGTGTGTGTGTGTGTGTGTGTGTCTGAGTGTATATGTATTAGATGAAAATCACAGATGGAAAGCACAATGGGAAGGGGGGAGGATTAGAAAAGGAGTCTTGAACAAGGTGAATCTTGAGCTGAGTCTTAAAGGAAGCCAGAGGTGGAGATTAGACTTGAGAGAAGTCCAAGAATAGGGGACAGCTAACAAAAAGGCATGAAGTCAGGAGACAGAATACCATGTGTGAGGAATAGTGTTGCTGGATTGTAGGACTGCAAAGGGGATTGCCCATGAAGTTATACATCAGGACAGAAAAAAATTAAAAATAAGAAACAAAAAAAATCTTGCTTGTTTCTCTTTGAGTAGAGAATTAGTAAAGAAACTTAAGGGGGAAAATGAGATTAAAAAATGATAACAGTTTTTTAAATGTAGGGTTTTGTTTTTTTTTAAAGATGAAAAGTGGGAAGGAAACTTAATCAGTTTAGGTAATTCCAGAAGAAGAACTACATGCCTTTCAAAGGAATCTCTATTACAAATAGATAAGGGAAGTTTGATATGGTATGACTAGAATGGTCCAGTGACAATAGACACGACTCAGAAGCTGGTTAAAAGTGTGTGACTTCTCACTGTGAGCATGACCTGGAGCTGAAGGCTCACATACAAGGACATTAGCACTGAGTTTCTAGTCATAATAAATATTCAGGCCCTGTGGTGAACTCAGGAGAGGAAGACTTTTCCTGATGCCCCTGTGCTATTTGTCAATATATTATTAGAATATATGTGTAGATTTTTGTGTTAATTGACTTCTAGAGGTATTTGTTAGCAATGTTGGAAGGAATGGAGTAGAAAGCAGGGGAGTTAGTCCAGGTCCAGACCAGATAATAACATCACAGAAGTGAGTAACAGAGAGGTGAGGTGTTAATGTGTTAAAAAAAAAATGGGGTCGGAGCGGTACAAAGGTGAGTCTACTCTCTATTATCCCTTTAGGAAGTGTAAAGAAGTTTCCCTGATGGAATTGGAAGCCATCTGACCCACCAGTCTTGGAAGCAGTAAGAGTCAGTGAGCAGATTTGTGGGGCGAGACCCCTAACCTCAATCAGAAGGTAACATGGCATAAGAGTTTCACTTTCCTCCCTCCCCCACTCATTGGTCCCACCTATTCACCCAATGGAAAGCAATGACAGGAAATGAAAACATAGACCCCTCCTCCCCTGGTAGTACTTTCCCTCTGAATTCACCTTCCATTTACTCTGTATGTATCTTATATGTGCATAGTCGTTTGAGTGTTGTCTCTCCCAGTAGAGACTGTATTTTTATCTTTTTTCTTTGTTAGTTTGTATCTCCAGCATTTAGTTCAATGTCTAAAACAAAGTGAGTGCTTAATAAATGTTTTATGACTGACTGAATTTTCTTGCCTAAAATGGAGCACTAGGGAAATTCCAGAATAAAAACAGAGGTTAACATGATCCCTACCTTTATCTCAATGAAAAATGACTAGACTGGGGTGGAACTGTAGGGAGTTCAAAAATCCTTGCTATCATCAATTTCTCTAGAAGCACCTACTCTCTCCCTACAGCTATATTCAACTACTTGAAAAAGAGCAGCTCGAAGAGAGGCAAGGTCAGGAGAGGAGAGAAGCATAAAAACTGGAGAAAAGGAATAGGGAATGGGGGAAAAAATGAAAGAGAAGGGAGGAGGAAAGGAGAAAGGGAGGGTGGGGGAGATAGAGGGAAATAGAGGAGAATAGAGAGAAATATAGAAGAAAAGAGAGGAGCATAGAGGAAAATTGAAAGAATAGAGAAGAATTGAAAGGAAAGAATGGAGAACAGAACAAAATGGAGGAAAAACGGAAGACGTGCAAGAATAGAGATGAA
>CM053590.1:121214388-121229500 GCA_028646515.1 Pseudochirops corinnae
GGGGGGGGGGAGAGAAATACGGGAGAGGTGGAAGAGGAAGAGAAGGAGACGGAGGAGGAAGAGGCGGAGGAGAAGGGGAGGAGGAAAAGGAGGGGAAGGCAGCTGAGAGAAGGGGGAGGGGGGGCGGAGGGAGAGGATAAGGAAGAGATGAGAAAAATCTCAAACTGGTCTGTCCTTCCTAACGGCTGGAGATGTATGCGGGGTTTGGGTTAATACAAGCCTGTTTGGAATAGTGTGAAACACTGAAAGACTGAGAGACAATTAAAGAGCCCGAAAAAAGTGGGGGGACAGAGCCCCACCCGAAGAACGACCCTAGCTGCTTCGGCCCTTACTATTCCTGACAACTTTGAGCAACTGCAGCACCAGCAGTGAGGGGGGAAGGGGAGGGGGAGGACTACGGGCTTGGTCAGGGCCAAACCCCTCCATCCTCCATCCAGTCGGGAGTCGCCTCCCCCTTCTCTAGCTCATCAAGCCCCTCCCCTCGTCTCCTCCTCCTCCCCTCTGGATTAACAGCTTCTGTTCCAGCAGCGGCCATGGGCAGCCGCGGAGGGCGGGGACTGTGGGTGTAAACGATTGACTCGGCTGGGGCCTAAGGAAGTGGCTTCTCTCCTGGTGGACGGGCCGGAGCTCCTGCGCCCGCCCGCCCGCCCGCCGGCCGCAGCTCCTCCGATCTCTCACCCGCGATCGCGGATCGCGGGGTTGCACGAGGTCTTCACCGAACAGAAGAGACTGGCCCGATCGCCCGCGGCGGACGCACTCGAGCAGGTCCGAATCCGGGGAAAGGGGGCTTGGGGGCTGTGAAGGGCCGGGAGTGGGGGGGCAACCGCTGCAAACCCGCCTCAGCTAGCTCACCCGCATCGGCCGCTCCGGCAGCTCAAGGAAAGCCTTTGAAACTTTTATATACCTCGGCTGCGACCCCCCCCCCCCCACCTCACCCGCCCCATCCCCCAACGCCAGCTCAGGACCAAGGACGCCCCACCCCCGCGGCGCCATTGCACCCTGGGAGAGTCGGGATCGGACAATGCTTGCTTCCTCCGGCCCTTTTGTGGTCCAGGCCTCACATCTGCGCGCCTTCCCTCTGCTTCCCGTATCCTAGCGGTTGCAATTGCGGAGACCCTAAAAATAATACAGAAGATGAAGCTGACTGCGACAAACGGCCTCCATGGGGAGGAAAGCCCAGAGAGAGCTGAATCCGAAAACGAAGAACTGAATTCAAATGCGGGGCTAGACCTGCCATTTATGATGTTGCCCCACCCCCTACTTCCCGTTAGCCTGCCTCCTGCATCAGTTGCCATGGTGATGCATCAGATGAACCACTTCAATACTATTTCCAATATGGCTACTGCAGCTCAGAGGCAGAGTCCACTCTCCAGAGCAGGGGCTTCTGTTATCAAAGAAACCGACAGCTCTCCTTCTTCTTCTCCCGAAGAGAGCGGTGGACCTGAGGGCCTGGATGCTTCCAGCTGCTCACCTTCCCAGCTTGAGGACCCGCCCAAGGTAATTGCTTTGATGCCTGATGATGGAGAAAAAGAGCTTCCTGATCAAGGTAATGGATCGAATCCAAAAAAACTGCAGAAAGAAAATGTTCTGTCCCTCAGTCAAGAGCTTTTTATTCAGCATAAGGTACTGTGGGGAACAAAAAGAAGCATAAGACAGGGAACCTGCCCTCAAGATGCTTACAGTCAGGTTTGGGAAGCCAGACAAACAGGAGAGATGCAAATTGCCATTCCTGTAATGAAACCAAACCTAGATAAAGGTCAACTGGCTGGCCAAATTGTGGCTCCTGGATTCACAACCCCATTTATTTTTGCTGATAGCCTTTCCTCCGTGGAAACGCTTTTAACCAATATTCAGTTTCTGCTGAAGGTGGCTCTAGACAGTGCCCGGGTCCAGGAAAGGCAAATGCAAGAAGAAAAGAAGGAGCTGAGAATGGAGCTCTACAGAGAGAGGGAGATGCGGGAGACCCTGGAAAGACAGCTTGCTGTTGAGCTGCAGAGCCGGGCCACAGTTCAGAAGCGCCTGAAGAAAGAGAAGAAGGCCAAGAGAAAGCTACAGGAAGTCTTGGAATTTGAATCCAAGCGCAGAGAGCAAATGGAGCAGGCCCTGAGACAGGCCACTGGAGGTGACAGTGTGCTTAGCATCCTCAGAGGTTTCGGATTTTCAGAAAGAGATCTTGAAGGCATTGGGACTGAGTCTGACAGTGCAGAAATGCAAGAAAACATCAACCCCACCACCATGTACTGAAGGAACTTTCTATTAAAAAAATATATATCTATGTATGTACCATCATCCATTATCTGAAGACTTAAGTATATTTCATTAAAGAATACCCTACCAGCCTATCCATGCTTTCCAGTGCTGTGTGAAGAAAGTTGCAGCATGAAACTAGAAGAACCATTTGTAACATTTTAATCCACAGCAGCATTGTGAAGAACCATGGAAAGGTTTTATAAGCTCCCCATGCTAAGCTAAGCCTGTTGCAGTTGATCGTTTGTAGGTCCCTCCTCCCAGAGAAGTTTTAGAATTTTTAAGCACATGCAAGAATTATATTCCCTCTGAGAAGAACTAACTTTACCCCCACCCCCCTCCCACCCTTTACAGAGGCAGTAGTTTTGTTGAACAGTGGCACAAATATATTAATCGGCCTGAAACGTCCCCACTGGCTTTACCCAAGTGCAGATCCTGAGTTCGCTTTTGCACCAAGACCAATCACCGTGGAGCTGTTGCAGTTGTGTTCGTACTTTAAGCTTTGTTTACTGAACCAGATATTCAATAAATATTACGTTTTGCTGAGAAACTTGTGTGTATTTTTTGGGGGGGAAGTGATGTTAAAAGTGTTCTGTTAGAAGACTAACATAAAAGAATGTGAGCTAAACCCTTATGGTTGAAATTCTGTAATTATAATTGAAAGTTTTGTGCTCACTTCAGCTTAGTTTGGGGTCTTTTCCAATGATAATATGAATGTTCAGTAGAATATTAGCTTACAAAAACATTTAAGCATGGTTTCTCTGCTGTACCATATTAAGTTATAATATGTATTATTTTTAAAAAACATTCCTGCTAAAAAAAAATAGTCTTAGAAATTTTTTTTTCTTTTAAAATAAAGGGACTGGATTCCAGAAATAAAAAGAAGACTTGTGAGCAAGCATAAGACTTAATGCAAACCTTAACATGCATAAGTTCTTTTTGTCTTTAGTCCACCTGGGAAAATTGAAGAATCAACTGTAGAGAAACCAGTAAAGGAGATATTGGGGAGGGGGGAGGGCGGTGGATGCTTACAAGTGGCTTATCTAGACCTTTGGAAGTGGGAAGGACATACACACAAATACACACAATTTTCATTCAACAGACATCAAAATGTCTATGTGCTGGGCACATTGTACTGGGTATTGGGTATACAGAAATAAAAACAAAGCAGTCCTGCTTTCAAGAAGTTTTTGTCCTGTTGGGAAAATAACATACATGGGTGGCTAAGTACAAAGTAATGTCATTTGGGGAAGGGAGGTGGAAAGTGGGGAAGGACACTAGCAAACGGGATCGGGAAAGGTCAAGTGCAGGAGATAGCACTTGAGCTGAGCTTTGAAGAAAGAAGCTAAGGATTCCACCTTCTGTTTCTTCCTTTTTGAGTATTTAGTCAGGTAATCCTGTCTTTATTTTCTTCCCTTATTTTCTCTCTCAAGAAGCATGGGGGTGGGGGTGCTTCTAATGTTAAAAAAAGCAGGCCTGTCTCTTCTTTTATACACATACATGCACACACACACCCCTCTATGTATAGAAGTATACTCACATATATATATGTATATTCATACATTAATATATATGCAAATATTTCTATGCAAAGAAGTATGTGTGCATATATGTGTATGTACACAAATATACATGCACACATTTTATACACAGTGGTACTAAGAATGTATATGTGTACATGTATGAACATTTATACATTTATGTATATCTTTCATTGTATTATACACAATATATACATGCATGTATTTTATATATAGCATATTGCATGTGTGTTTATACACAGTTATATGCAGTGTACATATTTCTATAAATAGATGTATATGTATGTATACACATTAATATTTACCTATACATATACATATACATGTTTGTTTCTATAGATGTAAACACACATGCACATGCATATATGTCAATGTGTATGTGTACATACACATGGTTCTGTATTACACACATAGATGTACATGTACATGGATATGTGCATACACATTTCTATACTTAGATATACGTGCATGCATATGTATATATATACATTAATGTAAGTTCATATGCACCTATTTCTATACATAGAAGTATGTGTACATATACAATGTGTACATACAGTATAACATAATATATACATGACTATATACATATATGCACGTTTCTATACATAATGGCATGATTGTATGTCTACGCATAAATATGTACACACGCGTCTACATACATATGCATATGTCTCTGGCCATACCTCTTATTTCAGAATCTCCTTTCTCTCTCTTCTCCCCCAGCTGCCTCTATCCCATGGACTTTCTATTCCATGAACCCCAGGGAGTCTAGGAGAGTCCTTATTTTCATCCCCTTCCTAACCAAGGTGAAACACTTGCTCTCCAGTCAGACGACATGGGGTCAAAGCCTGATCCTGTCACTTCCTGTGTGACCCCAGACAAGTCACTTCATCCCTATGTTTCTTAGTGTATTTATCTTTGAAAATAAGGGCATTAAACTGAATAAATGCATGTCTCTTTCAACTCTAATTCCTATGTACCTATAGAATCATAAGAATCAGCCATTCTATTTGCAAGAGTGTTTCTATTTTAAGAGTTAGTATCAGAAATTATATTTTCAGTTTCAATTTGAAGAATCGATTTGCAATAGTTAACATGTTTGTATAATAGAAATTTTCCCTAAAAGGCCATGTGCTTGCTGGTTCTGTATGTTTTATTGAGCCAGTCTGTCAACAATGTCATATTAGACAATTGCAAAAGATGTTGGTAATGTTGGCTCGTAAGGGGATTTGAATTGAATTTCCTTTCTCCAGAATGACTGGCAACAACAACAAAAATATCCAGAAGCTCATGATGCTCAAATTGCTATAATAGTCATTGGTCCTGCCCTACCTAGGGGTTATAATTTCAGCCAGACCAGATAGATGCAGAAGAATATATTAGAATATATAACTTAGAATGACTTTAGGGGAAAATATTATAGGGAGTCTAGGAATGTTGCTTTGGTTGTAATACAAAACAGGGACTTTATTGCTGGTACATATCCATAATGATGGCAGAAATGTGGACCCTGATTTCCTCACCTAGCTATTGTTATTACCCCTACCTTCACTTGCATTGGCAGGAGGTTGGAAGCTAAGAGGATCTTGTTGCCCAGCCCTCTGTCCATCTGTTACATTGTTTTAAAGGGTGGTATTGGGGAGTCCCTGAAGTTGTGTTTGGGAATATAGGCTCATAATCAGGGAGAGAAGAGGTATAAAGAATTTCTTAACATCAAATCAGATAGTTGTCTGGGATGAAGAATCTCAGGTCAGTATAGACAAAAACAATTACAAGTGCGTGCTTCTAGTTTTAAAAATTGGTTCCCTGGCTTTGTATGGTGGCCCAAAGCCTAGTCTGTGCACCAGACACAAAGCTGCTCTTGTCAGAGTGGCTTTCTAACCACTGCACCTCTGTTGATTGGAGCTGAGAGCAGCAGAGACCTAAAGACTTGAAGCCTAGCAGATGTTATCAGCAATAAACACAGCAACTGAGAGATAATCCCAGCAGAGATAATAAGGAATAAAGATGCAAAGATGTGACACCTAGAAGAGTTTTTTGACCCCTAAGAGAAAAGTGTGATAGCATCCCTAGAGGAGGTCAACAATTCTGCGGTATCAAGAGAATACTTAGGCTTGACCATATGAGCTCCTCTGTCACGTTTCCTTATTCATATGCCCTCTCTCACATTGTTCCCTGACGTGTGCTCATTCTCACAAATTCCATGTCCATATGTGGTCCCTATACATATACCCTTCATGCTGTATTCCCTAGTCACATGTGTTTTCCATGTATATGCCTTTCCTCCCTGATGATGTAGAGTTGTAACCTGTGTGCATAGAATAAGGCCCGGTAACGCTTCTTGGAGCATTTAGAAGATGAAGAAAAAAAATAGTGTCTTTGTTTAAAAAATGACAACACAACTAGGTTCTCAAAAAACAGCTACCCCTCCTTCCAGGATTTTATTGTTAGAATTTGCCAACAAGATTATTATCTTCCTAGTACTTTAAGACAGTGTGGGTGAAGGTGGGACATGTAAGACACACAATCCTACACACATCCATGCATGCATATATGTATATATTGTAAATGTGTATACACACGTGTGTAGATCTCTATATAGATAATGCTATTATCCCTGCATGGACTTGTGTTGAATGGAGTTATTTTGATTCCCAGCCTGACGAAGGTTAGGAATGAGCTCTTATCCAAAATATAGATGTAAGAGAGAGCCTTAGAAAAGAAGAGAAATGGACGGAGGACATAGAAGCAAACCTGAAATTGTGGCTAAATCCTGCCACTACTGACAGGGTGCCTTCCCTCTCTCATACTGGGAAGCACCATCCATCTCTCAGCTGTTGTTCCCACCCTTAGAAACTATATCATGAGAATTTAGTGTATTGAGGACCGTATCTACCAAGTTACACCCAGGGGCTATATGAATATAGCTTTAAAATATTCTTTGCAGAAATAAAAGACAGACCTAAATAATTGTAGAAACACTAATTGCTGATGAGTAGTCCAATAATATAATAGTACATATAATGAAATAATAAATATAACAGTAAATATATAGTAATAATAATATAATAGTACTGTAATAGTCTATGCTGTCTAAATTAATTTACTACAATATTGTGCCAAACTTCTAAAAGAATTTTTAATATACCTAGAGAAGTTAACAACAAAATTCATATGGTGGGAAAAAAAGGTCGAAAATCTCAAGGATAATGACTTTTTAAAAGTGGAAAGAAAGGAGTTCTGTCAGTACCAGATCTCAAACTGTACTGCCAAGCAGTAATCTTTGAAATGATCTGGTACTGGTTGAAAAGAGAGAGACAGAGGAGAGACAGACACAGACAAAGAGAGAGAAGTCAATCCATGGAACAGATTGGATACACAACATACAGAAGCAAAAACACAGTATCATCATGTCTGATAAATCCAAAAACCCCCTACCTGGAAAAGCGAGCAGCAGTCTGACAAATTTGGCTTAGACAATACAACAAAGTAAGCTACCAATGAATACATGACCTACATATACGTGGTCACATGAATATAACATTAGAGGAACAAGGAAAAATAAATTACCTTTTAGATATGTGATTAGGAAAAGAGTTCTTGGCCGAAAAAGTGATAGCATCACACAAGGTAAAATGAACAATTCTGATAATAGGAAATTTAAAAGCTTTTGCACAAACAAATTTAACGTAGTAAAAATTAGAAGCAAAACAGGTACCTGAGGGAGAAATATTTGTGTCAAGTTTCTCTGATAAAGCATTATCTCCAAAAAATATATATATAATATATGAATATGTATGTATGTATGTATGTATATGTATACACACACATATATATACACACAAAGACACATAAGGAACTGTTTAAAATTTACAAGACAGCATTTCTTTCATACGTAGCCAAAAGATAAGAACAGGCAGTTTTCAAAGGAAGAAAACCAAGTGATCAATGATCATATGAAAAAATGCTTTCAATCTCTATAATAATTAGAGAAATGCCGACTAAAGTGACTTTGAGGCTCCTATTCACACCTATCAGACTGGCAAAGATGACAAAAGAAGAAAAGGAAAGGCTGTGGGAAAACAAGAATTCTAATACACTAATATTAATGTGAATACTGGTGGAGCTTTGAATTGGTCCAGTCATTCCTGAAAGCGATTTGGAATGATGCCCCCCACTTCTATGACTAAACTGTTTAAACATACTCATTCACCCAGATATATCACTAATAGGCCTATACCACAAAGTAGTTAAAGGAAGAGGAAAAGGATCCATAAAAAAATTTATATCTGCTCTTTCACTGATAGTCAAAGATTGCAGTGTGGGAGTGTCCTACTATTGGGCAATGACTAAGTAACATGCTCTATATGATGTAATGAATATCATTGTATTATAAGAACCGTTGGAATAGACAATTGCAGAGGAAAGTAGGAAGACCTTCCTGAAATGGTGCAGGGCAAAGTGAGCAAGAATTGAAACATTTCTACAATAATAACAAAATTGTAGAGAAAAATAACTTTGAGAGACTTTAGAATTCCAGTTGACACAATGATAATTCACAAGTCCAAAAGAATGAAAATGAAATATTCCATTTACCTCTTGTCAGAGAGGTGAGTAACTTAAATGCAGAAAGAGACATACATCTCTGAACATGGCGAATGTGGACATTTGTTTTGCCGGACTCTGCAGGTGTATATTAAAGGCTTTGTTTTTCTTTCTTTTTACGTACTTAATTGAAGAGACGTCAATTTTGGCAGAAGAGGTGTTAATTGAAGAACAAAAATAATAAACTGTAATATATACATAATAATAAAATATTTTTCAAAGACTTAAATACTTTACAGACGTGATGCATTTATCCAATGCTTTTCTGACACTAAGGTTCCTTTTTTCCCTGTTCTGCTTCCTTCCAGTAACCAAGGAGACAATCCAACATGGGAAGCGAAAGAGAGAGGACTCATGAGCTATATATTCCCTGAATTTTGAGGAGATGGTAGTTGTGCTTTATTAATATTTCTTGCTATATGCCTTGCATTGATTTAAGTAAATATCCTTTTGCATTGAAAGAAAGCAAAATTTTACTTCCCTTATTTTCAAACTATTTTAAGTTGCCCTTGCCGCACGTTAACCTCCAAATAACTTGTGCTCAGCACAAGCTATTTATAGAACAGAAGGTACCAGCTGGTAGAATTTTAAAGACTATCTGGTGATTTTGAAACTCCTGATTTCTAAAATTTAGTGACTGAACAGATTTAGTGAGTCTATTATTTTGTTTACTTTTGCTTTGGTAAAATTCTAGTTAGATAAAATAAGTCAATAGAATCATCATCCTCCATTGATCCAAGAACTTTAATATCTATGTTTTAACAGTGTGGCTTTTCTGCAAACTTAATATCCAAATGCAAATTTCTCTTGAAAATAAGACAAGGTTGCCTCATGGTGGCTCTTTGATCTACCTCTGGTCTCTCAGGTAATGCTTCTAAAGACCTCTCACTAACTCCAAGCATTTGGTCAAAAGGCAATTGATTCAAACCATATATCCTGGAGAGAGGAACTGTAAAACAAAGAGCCTGAATCTGCCTTGTGCTTTGGGAAATTTAAAGAAGCTGTTAAGGAAATGTAGCCAAAAGAATTTAGGAGTAAACTCGAAGTATAACCTCTAGACTTCCTCTCAAGATGAAATAAAGGATAAATCAGACTGTTTTATGGGGCAAGAGAAATAATCCCATAGTGGTAAAGTATGAAAAAATACAAAGAGCTATTATACTAATTCCTTATTTTATTTTTTTAGGCAAAAGAGAAATAAAAAAGATATCTTACCCTATTTGTGATCTGTAATTTGTGACTGAGACTAGATTGAGGATGAAGAAGGGTATTTTGTGAGAGTTTGTAATTGACTAACATTTCTCAAATATTGGTGTCTAAAAAACAGTATATTTAATAAAGGTAAATTGGTGGAGGTTGGGGGGGGGGTAGCAGGAATAGATAGAAAGCAGCTGCATTTGGATCCAACCAGATGGAATGCCGGTTTCTCTAGATTTGGAAGCACTAATTTTGGTGCAGTCTTGATTATGTAATGTTTAAGTCAATGTCTTCCATTATCTCCTCCTATTCTATCCAGTTGGAAAATGGGAATAGAAGATTAAAACCAACTACATTTCTGACTTAGATGGTGCCATTGTTGCAGGAGCAAAGTTTTATTGGAACATGAACTTGTGATTCTTTAGATTTTGTTCAGGATGTTGTTAAATGATTAGCTTTATGTTCCCGTGGCCACAGGGGGATTCGGCTAGTTTCTTAAGGTGGGTTCCAATAAAAAAAGGGTAATTTCAATCCCCTTCACTCCTATATATTCAAAACAAACAGCAACAAGTCCCTATAATGATATCCACATGATATGTTTTCTACTGAAACTCCACAGTTTCATGAAAACTAGTAGGCTTAAACAACTTCATGGCTAAAATATATTAAGCTGTAATGCATCAGAATAGTTACGCATTTTATGTAATATTTTAAGGTCCATAAAATACTTTCTTCACAACTATACTCAGAGGTAGGTCATATAATTATTTTATGTAGCCCACATTATGGATGAAAAAATAGAGATTCAGAAATGTTAAATGGCATGCCTATGATCATATAGCCAGAGAATGTCAAACCTCAGATTTGAACCAAACTCGAGTCTAGCTCAAACACGAGTCTCCTGAGTCCAAGTGCTAAGCTTCTCTTGCCTTGCCTTCCCTTCCCTCTTCTTTTCTTTGAAACTACATCAACTTAAGGTGTTCCTCTAGGATTCCTAAAATTAAAGCAAATTCATTGTTCTCAGCAAATTAAAGAAGTTTCCAGTTTGGAGAAAGAAACAAAACATATGTATGTTTATGAGTCAAGGACTATTTGGCAACCCACCTACAGTAATAAGGGAACAAAATATCTTTAAATTCCTACATTCACCAAGAGTCTAATGTTCTTTAATCAAATACATGGGAACCTTATCCTTTAGACAATCACTGTTATTCCTCATGGTACTTTTGTTGGGCAAATCAAAATCATTATTGCAGTTTTACAGATGAAATCGAAAAAGAGAGACTTGTTCCAACTAAAATATATTTCTGGTTTCCAGGCTATTGATCTACTTTCCCCCTCCATATTCTCCAGAAGAAGAATACATAATTATTTGAAGAAAGACAGAAAAAAAATGTACAAAGTTGCCACTGTAGATGGTGAATCTATGCTATTTCCCTTTATTATGTAGATGGCTATGAAAAATATTTCTTACTGTGTCATTATTCTTATTTGCCTCAAAATTAAGGTATTGAACTTCAAAATTCTCTGTCTGTGGATCAAAATAACGTTTGGTTCTTTTCTTTCAGCAATTTAAGGTTTCTCTCTTAGGTTTGGGAGGACTGGGCTTTGAGTTATAGGCAAATTGCTTAATCTCTTTGAGCCCTACTTTATTTGCTATAAAAATGGGGATAAGAATACTTACATTACCTACCTCTGACACATATTAGCTGTGTGACCCTGGGCAAGGTACTCACCTGTCAGTGTCCTAGGCAACTCTCTAAGACTGTAAATTGTAGAGACCTTCATTAGTAGAGTGATTTTTTTTTCATCTGGGAGTTCCCTTATCAATGAAATCACAAAGCCAATCCCTGAATCACCTATCTCACAGCGTCATTGCCAGTGTCACATCTCTGTCACACCAATATCAAGCCTCCTTCCCATCTCCCCTGATCCCATCAGGATCTCCTTGGTAGCTCACAGAAGATGATTCTTGTCAAATACAGAGCAGTTACACTGCTGGAGAAGGGTCTGGTCTCACTTAGCTAAGCAAGGTTTTGAGCACAGGAGCAGTGACTGCCTAAGGCTGTGAGTGTGGCTCCAAAGTTTTCCTTAGAAGGTAGAATGGGCCTCTCTCACACCAAAGACATGCCAATATCATGTCTATACCACACCAACATCATGTGTATGTCATGCCAATATCATAGCTATGTCATATCAATATCTATCAATGCCATCCCTCTGTCTCACCAATATCATGCCTCTCTTCCACTGGCCCCAGCCCACCCTCCTCAGGGCCTCCTTGGTAGCTCATAAGAAGGTGGATCTTACCGAGTTCTGACCTCACTTAGCTGGGCAGGGTTTTGAGCATAGGAGCAGTGATTGTGAGTGTGTTTCTGAAGGGATGAAGGGGTGCAGCCTGGGGTCTTTTTCCTCAGAAGGTGGGACAGGCCTCTGTCACATCAATGTCATGCTTCTGCCATGCCATGGGCATGTTTCTGTCATGCCTGTGTTCTGCCTCTGGCATGCCAATGTCATGGCAATGTTACTTCTCCAGCACACCAATATAATATCTGTGTCGTGTCAGTGCCATGCCTTGGTCATGCCAACATCACAGCAATGTCATGGACGCGTTGCACCTTTCTCTTGGCTGTGTCATGCCTCTTGTTTCATCAATGCCACATACCTGTCATTCCTCTCTCCTGCCAATGTCACAGTCTGTCATAGCTCTGTCAGTCATCTCTGCTATAGTTAATGTCACGTCTATGTCATATCACCATCACAATATGCCATGGCTCTGACATTCCAGTGGCAGTCTGCCATGGCTATGTCATGCCTCTGTCATTCCTGAATGATAATGTGAGGGAAGGAATTCCAATTTCTTTTCATTTCATTGCAATGGAGGATTTTCAAGCATTCCTGATGAAAACATTGTAGTTACATAGAAACTTAAACAGAGCAAACAACCATAAAGGGATAAACAAAGATAAACTACCTACATTTTAATATGGAAGTTGATCCATATGTCTTCTTTGGCCTAGGACCCAATCTAAGTTTTTGGTGCCTCCTGATCAACCAGTCAACAGTAAATCCTAATTCACCAAATAAACATGAGCAATCCCTCTTACAAATAGTCTCAAAGGTTTCTTTGATGGGACTGAGCTGTGTGGGATAGAAATGGGATCCACAATTCCAAATAATATGAAGGCGTCTTCAGATAAATCATGCTGGACAGGCTTCTCCGTTTTTAGTCTATTTTACTCACTGCAAAGAACGCACCTGAATGACTGCTGCAGATGGGAGATTGATTTCTCAGAATTTACCAACACATGAAGCAAGACAGAGAGAACGGAATAGTTCAGAGAGAAAGACATCATTTGTAAATGGGAACAGGAGGAATAAAAATGCTATGAGTTAAGATTTTGTGGGCTTAATGATTTTGGAAAACTCTTTGCAAGGTTAATATAGAGACACACATGCACCATTTGTAAAGTTTGTAAAGCTCTTTGGAACCCTTTGGGATGAAAGGCACTAGATAAAAGAATACATTATTAATGCTACTATTATGTGTGCCTGCTTGTGTTCCTATCTAATGCTGCCAAAAGAAGTATTTTAATGGGGCCTACTTTTTCATGCAACTCATAGTCCTAGTTCAGAGTGCCATACACTAGCACTGAATTATTGAGATGAGTTTCAATTTGGTTGGACAACACTCAAATTTGCAAAGTTGATAGAGATAACATTGGCTCAGAATAATGGGAAGTAAACCAGAGTGGTCCAGGATGATGTAGTACATATTTCCTTGCCCACATGTCTTCGTTCTGATAAGCTGTGATGTTTATATGGCCACTGCTGATCTAAGAGGGTGCTTTATTATTATTAGTGGGTATAATATGATAATGCCCCTTTTTTCTGTCATGAATTAATAATTTGCTTTACTATATTCAATAAAAGCCAGACATCACCTCACTGGGGTCTTATCAAAAACAACAGCACCCCGCCTTCCCATTAAGTTGGATGGGGATACCATTGGTTGTTTGGTTAGTTTTGTAGAAATAAGGCAAAGAAAGTAGGCCCTCGACTTTAGTAGAATGAACCCACAGCTGAGAGATGTCTGAGGACCAGTGAAAAAATATATCGATGCTTTTTTTTTTAAGCAGCTAAGTAGTATGGCCGATAGAGGACCAGGTTTGTAGTCAAGAAGACTTGATTTTGAATTCTGCCTCCGGTATTTACTAGCAACAGGACCCTGGAAAATTGCAGAATTTCTCTTGGCCTTAATTTTATCTTCTGTAAAATGGGGATATATATATATATATATATATATATATATATATATATATATATATATACACACACACACACACACATGCATACATACATAAATGTATGTATACACACATATGTATGTAGATACATATATGTAAAATAAGTCTCAAAATAACCTAATGTAATTTATTTAAAATTTTAGTAACACTTAGATAAATATAAAATAACACCTACCTCATTGGGTTGTTGTGATATCCAAATGCTATAATTCTACAAAGTGTTTTGAAAATCTTAGGGCACGAAGGTGGTAGGTACTATTATTAGGAACTATATTTTGTACTTTAATTGTCTCTCAAACTAACCACAACTTGTTTACTTCCGTTGGCTTGGCCTGTGCTCCTGACTCCAAGGTCACTCTAACCATTTAGACAAATCATGAATTGAAAGCCCAAGAGAGAAGAAGAGACAAAGGAGGGGCCTAAAGCTTTTATATTTACATCTCATCTCTTCTCTCTCCCACACTTATCCCACTTTTCAATTCTTGTCCTTTCAATAATATAAGTGCATTCACCTATTCAAGGTAAAATATAAACTCTGTTGCCTGGCATTTAAAGTCCTCTAAAATCCAAATCCAGCCTACTTGGTACTGAAGAAGGAGTATTGACCCCAAAGTTAGAGAGAGCCAGAGTTCAAATCTTTCCCCTTCCACTTAGCCCCTGTGTGACCTTGGAAAAATCATATCATTTCTTTACACTTTGATTGCCTTCCTCTGTAAAATGAGAAGGTTTGATTAGAAGGCCTCGAAGGTCCCTTCCAGCTCTAATGTAAGATATCTAATCATCATTAGGAACATGTGGCATCTAAGTGACACAATGTAGTGAAGGTTGGAGCTGAAGCCAGCAAGTCCTGAGTTCAAATGCCGCTTTAGACACTTGCTGGCTCTGTGACTCCGGGCAAGTAGCTCAGCCTCTCAAAGCTTCAGTTCCCTCATCTGGAAAATGAAAATGAAAAGCACTCTGCTTACAGCTTTGTGAGAATTGTAATGAAATAATATGCAGAAAGCACTTTTTAAAATGTAAAGCAATATGTAGCTGTTAGGATAATCATGCGGGCTTGGCACGATGCTCTGAACCTGGTAAACTGGCTAGCAAATTGGTCAGACAGAAAATAATATAAAGGTATAGAAGGTAAATAAAGTTATTTATACATAAGGTACATAAATATATATAAAGTATGTAAAACTCTGTACCCAGGGTATATAAAAGTATAGA
>CM053590.1:121230000-121284367 GCA_028646515.1 Pseudochirops corinnae
TCTATATAAGGTGGATAAAGCTCTTTTAAGATATATAAAGCTCTTTGTACATAAGGTATATAAGTTACATAAAGCTCGTCTATATAGGGTATATAAAACTCTTTGTATATAAGGTACACAAATGTATGTAAAAGCATACAAAGTCCCTTTGTCAATCTTAAAGCATTGTATTAATGCTAGATATTTTTATCATTATTGTTATTATGAATTTCATCATTATCATAGGTTCTGTCTTAAGTAACCACACCAGTTTTCCTCTTAATTACTGTAAAGAATACAGAGCCCAAGAGGTTGCTTTTCTTGGGGTACCTATTCTCTTGTCAGCTGATGCGGGGTCAACAGAGTACGATTCTTTTCCCTGTGGATTTTTTTTTTTCACTGAATTAACAAGAGGAGCAAATACAAGAGGGCTAGGTATCCAAAGTTAATGTGGCAGTGATAGAAAATCTAGATTTGGAAATTCTTGTCTGAGGAGAAACTGGCCAAGTGGCCTTGGGGAGCCAAGAAACAAGAATCCCGTCACTCCTTGGGTCCTTCTGAGCAGCATCACAATTAAGGAAGAGATCAATTCTGCCGTGTCAAACCCATTGGCCTGAAGGTCAGTCCAATTCCTGCACTTAGTTCTGCCTTAGGCTCCTGCCGATGGCAAATCCTGCCTACTCTTCCCTTGAGCATGGCAATCTGCACCTCCCACAGCGCCTGCCGCTCAGTCAGGTAGTCCAGTGGTGGGGTCTGGTGGAAAGAGTTATCAGTAAGAAGGCCTCGGTTCACTTCTTTCTTCTGACACTTAACTAGTTGAGTGAGCGTATGACTTCACTTTTTCCAGGCTCATTTTCCTCATCTGTAAAACAGGGTATTTCCGTATTTGACAGGGGAGTAAAGAAAATGCCTGAATACCCTCCCTCGCAACATATGAGATGATGTGGGCAAAGCATTTTACAAACCTTAAAGCAGCAGCTCTAGGTACTGTCCTGCCATTTATCCACCGATTCCTATAGGCTGTCAGCATGCCTTCCTGCTCGTTATGGTTGCCAAGATGTGCATGTGGGAAGAAAGAAGGAAACGAGCCTTTATCAAGCACCTACTGTATGCCAGGCACTGTATTCAGCACTTTACAAATATATTTCATCTGGTCCTCACCATAACCCTGGGAGGTAGTTTCTGTTATTATCCCCATTTCACAGTTGAGGAAACTAAGGTGGACAGACGGTTAAGGGACTTGTCCAGGGTCACACACAACCAGGCCAGAATTGAATTCAGGTCTTATTGACTTCGGGCCCTGTGCTTTATCCCCTGTACCAAATGGCTGCCCCTGAATGTGGGTACTTGGTCTAAGAGGCTATATCTGTTTGAACCTCCACTCCTGACTAATCTCGAGCCAGTCTCTTGAATTTAGTCCAGTGGAAAGGCTCTAAGTTCAAATCCCCCCCACTCATACCCCTTGTCAGCTTGGCCTTACTGTATGCTTTCTAGGCCTTTTTTTTAACCCATACACATAATCCAAACGAACTCTCACATTGAGCATGTCTAATAATTTATCTCATTATTCTCTTTCTATCAGAAAGTGGATAGCGTTATTCATCATTTTCACTGTTCAGTCATTTCTGATTCTTCATGACCCCATTGGGAGTTTTCTTGGCAAATATATCAGAGTGGTTTTCCATTTCTTTCTCCCGCTCATTTTACAGCTGAGGAAACTGAGGCAAACAAGGTTGTGTGACTTGCCCAGGGTCACACAGCTAGTAAGTATCTGAGAACAGATTTGAACTCATGAAGATGAATCTTCCTGATTCCAAGTCCAGAGCTCTATCCACTGTGCCACTGTCCAAAAATTTTCATTTGACCTTTATTTTCTCATCTATGAAATGAAAGGGTTGTACTCTATGGTCTTTGGGTCCTTTTAGTCCTGGTCTGGGATCCTTTGATCCTTAGTACAACTCTGAGAGGTACACAGGAAAAAAAAAAGCCACATGAAAATCAACACGTCCTGAGACCCTTTTATGATACTAAAGGTCACTTTTATTTGAGACAATCACAACATGGCAAAGTAAACATTACACCATAATTTCAGATTGTGATAATAATAATATTCCTACCAACAAACTCCATGTTATTAACCTGAGTCATCCTGTCCTGAATGTTGTGTTTAGTGTTATTAAAGTTGTGGAATTGGTAAGGAAAGATAAGGAGAGAAAACCATGAGACTATTTACCCCTACTTAGAGGTTTCCAGTATTGTGCTTGGTTATGGCTTCACTGGGCATTATTGGGGAATGACTTAAAAAATTCTGTCCTGTTATAAATGTTATAAAATACTGTTCTACTCTTAAGAAATGGTAAAAAAAAAAAAAAAAAAAAAAAGAGGACTTCAGAGAAACATCAGATGACTTGTATGACCTGATGCAGTGATAAAAATATAACCAGCATATGTGAACGAGTCCCAAAATGTAAATGAGAGGAACATTCATAAGGAAAATGGCCCCAGATTAAAAGCAATAGCCAATTTTGGTCAGAGATATAAACTGTTACATATTCTCTAAAATAGGTTCATTTTGCTGGTCCATTTTTCTTAAATATTAGACTTTGTTATAAGAGAAAGTTTAATATAGGAGAGGACTAGGATATAGAAAAATGAAAATGTCAATGAAACTTTTAAAGAAGTCACTCTCAAGTGAATATATCAATAAATAATGCCTACTGAAGCCCCCATTATGAACCCCACAGCCATGGGCAGCTGGCCTCCTCTCGGCCTCACATTTGTTTATCCTTCTAATGTTTGGACTCAAACAAAACCTGACTGAACCCAGTGTGAAATCTCTGTCCGAGGGCCAAAAGAAGCCCAGAGAAGCTATCCTGAAATGGATGAATTCAGCAAAGAAAACTTTCATCTCTGAGGGGAATGAATGTCTTAGTTTCAAAGGTTAGCAACGTGCATTTTTCCACAGCACATTTCCAAAGTATTTGTTCAAAACTCTAGCCAGGGGTGAAATAAGAGCTGACCAGAGCTCTGAGAAAGAGAGAGGAAGAATTAAAGGGAGCAGCTGAGCTCAGGAAAAGTCAATTAAGGGGACTTAAACAACACACAAAGAGAAGTGCTTTGTGCTATGTATTAGAAAAAAGAACGATAAACAAGGCAATAACCTGGGACATCAGTCAGATAGCAATAGAAAAGTATCACAAACCTTTTCAAAGCTCTCAGAGGATCTTCCCTTCCAGAAATCAGTCAAGTCACCTAGTGACAATCCTGGATTGGATCTGTGTTGGGGACTTTTGGCCTCCTCGGATACCATCCTTTTTACCCTTCAGAACTTCCTTTGGACTGGGACATGCCGCTGGGCACACAGCAGGGAAAGGTCCAGAAGAGCCTTCCTGCCTCAGGAAAAGGCAAGCATGAATGGGAGTAGCACAGAGGTCCAAGGCCAATTACTTGCATAGGGCCTCATCAGAAATGAAATTGAAACCAATGTCAGAGCTACCAGGGAGTAGTCAGAAGGGGGTCATACCCAAACCCCACCACGCCCCCGATGTGATCTTCCCTTACTCCTATATTATTACTTAATGTTGTTCACACTACTCTTCTTCATCAAAACAGAGAGAAGGTATTTCTAGCACTTCTAGCTTCTGAATAGCATAATAGACCTCTTTTGGTAGACTGATATGGTCTAGGTAGTGGAAAGCGTGCTGAATTTTTCTATAGTGGGACTTGAGATCAAATGCTGATTCTCCTAATACTTCTGTATGACCATGGTCAAGTCATTTCACCGCAGAATGAAGGGGTTGAAAGAGATGACCACTGATGATCCCTTTCCAGCTCTAGGCTTTGGGGAACTTTGAGGGGAGAGGAGGAGGGGTGCATAGTGATAGAGGAATTCTGGAATTATCCCTTACTCGTATGACCCCTTGCTCCTCACTTAATCTCTCAGTCTCCTTTTCCCCGTTTGAAAAAGGGGTACAATAATAGCACCTGAGAACATTATAGGATAGTCAATAGAGATCCAGACTCAGAGTCACAGAGATACGGATTCCAGTACCACCTCTGACACATACTGGATTAATCACTTAATCTCTCAGTAACCCAGGCAGCCATCTAAGATAATCGATTGAAGAACAGTTGCCAACCTGTATCGGTAAAGGAAGTTTCTTCATTGATAGTTTCCTACAGCAACTAAATTACATGTTAGGAAAAATACACACATATATACGTACATATGTGTGTTCAATATATATTATAATATACATAGTATTTTGAATAGTAATACACATAATATCCAATATATAATTATATATAATATACATAGCACTTACCTCATAAAATTGTGAAAGGGTTAAATAGCATAATATGCGGTAAGTGCTTTACAAATTTAAAGTCTGTATAAACTAGAGGATACCAGGGGAGAGGGGAAGGACAAGGGGTGGGGCAGCCAGGATGCTGAAGGGTCTTGAACCCATGTCTTATATGGAGATGAATGGGAGGAACTGGGGGTGTTTAGCCTGTAGAAGAAGAACTGGGGGAAAGGGAGGAACAGGATAACTGTCTGCTGACATCTGAAAGGCCTTCACATAGAAGTGGGATTATTCTTTTTGACCCCAGAAGGCAGAACCAGGAACAGTGGATCAAAGAAGTAGATTCCAGAATGATATCAAGAAAAATTTCCCAATAATAGTATTGGTAATAATAATTATTATTTATATAGAAGTTTGTTTTGCATGTGTTATCTCATTTGAACTTCACAACAACCCTATAAAGTATATGTTGTTATTATCCCCATTTCACAGATGAGGAAACTGAGACTGTGATAAGTTAAATGACTTGCCAAGAATTCCCCCTCCCTCCAAGGGTTCCCCAAATCCTAGAGCTGGTGGGGTGGCTAGGAGGCGCAGTAAATAGAACACCGGCCCTGGAGTCAGAGGACCTGAGTTCAAATCCAGCCTCAGACATTTAACACTTACTAGCCATGTGACCTTGGGCAAGTCACTTAACCTCAATTGCCCTGCTTTCCCCCCTGAAAAAAAAAAAAAGCCAATCCTAGAGCTGGAAAGCAGTCATCAGTGATCCTCTCTTCTAATCCATTCATTCTGAGGTGAAACGACTTGCCCACGGTCACATAGAAGTATGGCAGAATCAGGATTTGAACCCAGCTAGGAAGTGGCTCCAAATCTGGCACTCCCGGTGCCCTCCAGCTATGCCAGAGAACAGGAAATGGAGAATTCTACAAAGTTATCTCTGTCTTCTTTAGTAACTACTCACTTCTGCACATTAACAATTAGATCCAACCAAAAGTGGACTGAGTTACATAGGGAGGTAGTCAATTCCCCATCACTAGAGGTCTTAAAACAGAAGTTGAGGGACCATCTTGTCAGAAATGTAGTGGGAGGGACTCCTTTATCAAGCATGAGTTGAAATAGTCACTAAAGGACCTCCCAACTCTAAATTCAGTGATTCTATGATTCTCTTATTACTTGATTCAAGTACAAAGTGAAGTCTGTGTCTATGGATGCGTGGTTGTTTGTTTTTCTCCTCAATACCATGTGACCTAAAACTTTTGCTTCACTGTCTTTATGTTCCAATAGGGAATGTCAATGGTTTCAGGGTTTAGAATATGGCAACTTTCATTAACACAGGATTTGTTCAGGAAAATAAGTCTACTTCTTAAAGGCCATACTTCCACTGACCCTCAAAACCCCTCTGTGAGCTATTTATAAGTGGGTTGGAAGCTACTTTGGTCAATGCTTAATTGTTCATGAAAACAGATGTTGTGATAATAAAAAATGAGGAGGATGTCCACGTAGGGCCTACTACCATGAAACAAAATTAGCGAATAGAGTAAGAGTTCCATGAAAGCACCATGGGATGAATAGTCTTAAAGGCTCTTAACTGTTATGGTGTCATGGGTCCCTTTGACAGTCTGGTGAAGGCTATGGGCCCCTACACAGAATATTGTTTTCAAATGCATAAAATAAAATACAAAGAAACACAAAGGAAACCAGTAATATTGAAATGCGGTTCTCAAGTTTTTTTAAAGTGTGCATTCTGATTACCCCTTCCTGCAATCTACTCTCCCCTCCAACTCCCCTCCTTCTTTTATTCCCCTCTCTTCTATTTTCTTGTAGGGCAAGACAGATTTCTATACCCCATTTCTTGTATATATTATTTCTCAGTTGCATGTAAAAACAATTTTTAACTGTTTTTAAAACTTTTCTCTCTTCCTCCCTCCCCACTCATCCTCAAGGCAAGCAATTAGATTTAGGTTATACAGGTTTAGTCATGCAAAACACTTCCATAGTAGTCATGTTGTGAAAGACCAACTATTCCATTCTGTTCTCTCCTTTGACCCTGTTCCTCCTCAAAAGTATTTGCTTCTAATTAACCCCTCCCCCAATCTATCCTCCCCTCTGTCATCCCTCCCCCTCTCTTTATCCCCTTCCCCCCTACTTTCCTGTAGGGTAAGACAGATTTCCATACCCAATTGAGTGTGTATGTTATTCCCTCCTTAAACCAAATCCAACGGGAGTAAGGTTCACTCATTCCCTCTCACCTCCCATCTATTCCCCTCCATTGCAAAAGCTCTTTCTTGCTTCCTTTATATGCTTCTTCCCATTCTACCTCTCACTTTCTCCAACATATTTATTCTCAAGATGAGGAAGCAAAGTATCAGAGAAGGCAAGTGACTTGACTGAGAATACCCAGAAATCTCTCAACACAGAGCTCCCTTTTCTCAGCTAACGAAGACGCGGCTCCCCTTGGAGTCTAGCACATACAGATGTTTTTGTATCTGTACTTACACGTTAACTTTTTCCCTCTATGATCTTAATCACAATTAATACCACAAGCACATCTCCAGACTCTCCTTTGGCAGTTCGCTCCAGAGGGATCAAAGATAATGTGAGAGGGGATGCTGGGACTGTTTTCTAAAACCCAAAGCCTTGTCTAGCCTCGTGCAGGAGTCGGGGTGGGAAGCGATGCTTGTGGACTGGTAATGGAGTAAGCTACAAAGTTAGGCCTCTCCTCCTCATCAATAGCCTCCATTCCCTGTTGACCATAGAAAAATAATAGACATTTATATCATCGGCATATAACAGCAGTGGGCAAAAAAGGCAGGTCTAGTGAAGGGGGCAATGGTTAGAGCAGCAATTCCATTGATAGAGGGGAAAGGAAGGAAGGGAGGGGCATGAACATATTTATAGTATCTCTTATGTACCAGAAATTGTGCTAAGCATTTTTTTTTTTTACAAAGACCTCATTTGAGCCCCACAATCCTGGGGGATAGGTGCTATTATCATCCCCATTTTACAGTTAAACAAACTGAGGCTAAGTGCCTTACCCAGTCACACATTCAGTAAGTGTCCAAGGTCAGATATGAACTCAAATTATCTTGACTCCAGACCCAGGGCTCTATCCCAGCTGTCTCAGGGAATAAGGAATTCCAAGATAAGAGAAATTACTTCTGCCAACATAGCATAGCACCTTATCTGTAACTAATAGTCTTATGGAGCTGCCTTAAGGAATTAGATATTAAGTGACTTGCCCAGGATCACACAGACTCTATGTATGAAAGACAGAATTGGAATCCAGGTTTTCCAAATTTGATAACAGCTCTCTATGCACTACACCACAGCTGCCTCTTGTAGGCCGGGTGAAACAAACCATGGACAAAAACCAAGAATCCTTGATGGTGGTGACAATTTCAATACCTGCCCCTCCTCCTTCCTTCTGGGCCCCGGGGAGAGATCAGAACTGCTCTTTCAAGGACAACCAGTGAAGCAGGGGTATCTGTTTTCACTACCATTATCTTTTCTTCTCCTCTCTTGCCTCTCTGGTCTTTCCTTCTCAATCTATCTCATTTTCTTTCTTCTTTCCCTGCCTCTTCCATCAGAAACCCCTTTCTCTCACCATCAACACTATCAGCAAAAAGCATGGGGGGCAAGGCAGATAGACCAGCTACTCAGGCAATAAGAAATGTGAAATTACATTTTTAAAAGATTTTCTTTCTTTTGATATATTCGTATTTATGACATTTAGTTAGGGGGCGAGAGATGCCTTCTAAATTACAAGAAACTCAAAAGTAGTGTCAACAAAATTTAGAATGCATGCAACAAGGGACTATAGTGTCAACATAATATTCATAACACTGACAGTGACTATGAATATGCCAGCATAATTCTGAATTACAAAATATAACAGACTTTCCATACAGAAGACAGATATAAAACATTTATTCAGACACCAGAAAATCAAATTCCAACACCAGAAAACCAAATTCATTATAGCAATAAAGAAATCTATACACAATAACACTACAGAGAGCAACACCACCCCAAAGCCTTCCTACAAACAAACACTGACAAGCCTAGCTGTATCCTTGCCTGCCTCTTCTCTCTCCTACCATACTAACTGCTCTGACTCCCAGCTTCCTCTCAGCTCGGCTCCACTCTTCCTGCTCCACCCATTCAGCAAACTCCTTCCAACACAGGCTCCATGTGATTACATTAGGCCTATTGGGGGCAGGGAAGATCTTCAAATTCCCTTAGGCCTATTAAGGGACAGGGAAGATCTTCAAATTCCCATTACCACTACAGATATATAATTTGATTCTATACTGTTTTGTTTTCTAATTATTCCATGAGTATTAGATAATTTCCTGTCCAGAAATTTAGCCTTCTTGAAACCAAACACATATATCCCACACAATGCCTAGAGTGGTTTAAGAGGCAGTATATTATATAATATAACATAACAGAAAGAATATTGAACTTAGAGTCAGAAGACTTGAATCTTGACCCCCATATTTTGGCAGTTATATGCACATCGGCAAATTGCCCGATCCTTCAAAGCCTTGGCTTTCTCATCTTTAAAATAGGAATGATAATGTATACGATATCCAAGCTTGTGCAAGTGCTTTGTGAACCATACAGGACTCTAGAAATGTGAGTACACAGATTTGTAGCTGAAGAAAGCCTTGGAGTTCGTATAATCCAACTCACTCATTTTACAAAGAAGAAGCCTGAAGGTAGTGCCTTGTACAAGGTCTCTGGATGTAAACCCAGGTCCTCTGTCTCCAAAACCAGCGTTCTTCCACTGTGCCCTGATGCTGGTTCCCAGGGTGGTTGCTGATGCCTAGCTACATGGGAGGTGTCCTTATCCATCAGCTCAAGAGCGCTCCCCATGTCTCATTCTTGTGACTTTTGGAAATCCAATATCTGTACAACTCTTCTGAATGTGGGAAGCCTCTTTAATTTGGTCAATTTAATCAGTAATTTACTGATTAAATCAACATACTGCAAACCAAGGAGGAGCTTATGATTTGATGAGCTTTCTGGCAGACCTGGCTATCTCCCTGGTTCTCCATCCTCCCTTATTTGAGCATTTATGTTGTTGGTACCTAAACAGTGCTGCTGCCAGCCAAATAGAGTCAGATGAATGGATACATGGTCTGCTGCTGTCCTGGGCCTTGTTTGGGTTGGGATTTTTCTTTGTTGTTCTTTTTACTATAACAAGGGTTCCAAGAATGTTTATTTGTTAAGTAATTAGTTGAAAAAGTGGAAGAAAGAAGCCAACAGAAACCAGGAATAAAAGGCTTTCCAGGCTTACTTGGCACCTGATCCACTTTGACCAGTCATTTGTGGTCTGCAATGGGCATCATAACCATGGCCTTAAAATTTCAGCCTGACATAGTAGAAGTCAGTTATCTTGGTTTGAAGGCTACTAGCTCTATGCCTTTGGACAAGTTAGTTTATCTCTCAGAGTTTCAATTTATACATCAAATTTTGTGTATAACAATAATTGTTACCTGCTTCACAGAGTTATTGTGAAATGAGAATTTTGTAAAACTTCAAGCATCATAGAAATGTTGACTATAGCAGTAGCAACAACGATACTACTGGAAATACTGCATTTCATCGGCCATATTTATATTCATAGGCAACGAGTTAGCTAAAGCTTAAGCTTTTTTTAAAGCTATCAACTGGTACCATTGAAAATATGTGTGTATGTGTGGTATGTGTGCATTACATATAGAAAGATAGACATAGATATATACATATATATATACATATACACATTTGCATTCTGTGACCAATAACATTCATACTGATATAGGTTATTTTCTAAGATAGGTGTCATTATCATAAGGAGAATTCAGTAGAGTGAGGGAAGGAGCTACAACGTGCCACTCATTCCAGGGCATATAGAGAGACATTTGACTGAATATTTCGGGAGTAGGATGGGTGGTATCCTACTGGTGGATACAAGACTGACCACAACCCTATTGCCTCTGGCCAAAACTAGTCTAGCCATGTAGATTGTTGCTGACCCAAATAATCCTTTTGAATACAAAGAAGGGTGAAGTTGCCATAGTGGTAACCTCCTGAAGAGTCTCCCCTTGAACAGGCATCCTCTGTTCCCTGCCAATGAGAAGACCCACTGGGGAAGCAGGAGGTGTTCTTGCCAGACAATGAAGGAGTATTCAAAGTGTTCCCCTCTATGTTTGTCTCTGGACTGCATCTGTTTGGTGTCTGCCTAGAAGTAAGGGGTCAGTTCACTGAAAGGGAGAGGTTATGGTAGCATAATAATTCAGAAAGAGCCTAATTTTGTTATTCAGTTGTATCTAACTTTCTGTGACCACATTTGGGGTTTTCTTGCCAGAAATAATAGAATGGTTTGCCATTTCCTCCCCAGTTCATTTTGTAGCTGAGGAAACTGAGGCAAATAGGGTTAAGTGACTTGCCCAGGGTCACACAACTGGTAAGTGTCTGAGGTCAAATTTGAATTCATATAGATGAGTATTCCTGAGTCCAGGCCTGGTGCTCTAACCACTGAACCCCCTCGCTGCCACCAGAGCCTAGTAAAGAAATGGATTTAATCTTCTCAGCAATGCAAGAATCTAAGACAACTCCAAAAGACTCATGTTGGAAAACGTTATCCGCATCCAGAAAAAGAACTATGGAGTCTGAATGCAGATTGAAGCATATTATTTGCTTGCTCTCTTTTTTTGTTTGTTCTTCTTTCTTGTGGTTCTAATCCTTCTTTACAACATGACTCATGTGAAAATATGTTTAATAAGAATGTATTTGTAGAGACTATATCAGATTGCATGCCGTCTTGGGAAGGGGGGAAGGGAATGAGGGGTAGAAAATTTAGAACTCCAAATCTTATGGAAGTGAATGTTGAAAACTGAAAATTAATTAATTAATTAAAAAAGAAGCAACAATGAAAAAAAAGAAATAAATTTAGATTCCATTCTATTTTCTAGTCCAGGGATTCTTAACCATGTTTGATATCATGGAATTCCTTTGGCATTCTGGAGAAGTCTCTAGACCCCTTCTCTGAATAACGTTAAATTAATAAAATAAAGTACATAGAATTAGAAAGGAAATAGATTATAATGAAATTCAATTATCAAATATTTTTTAAAAGGCAAGTTCACTGAGCCCAGGATAAGAACCACCCCTACTCTGGGGGTAATTTTGAAAGCCCTAGGTATGGCAGTGGGCACACTATTGTAGGCTCCCATTGATTAAGAATCTAAATTCTCAGGGGAATGAATCTATAAAGCTAATACTTACAACTGAAAGTATAGCAGGAATGTGCTTTTAAAATGTGCTTTCAACATTACTACCTGATACACTGTAAAAATGCCTAAAATAAAATTGCTCATGAGCAGACCTGTAACTATGAATTTCTGTGAGGGCTAGAGCTACAAACCATATCTAGGTCAAGCTGCAGGAAAAGTGCACTCAGCTGAAGGGAGCAAGGTAGACACCACCCTTTTGGGGGGCGTTGGAAGGGGGAGTGACAAAGACTCTAGGACCTTGGCATGAGGATGACACTGCTAGGAAGGAGTTCACCCCAGAGCAGGGAAGAACTGTAGTTGCTACCCTCTAAATTTCAGTACCCTTGTACAAAACTCCAGTTGCCCCATCCTAGTTATGTCTCTGTTAATGATTTTTAGCATGGACATCCACTAAAGCATTCTTGGCATTTTTCCTGAAAAATCATACATATCTGTGGAGAGAATTAAGGATGCTACAGAATTAATGTTACATGACACTGGTTTAGAAAATACTTTTTGGAATAATGGCATATCAGCTATAAGGAATGGTACCACTATGTAACATACTATTCTGATCATAAATGTTACCAATGTACTAAAGTTTAAAATGTGTACAGGATTAAAACAAATACAATTTTCATAATAATTGACACAATCAATGTTATAATCCCAATATAATCAATATAGTCCTATTTAGAGAAGAAGTTCTTACACTTAAAATTTACCATCTACCATTGCAAAAAAAAATTTTCAAGGAATCATAAATATTATTGATCTATTTCTTTCCCTGCTTAGGAAAAGCTAACTAAGAAGTATATTGGAGCCTAATGGAAGAGTAAAGGAAGATGTTTGGGTTGTTTTGTCTGAATATGACTGAGAATGTTTATCTCAACATGTCATCTGCAAGTGGTAATGGTCCTGTGCTGGCCAAAATACCTCTTTAAATGGCAGGGTTCCATCTTACAGTGAAGCCCATTACAGCTTGCCTTATTAATGCACCACCTGGAAAAACAGTCAGCCTTAATTAAGCACGACCATCTCCAAATAAAATTTTGTTTAAGCAGCAAGGGTTAGGTTTGCTCTTGGCATAAGGGAAAGTGGTTTCTACGTGGAAAAGAAAAACAGTCCAAGAAAGAGACTTCACATATGTGATTTTATGAAAGCAAACAATTGTGTGTGAGAGAGGCAGGAAACAAAGGAGAGAAACGAAAAGGGAGAGGAAGGGAGAAGAGAAGAGTGGAGCAGATGGAAAGGGAAGGGAAGGGAAGGGAAGGGAAGGAAAAGGAAAGGAAGGGAAGGGAAGGAAAAGGAAAGGAAGGGAAGGGAAGGGAAGGGAAAGGAAGGATAGCACTTTTGATTTTTTAAAAAATTTCAACACATTTTTACATGTCATTTCCTGTTAACAAAACCATTCTATAATTTCTTCAAAGTTTGCAATGATGTCTCAGTCATCAAATCTAGTAGTTCCTTTTATGTTTTAGTCTTCAGCATCTCTATTTAGCTGCAATATCATGCCCCTTTAACCCAGACTGGGTAGGGAAGAATATTAACTATTTTCACCACTAATTTTTTAGTCTCTCTGCTCTCATGGAAGAGAATAAATTAATAAAAACAAATGTGTGTGTGTGTGTATATATACACACACACACACACACACACACACACACACACACACACACACACATAAATGCATTTTGTTGAGATTGAAAGCTTCTTGTAGGCAAGGTTACATCTACTTAAAGAATATTTAGGGAATTTAAGAGAATATTTAAAACGTATTTAGAGAAGCAAAGCTGAACCAAAAGCACAATCCACATGATTACGACAATGTACATAAAAAAGTTACTAAAAGGAAGTTGAACTCTGAGAAGCAGAAAAAGTCATTTAAATTCTAAACAGTGGAAAAAGCAATCAAAATCCTGGAAAAGGCATAACAAAACACAACTCATCTCTCCTAGCCGAGAAGTAAGGGCCTGGCATTGGGTACCTTTTTAGCCAGGATCTGAATGTGTTTGTTGCTGGTTTTCTTTGTCACAAGGGGAAGTTTCAGTCTGAAGGGGAAAATGCCAAATGACTATAAATGGAAGACAAAAGGCATCAATAAAGAATTTTAAAAATAAATACAGAGAAATTGGAGAATTAGGAGATTTGGAGGTCAGTGAATTCTGACAGGCCAATAGTAAGTTAGTTTCTCTTTACAAGTCTAGTTATTGGCAGTGCTTCTTCCCCAAAAGTGAAGCTCTATTGAGATCCTCCCTGCCCACTCTGAGAAGAAAATTTAAAGTTCCCCAAGAACTGTGGTTCAGACAACAGAGCTCTGAACTTGGAGTCAAAAGACCTGGGTTCAAATTGCAGCTTGGTTACTTTCTATCTATGTTATTTGACCTGTCTGGGTCTCAGTTTTCTCAAGGAATTCTATTAGGTGACCTCTGGAATCCTTTCTAGCGGTAAATCTATGATCTAAAACATTTTCATAGGTGGATGGTTTTATTTCTCCTGTCATGGTTCGATCACTCAGTGACTGAGCTAATAATGGGTAGAGAAGATCCCATATAGTTACTAATAGTACTATTCAGGTTTTAAATGACCCCAAATCTTAGGGATGGAAAAGAGTTCATGAGGAACTACATCTGCACCATCGCAGCCAAAAATGTGTTTATTCTATTTTTTTAAAGCCCCAGGAGAAAGACTTTTCAATCTTCCTTAGCCTTCTTTGTTCCTGAAATATCAAAATGTGCAAACATCACTTACTGCGCTGCTATGTGGTCAGAGTAATCTCTGTTCAAAGTTTATAATACAGGGTTAAGGAAAGCAAAGAATAATATGGCAGAGAATGCTCCGAACTTAACACTTCCCTGACTTCCCAGAAGTATTAGCTAAAAGTCCTGTCTTCTTTCCCAACTCCTTTCGAGTCTTGTGTCACCCCTCTCATATTTATTTCCTTATGTATAGTTTGTTTGTACACATTTGCTCTCTTTCCCCTTAGACTGTAAGTTCCTTGAGGGCAGGGACTGTCTTTTGCCTTTTTTTTTTTTGTATACTCAGTGTTTAACCCAGTACCTGGCACATAAGAGTCACTCAATTAATGTCTTTACTAAATGACTACAGTCAGATTTCCCCATCACGGTTTCAATATATCATGGGTGGGCATAAGAAATTAAATGGAAATTTGGTGTAGGGAAGGGGGAAAGTAGAAGCAACAGACTACATGTGAAGGCCAGTAGACAACACAGAAAAAGAAACTCAGAAATGCATAAAACATATGTATAGTATCTTATAATGTCAGCACATTTTATCTTTTAATGCCATTATAATTCAGACTTCTTCTCTGGTACAAAGGGCCAAAAAATGTTACACCGATTTTCCACGTCGCAGGTTGGGCAGTGGAGCGCCAGACTGAACAACTTTAATTGCTCTGCTAATACTTGAAGCTAGGTAGCCCTGCTGATGGTGTTAGAATTGGAATCAGGAAGACCTAAATTCAAATCCTACCTCAAACACTTATTAGCTATGTGGGTGTGGCCCTGGGCAAGCCATTTAATATTTATCTGTCTCTGTAAAATTTGCATAACAAGAGCGCCTACCTCTCAGAGTTGTTATGGGGGTAAAATGAGATAATGTTTGTAAAGTGCTTGCAAACCTTGAAGCGCTAATAAATCCTAGTAATTATTATTTTGTTTATTTATAATTGCTATATTGTTTACATTCTATTGTATTGTATCATCTTGTATCACATTGTATTGTATCGTATCATATCATATATTATTGTTATTATTAATTATTATATGTTAGATATAAGTCAATATGTAATATATACATCAATATAAATGAAGCAATTTGCAAACTTTAAAGACAGACAGATGTTAGCTATTATAATCACTATCATCACTTATCAGCCCTTTGACTTTGGGTCACACATCATGTCTCTGGATGTCAGGTTCTGCCCCTCCCCACTGGAAAATGAGAAGGTTGGACTAAATAATTTCTTAGTTTCCTTATTTATACATTTCTAATTGCATGATTCATTAAAATCTTCCCATATGCAAGATGCTATTTTAGATATCACGAGACACAAAGGTGTATATGTATATAATACCCAGAGTCTATGATCTAGCTGCAAAATATAGCCCATATTATAACAACTCATTTATATAGAATTTTCACATTATGCATACATTATAGTATTTCATCATCACAACATTTGTTGCGTATTATGATGATCACATCATGATCACATAATTTGTAGCAGGTGCTATTATTATTCCCATTTTACAGACAAGGAAGTAGCGGCTCAGAGATGTTAAATGGCTTCCTCAGAATCACAGAGCTAGTGAGTATCAGGAGCAGAATTAGAAACCAGGTCTGACTCCAAGTCATACTCCGTCTACTGTGCCAAGCTGATTCTTCCAATAAGAAAAAGTTGGTTATAAATGTAAAGGGCTTTTTCTGATGGCAGTGCAAAAAAGTATCCCAAGTGAACTCTTCTTATTCTCAGGACTGGTCATGAATGCATGAGTGGGGAAAGAAGTTGCTATCCATTTTGCCTGGCTGGAGTAGTCAAAGCTTCTCCCATGCTGGGAAGACAGGTGTGATGATGAGAGATCAATAGAGGAAATGAAGCTAATATTTTAACCAGAAGAGCAAAAGTTTCTCTGACCTTCTGAACATAAATGTTATGTAATTTCCTGGTTAGGGATAATGCCCCAATCCCACCGCGGGAGGTGAACAGTCACAAGATACCAGTAAATTTTGGAGATGTCTTACTAGGTAGTGGGGATGTGGAGTTCAATCTCTCATACGACCCGTGATTTAATTAGCATTGATCATGGCTTCCTTGAAGGAAACTCAACCTCCTGCATTTGCTCTCTGAGAGTATCACAGCTCAAGCTACTTCTGGTATGCCTGACCTCGGGTGGGGGAAGGGATGTAATAGAAAGGAGAGCCTGGTAGGATGAAGGGAAGAAGTAGAAAGAAACTGATCATGGTATTAGAGATCTGTCACAGACTTAAAGAGACATCTCAGAAGTTACTTTATCAGAAATATCTTCCAAGGTGAAAACGGTTACAGGAGAGAGGGGAGGGAGAGAGAAAGGCAGGGAGAGAAAGGAAAGAAGTTAAAGATAGAGAAAGAGAAGGAGGTAGGAGGCAGAGGAAGAAAGAAAGAAAGAGAGAGAGGGAGGGAAGGAAGGAAGGAAGGCAGGAAAGAAGGAAGGAAAGAAAAAAGGAAGGAAGGAAGAAAGGAAGGAAGGAAGGAAGGAAGAGGAAAACTAGAGAGGTGGAAGGGGAGGGAGTGGAGAGAGGGAGGGAGAGAGATAGAAACAGAAAGAGAGGGAGAGAGAAAGAAAGAGGAGAGAGTTGGAGGGGAAGAGAAAAAATGATAGAGTAAGAGAAGTGGAGAGAAAAACAGAGTGAGGGAAAGAGAGGGGGGAATGAAGAGATAGAGATAGGAAGGGATAGAGAGAGAAAAAGAGTCAAAGGAGGATAGAAAAGAGTGAAGGAGACAGAGGTGGAGAGAAAAACAGAATAAGAGAGAGAGAAAGAGAGATGGAGAGAGAAAGAAAGAGATATAGAGAGTTGGAGGGGGAGAGAAAAAAGTGAGGGGGGGAGAGAAAAACAAAATAAGGGAAAGAGAAAGAGAGAGGTGGAAAGAGAGAGAACTAGTAAGTAGACAGTTTGGCTTAGAATAGAGACTACATTGGGGCAGCTAGGTGGTGTAGTGAGTAGAGCACCAGCCCTGGAGTCAGGAGGACCTGAGTTCAGGTCCGACCTTAGACACTTAGCACTTGTTAACCGTGTGACGTTGGGCAAGTCACTTAACTCCAGTTTTCCTCCTCCCCCCCCCAAAAAAAAAGCAAAATAATAATAATATGGAATGTAACTGGGAAAGTCTTCTCAGTGCTTTAGGCTTTTATATAGAAGATGCCCACCTAAATTAAAAGAGGGACTTTCCTCCCCAGGATGTTCATTATACCAGTGAAATCAGAGGTCCAATGCCAGTCCATCCTCTTATACGTGATGTTTTTTTCACATTCTCACTCCATTTAGGTGGTGAATTTCTTCAGAGCAGAGATTGTCTTTTGCTTTTCTTTATCTCTCCAGTGATTAGCACAGTACCTAGCCCATAGTAGGCCTTTAAATAAATGTTCTTTACTGGGTGACTGGAATTCTATACATATATTATTCAAGTCAACAAATATTTAAGTGCCTAATCTCCAGAGTAAAATATAAATTTCTTTATTTGTATTTAAAGTTCTTCACAGTCAACTGTAATCAGTCTTTTTATACATTACTCCTCTCCACACTCGCTATGGCTCAGCCCTGCTGACCTATTTGCTATTCTGTAGACATAGACATTCCATCTCTCATCTTTGCCAGCCTTTGTATTGTCTGTCTCCAGGCATAGAATGCACACCTTCCTCACCTCCACCTCTTCCCATCTCTGGTTCCCTTCAAGTTTCTACTCAAGCACCAATTGCCACATGAAGTCTTTTGTCTCCCCATCCAGTGCTGGTTCCCTCCCTTGCAAAACTACCTTGTTTCCCTTTATATATTCTGTATATACTTATCTTCATCTAGATTATATTCCCCCAGCAGAATAAGCTCCTCAAGGGCAGCTTTCATCTTTGTTTCTCTGGCACTTAGCCCAGTGCCTGGCATGCAAGGCCCTTCTATCCTCTGCTATCTCCCAATGTCTGTCCAAGCTCATGTTCTTTGTTTCTATGATACCATCTATCCATCTTATCCTCTGCCCTCCCCTTCTCCTTTTGCCTTCAATTTTTCCCAGCATCAGGGTTTTTCCAATGAGTCATGTCTCTCATTATGTGGCCAAAGTATTTAAGCTTCAGTTTCAGTATTTGTCCTTCTAATGGATAGTCCAAGTTAATTTCTTTAAGTATTGATTTGATCTCCTTACTGTCCAAGGAACTCTCAAAAGTCTTCTCCAGCACCACAATTCAAAAGTGTTGATTCTGCAACATTTAGATTTCATCATCGTCCACTCTCACATCCATACATGGCTACTGGAAAAAACATGGCTTTGGCCATATGGATATCAGCAAGGTGATGTCTCTGCTTTTTAGTCTGCTGTCCAGATTTGCCATAGCTTTCCTTCCAAGAAGTAAGCCTGATACATAGTAGGCTCTAACTAAATACTTATTGATTGATTGCCAAAGATACAAAAGAAAAAATCAAAACAGTCCCTGCCCTCGAGGAGCTAATCATTCTGCTGATATATTACATGTGGAAAGACAAGTAAATGCAAAGTAATTTGGGCAGCTAGATGGCACAGTGAATAGAGCACTGGCTTGGAGTCAGGAGGACCTGAGTTCAAATCCGGCCTCAGACACTTGACACACTTATTAGCCATGTGACTTTGGGCAAGTCACTTAACTCCAATTGCCCTCCAAAAAGCAAAAAAAAAAAAAATGCAAAGTAATTTGAGGAGGGAGAGAGTGCCAATATTAGAGTACATGTGTATGTGGGTGGAAATCAGAGAAAGCTTCCTGGAGAAAGGAGCATCTGGGTTGAGCCTTGAAGGAGTTTGGGAGCTGAAGATGAGGAAGGAGTGTGTTCCTAAGTATGGTAGATGGTTTTTTGAAAGTACAGAGGAGCAAGAGAGACTGTTAAGTTTGGTGGTCTAGCTTGGTTGGTACCATTTCATAGTCATGAAAACTTAATTAGCCTTGTAGCACAAGCATTGACTGAGATAGTATTAGCACAAAATAACAGAATAAATAGTAATTACTTTCTATATGTTTGATCCTCAAAATGACCCAGGTGACACATGGTAGTTTGAGTATTTACATGCACATTTTTCAGGTGAGGAAACAGCCTCAGAGGTGTTAAGTGATTTGCCCAGCTTGTAAATAGCAGAATCAGGTCTCAAAACAGGATCTTCTTAGTCCAAATTCTATCCTTTTTTTCTATGACCAAATGCTTTCCCTCTCTCAGAGCAATGAATAGAAATTACAAATGAACTCTTTATGCTCGTTCTCTGCTTGGCTGCCAAGTCTTGGTGGGTTCACCATCAAGTCACTTTACATGGAGGCGCCATGTCAATTCTCAGCTCAAAAAGCCCCGAGAGTGGCTTATTATTGTTGCTAGGATAAAATGCAAATCCTCTATTTGGTATTTAAAGCCTTTTGCAGTCTGGCTCCAGGCTATTGTTTCAAGCATTATATGTTACTCCTCTTCATACACTCTATAGATCGTGCAACTGGCCTCTTTTCTGTTCCTCATATACAACATTCTATCTTTATTTTCCATGCCTTTGCATAGCCTATCCTCCATGCCATGAATTCACACCCCTCTTGGAACTGCCAACCCCATTACCAGTCACAGGGCAAGAAATCCAGCCTGGCTGTAGCAGCAAACATCCCGAGGCAGCATGTGCCAACCAAGTCAACCCTCTGACACCTCCTTGACCACCTACCTCCCTTCAGACACTGATGGAAATAGTCCAAGATCCTGAACCCAAGCAGCTTGGTAATAATGGTGTCTCCCAAACAACCAGATCTGCTTCTAGCCCAGCCCCCATAGCCATCATTGAGGGAGGACATCATTGTGGAGGGTGGAGAGCACCTTGCTCAACACCAAAAGCAATAGCTGCTTACCAACTACCTCCAGCAAGCAGATGGGTGCAGGACCCCTAAGACCACCAGTCTTACTTCCAGCCCAGCCCTCAGAGATATCATCCAGGAAAGCAGCCACACCTACCACTCACACTAGAGGCAAGCCAACCTCGCTGAAGCAGAAAGGCACCCTGAGGGAGAGATAGGAGGCAACGCATGCCAGGCAAGTCAAAGCACTACCACCATCTCCCTTCAGCCCCTGGAGGAGACAGCCTGAATCTGAACCCAAGAGCCTTGGCACTGGAAATGCTTCCAGCCCAGTGCCTTCTGACATCATCCCGGGAAGCAGGAATATGGAGATGCAGCCTGGCAACTGCTCCTTCAGGTGCTGCAGTCACAGTTACTAAAGACCCCAGAAAAGAAAATTATTGTCACCAAAGTCCTTGGCACTAGCAAATGGTTCAACATCAGAAAGTAACATGATTTCATGGGCCTAGGAATGTCTTACTTTTCTATTGTATCCCCAGCATTTAGTACAGTACTTTGTACATAACAGACACCTAATAAATGCTTCATTCATTTCAATCACCAGTTTCCTTTGAGGCTCAAATTAAAGCCCACCTTCTATGTGAAGTATTTTCCTAATCACTCTCAACTCTTCAGCTGCTAGAGCCTTTCCCCACCTCAAATTACCTTGTCTTTATTTTGTATGTATTGTGTGTGTGTGTGTGTGTGTGTGTGTGTGTGTGTGGCTAATATTCTAAGCCTGGGGTCAAAAAGACAAGAATTCAGATTTTGCCTCTGAGACTTATTAGCCATTCGTCTGTGGGCAAGTCCCTTGACCTCTTTAAGGCTCAGTTTCTTTATTCATAAAGTGAGAGGACAGAATCAGACGACCTCTTAGTTTCCTTCTAGCTCTCAACCTAAGATGCTATGGTGTATTATGTCGTTTCCTTTGAAGGAATGTAAGCTCATTGAGGTCCAGAATTGTTCATTGTTGTCTTTTCCCCAGTTCCTAGTATAGAACCTAGCACATAGGAGGACCCTAATTCAAGGCTACTGATTGATTTATCCACTGCAGTTAAGATACTTAGAAGTTACAATCCCTAGTTGGCAATTTACAATTACCTGTGATGTGAATGGTTCGCCTTGAAAATGAAGGATGAACAACGTTACCAACTGTTTCTGAATCTTGACTACTCTGAGATACCTAGAAAACATCTGATTTGTAAACTATTGTCACTAGGAATTTGTTTCAGGTTTGAATGAGCAATTTATTTCAAAGTTAATTAAGATCCTAATTGCTTGTCAATAGGAGCAAAGGGGAGAGGTGAGATTGTAAACAAGGTCAACTGATCATTCTTCTACAGCTATCTCCATCTCTTTGATGAGGATCCCAGGTAGCTTTTCATTTATCATTTCCTTTTTACTTTAAAATTTCCCTTTTTATTCTAAACTGAACAGCCATTGACAAACACAAACATTTAATATACAAAGAAGTAAAGGGAGTGTATGTGTATATACATATATTATCTAATATATATATATGTGTGTGTGTTCATATATGCACAAACATGTATATATGGAGATATGTTAAATTTCATAAAGCACCTTTTTTCTTTTGTGTATTTTAGGAAACTGGCTGTAACCATCACTAAACTGGACAGCCTAGTTCTTAAACAGTCCTTAAAAGATTAACAGAAGGTTCATTACATGCTTGAGGCTTTGATAGTTAAAAAGTAGTGGCCAATTATCAGAACTCAGTGGTTTCAATTTACTTTTTTCAGCTGTGAAATTCTAAACTAATCATTTTTTTACTATAAACTAATCAAACTTTTACCATAATCAAATTAATTCTGACTTGCTAATTAGTACTAACAATTTACTAGCCCACAAAACAACTCCTCCCAAGCCCATTTTAAACATCCTACTTTCCCTGCTGGAAGCATATGGAAAATTAAATAGTAGATTAGAATCTTTACATTTTCCCCAGTGAGTGAGATGATTTGTAAGGCTGCTGTAGCTTTGTTTCCAGGAGTTGAAGGGGAAGAATGAAGACTCAGAGCCATAACTAGTGCTTTGGGGCTTTACCCCAAAATGTATGAACATTGGAAAGGGGAGGAGAATTTTTCCCACTGGTTGTCTCATCAGGCCAGTGCCTTTAGGGGTCAGCAAAGAAACTCAGAGGAGGAAGTGTGTACCCCATCCCACTCCCCAGCTGTTCCCAGCCTACCACCCTCCAAGAATCCTTTTGCCTTCATGACCATCAAATGGCTGCCTTCCCACCACCACTGAATGCTTACAAGAGCCAGTGGTAACAGATATTTACCTAGCTTATCCTCCTTCCAATTAACTGTCTCCAAGTGCCAGAATTCACAGTTATGGCTCTATAGACTTTGTGTATACCTAACCCCAGACCCTATAATTCTCAGATCCTATAATCCTAAAACCCTTATTCAAATAACAAGTTCCAAGTGCCAGAAAGATTCTAGGGTAGGTTGTAAAAAATAGTTGGTTGTTGTCCTTCGTTCTTGAAGAGAACCGAAATGACATCACTATGCTAGAGTCAAGTTTCAGTGTGTCCAACAGAGGCTGATCAAACCAAAACGAGGTTGAAATGCAGGGGCACAAATAGTCCGTAGGGCGGATTCTCTAAATTTGTGCATCCTATGTTTCCTTTGAGCTCTTTCAACTCTCCTTTGCTCATAGAGCACAGCACTTTCTCTGATGTGGGCCTGAGCTCACCATGCTGAGTGGTCCTGTGCCAGTGTCTCCCATGTCACACAATCAGTTCCAAAATTCTTGAGAGAGACCTTGAGAGTGTCCTTGTATCACTATCACTTCTTCTGACCACCATGTGAACACTTGCCTAGTGTGAGCTCTCCACAAAAGAGTCATTTTGGCAATTTTATGTTTCGCATTTGAACAATGTGGTGTTGTTATGCTCTCTGAGGCAGAGTTTGAATGCTTGACAGTCTAGTTTGAGAAAGGACCTCAGTGTCTGCTATCTTATGCTGCCAGGTGATCTTCAGAATCTTCCTAAGACATTCAAATGGAAGTGATTCAGTTTTCTGGCATGACACTGGTATACTGTCCAGGTTTCACTGATATACAACAATGAGGTCAGCACAATGGCCCTGTAGAAGTTCAGTTTGGTAGTCAGTCTAATACCTCTTCTCTCCCACACTTTCCTTCGGAGCCTCCCAAACACTGAGCTCTGGCAATGCATGTATTAACCTCATTATCAATGTGTACATCTCTGGAAAGTACACTATCAAGATCAGTGAACTTGTCCACAGCACTCAAAACTTCTCCATTTGCTGTAACCTATGGTTCCACATATGGATGGTGTGGTGGTGGCTGATGCAACACCTATGTTTTCTTGATGCTAATTGTTAGGCCAAAATTAGCACAAGCAGCAGAGAACTGATCCATACTTTGGTGCATCTCAGTTTCAGAGGCTGCATTGAGTGCCCAGTCATTTGCAAACAGAAAATCATGCACCAACAGGAAGCTAATGTAAAAAAAGCAATCATAAGCCATATATCTTCTGTGTCCTCAGAGCTATTGGAAACGCCACTAACCAGAATCTTGCAGGCCAGGGGAACAGACAGAAGCTATTCATTGAAAGACAGACCTTCTTAGAAGCAAATCTAAACACAGTAACCTCTAAGAGACAGTATACTGTAGTATATGGTTTACATTGCACCAAGGCAGTTTGAGAGGGTCTAGATTTTGAACTCTAACTGGGCCTTAAATTAGAATGGGAGAATTTTATCAAAGACCAGGAAAACCTCAATATCCTTTTTAGCCCCTATGTATTCAGGAATTTCTCCAGTTCAGATTTGGCTTTAGCTAACCCAGCATTCTCATAATTAAAGATGACAAAAACAATATTTCATGAAGCTGAGACAAAGTAAATATATGACTATAACCCGGTACTATTTGAAGCCTCCATACGTTTAGGGTCACTATGGAGCCTTTGGAAAGCAGGGGGCAGCAATTTGTTTCCAGCTAAAATTCTTTAAAAATCCCATTCTTATTTGAATCCCAGACATAAGAAGAAGAAGACGTGATTCTTGAGATCGACCAGATTTATTCCAAAAGTCATCAACCTGTGGGAAGTTCGTCATGGCCTATAAACACGTCAGAATGATATTAGCCATGTATTTACACATACACACAGAGCACTGAGTGGGCTCATCACTCCCTGTCTAATGGCCCTGCATTCCTCTGAGTGCCTTTTAAGTTGTAGAGATCCTACAACATCCCAAGCTAATATTCCTTCTGGATTCTCTGAGGTTTAATGGTCGTAAATAGAAAGTGTGGCCTCAGGAGTCCTGGGCAATGTTATAATGCATTCAGGCTCTGCTCTTGGGTCGCCATCTAGTACCATTCACTGGAGTCTTTACCCATCGTTCCTATCCTCTCTTCCCCTGAATTAGACAGCATAAAGCAAATGGAAATCTCGACAAAATGTTCCTGTGGGCTTCTAGCTTGTTCCATCTCCAGTAGATCATGTTACAAAAGCAACTTCGGGTTCATACTATCCAATGACTCTAATCAAAAGGGAATAAGGTTAGGGATGACCCCCAGTTTGTACCCAACAGCTTCTTTGACATCCACAGGCATGGAACAGGACCTTGGCAATCAGAAATAAACACAAATATCTGAGGAGATTCTGTGGATATATCAGGTCGTCTTGTTCAACTGCTTTTTGCCCCCTCTTTCTTTTATATTCCTCAGAAAGGAATAGTGGATAAAAAGCAGGAATGTCCTGGTAAATGTTTGACAAGCGGTTGGGGAGGGGCCATATACTCCTAACATACTCTTAATCTTATTTTTCCATCACTTACTAAAGCGTAGAAATCAACAAAACAACAAATCAGTCCCTGATTCATAGTGTTTCTGAGGTGTAATTATTCAGTCTAAAGTTTTAACAATTAACCCAGATGTATAGTGTTTGCTGATTTCTGAGGTGTCATTGCTCATACTAAAATTATTTAACAATCGGAAACTTGGGAGCAGGTAAGAGATGAGACCAGCACATTCCTGATAAAGAACTGGCCTTGAACCCAAAATAGGCCTGGACCAACATCTCACTTCTAAGACATACTGCAGGTACTGGCCATGTGACTCAGGCAAGTTCTTTAACCTCTCAGCTCTCTGGGAAGTCTTTAAGCCTATAAGATACAGAGAAGATGCCCACCTTTATTGGTAAAGGAAGTTTCCTTATCTCTCCCTATACAAGGGAAATTATAGGTCTGCTCCCAATCCTTATATGCTTTACCATAAAGATTTATTCCTTATGGCGAAAGGAGAGGTGGCTATGGAAATGAAGGGGATGGAAAAGCAAAATGTATCAATATGATGCTTTTTAAGAGTAAATCTAATTTATTCCTGTATAGGAAATTGTAAATTGCACATAAAACTATTAGTAGATTGAGAAAAAAGGAGACCAATGAAAACATCAAGTTGTTGAACAATTTTTCATTCTGGGTTGATTCTACCTTAAACATATGCTGACTATGTGACCCCAGGCAAGTTACTTGAATTCTTCATGCTCTAGGCAACCCTCTGAGATTATAAGTTGTAGAGAAGGTTCAACGTATGTTGGCAGAGTAAGTTTTCTTTCCTGGGAGGTCCCTATACCAGTAAAATCATAAGTCCTGTTTTTATCCTCATCCTTATTCCTAGAAGTGTGTTCCTCCTAAAGAAGGTACATATTTGGTAGGAAGGTCATATACTCTTTATTTTAATAAATGGAAATATTTTTTCAATTAAAAAATGCATGCCAATTTGCACCAAAATATTTGTTGTGTTTTAGGAACAAGAAGAGATTAGAGATCATCTAATCTGAAAGTTTACTTGTTGAGGAAGAAACTAGCAAACAGCTTAGTTTGTCTCCAAGTCACACAACTCATTTGGGATCTGAAGATGATAGGATAAGAGCTAAATCAGACCTTAGGTCATCAACTCCGACAATCTCAGTTGAGAGATGAGAAAGCTGAAACCCAAGTCTTGCCCCAAGATCCCACAAGGAGTCCATATTGGAGGGAGGCTGTGAAACCAGGCCCTCTGAGTCCAAACTTAAGATCCTTTCCCTTATTCCAAGGCAACCTCCAACTGGTGGCAACACATGGATGTTTGCTTGCACATTGGTTCCCCCATTAGACTGTAAGCTCCTGGAGGCCAAGAATTGTCTTTTGCTCTTTCATATCCGCAACACTTAATACAGTGCCCAGAAAATAGTAGGTGAACTCAAGGTTCTTGTCTCATAGTTACCACATTACAGAGTAATTCTTCCTGCTATATCAGTTCAGTGGGGGAAAAAAAAGGTTTGGAAGCAGAATTCTTTTTTTAAAATATTTTATTTTTCCCCAATTACATGTCAAAACAGTTTTTAATATTTAGAGTTTTATAAAGTTTTGAGTTCCAAATTCTATTCTTCCCTCCCCTACCCCAAGATAGTAAATAATCTTATATGAGTTATATATGTCCAATCATGTAAAATATTGGAACCAGAATTCTTATCTTATCATCTTATCTTATCATCACACATTTCAGGTGTGATGTTAGTAAATATAGATCAATAACAACAAAAGTAACATTCAGTAAATCAATCAATCAACAGACATTTACTAAACACCTACCATTTGCTGGGCACTGTGGTAAGTGCTAGGGATACAAAAGAGCAAAAGATGACCCCTGGCCTCCAGGAGTTTACAGTCTAATGGGGGAACCAAAGTGCAAACATATATAAAACAAGCTATATAAAGGATAAATAGGAAATAATTAATGGAGGACAGCCCTAGAATTAAGAGAGAATGGGAAAGGCTTCCTATAAAATATGGGATTTAAATTGAGTTAATTTGAGGATTTTAAATCAATATGGGCAAACCACTTCTCCTATCTGAACCTTAATTTCTTCTTCTATAAAATAAAGGGGTTGGGCTGATTGAGTTGAACCTTTCCAGATCTAAAAACAGTTAGGTAGCTTAGAACAGAGATTCTAGATATGCAGCCCACAACACTTCTGGCTGAAACCAGAGTAAAATGTAATTTTAATATTTAAAAAAATAAATTATACAATACAAATAATGTTTATTTGTGGCTTTAACTCAATGGCCCACAGAGATCTGTTTCTATTTAAGTTTGATACAGCTACCTTAAAGGATCAAGTGTCCAACTTGGAGGCTGGAAGACCAGAATTTGAATTTTGTCTCAAACATTTACTAGCTTTGTGACCCTAAAAAAAGACACTTAGCCTTTTTTTTTGAGGTAGTCAGGGTTAAGTGATTTGCCCAGGGTCACACAGCTAGTGAGGGTCTGAGGATAGATTTGAACTCGGGTACTCCTGATTCCTGGGCTGGTGCACTATCCACTTGCCACCTAGCTGTCCCTGCTTAACCTCTTTCAAACTAATTTTCCTTGTCTATAAGATGGAGAAAATAATAATACCCATTTCACTGGGTTGTTGTGAGGGTGAAATGAGAGATTCTATGCAAAAATTCTTTGCAAAAATGTTCACTCTCAATATTATTATTAAGTTCTATGACCGTTATCATTGTAAGTTTTTTATTAGATGTTTATATTTTTATTGTCAATAATCCAGTAATATAATGACGATATTTAAAATCAAATCACTTAAACAAAGAAACGATTATACTTCACAATAGAAGTACTGTATGCTCTGTTCCACCCCCTTGAAGGCAGGAAGTGAGGAGTTAGTCAATCGTGACATCCAGGACTAGGGGGAGAGTGGGACTTGCTTGTGTTCCAAAAGGTGCAGACAGATGTTGTCAGCCCAGGCAAGAAAGTCAGTAGGCTGGAACTGGAACCAGAATTAAAAGCAGAAGCAACAGCAACAAACCACCCCTGAAAAAAGCACAGGTGTGAAGGATGCCAAGACAGAATGGGAATGTCAAGAATGCAAGAGCCAGGGCGAAGGGACAAGGGGGCATTGAGGAATGGGGTTGAGAAAAGATGAGGAGTCAAGGAAGGAACGAGGCAGAGCCAAATACCAGAGAAACAGTGTAGGCACGTAAGGCTCACAGGACACCAGGAAAGAAGAATGGTTAGTATGCAATGGCATGATTCACCAAAGATTCCTTTTAACAAAGAGCCAGCCACAATCCCTATTCTTCTTATAAGTTATAAGCTTATTGGGAGTTGAGATTGGATACTGTATGAAAAAGGCTCATCCATGAATTTTCTAATTATTCTCTGCTGATAAAATTAACCACTATCACTCTTAGTGGTGAAAAGTTATAAATTGGCCATGTGTGAGGTACTGTGAGGCTTCAAGGGTTAAAGGTAAGTGCATGCCCTAAACTAGGAAGTTAGTCTTAAAATATAAAGTTTGAAGATAATGCTAAGGGAAGGGGAAGAGGGAGCCTGCTTGATGGTGCAGTGGACAGAGTGCTGGGCCTGAAATCCGAAAGGCTCATCTTCTGAGTTCAAATCTGCCCTCAGACTCTTATTAGCTGTATGACCCTCAGCAAGTCATTTAACCCTAACCCAGTTTGCCTTAGTTCCTCATCTGTGAAAAACTGAGCTGGAGAAGAAAAGAGCAAACCACTCCAGTGTCTTTGCCAAGAAAACCCCAAATGGGGTCACACAGAGTCAGATGTGACTGAACAAAGGGACAGAAAATTTTTTCAAAAAAAAAAGACAGTTGCTGGGTATGTATATGTTCACGTATGTGTACCTATTTGTAGGTTTGTGTGGAGGGGGTGGCATTTTTAAGAGACATCATGGTTTGGTTGACAGAGTACTTAAGCTGGAATCAAGAAGTCCTTGATTAAATCCCACCTCAGACACTTAAATTGTGTGAGCATGGATGAGTCCCTTGACTTCTCTGAGCTTCAGTTTCCTTATCTACAAAATGGGGGTAGTAATACCTATAGTAATTAACTCACAGGGTTTATGTGAAGATCTAATAATATAATGAATAATTATTATGATGAAAAATTTAATTTTTGGACCAAACGTGATTTTTTAATTAATATTAGAGACTCTCAGCAAAGAATTTCTTTCTACCAATGTAGATCAGTGACTACAATTTATAGTCTTACTGAGTTGGCCTGGGGGCACTGAAGGGTTAAATGACTTGTCCAGGGTCACACAGATAGTACACATCAGATTCAGGACTTGAACCCAGTTTTTCCTGACTCTGAGGCCAGCTTTTAAACACACACACACACACACACACACACACACACACACACACACACACACACACATACAAAATCTCTCTACTAAGACATATTGAGATTTTAACAACATAAGAAATTCAAACAGGAAAGATTATAACATGAATCAGGAATGGAAAATTAAATAGACTGGCGGATCATCAGAGTGGTTCATTTATGTTTAAATGTATTTATCATGTTGCAATTCAAGTGATTGTTAACTGCCCATGTTCCTGCTACTTAGCCCATTCAGCTCACTGAGAACAAGAGCCATGCATGTCAGAGTCACGTTTGGATCTCACTACACGCCTCACATGGTACAGTGCACGTAGATTTACTAAATGGTTCTTGAATGTTGATTTTCTGTAAAACCAATACAGTAAAATTCAAAGGTGAGACAAAGATGACCAGATAAGGGAGTATTTTTTTTCTTTGCTGCCTCCTCAGATCGTAGAATCACAGATTTAGACCTGGAAGAGATTTTTTGAGGCCACAGAGGTTTATTTCTTTTTTTTATGTGTGAGGAAACTGAGGCACAGAAGGTTAAGTCACACAGCTAGTGAGTATCCAAGGCAGAATTTGGGCCTAGATCTTCTTTAACTCCAAGCCCAGTGCCCCATCTACTCTTCTATCCTGTTTCCTTTTCTTCCTCCTCCTCTTCCTCACCTCCTGTACTTTCTGCTCTTCTGCCTCCTGTCACTCCCCCAATCCAGAAAGACTTTCCTGATTAACACAGACCCCACTATCTCTCACCTTCAAAGCATCCTTATATTCTCTTGGTTTGTCATTCTTTGCAATACATTTGTTCATAGTTTGGAAGCAAACTATGAGGTACCACAAGGTACCACAAGGCCTCAAGTCATAACTGAGTCATCTGTTGTCTTTTCCTGGTGCCTGGAATGGTACCATAGACCCAGAATCATTCACCCATAAATCTATCTTTGCTTGGTTCTTAGGATATATCTGAAGCAAGAAACAGGAAGAGGATTTCTTTCTGAGTATGACATTGGGATACACCATCTATAATCTCCTAATGACTATCCATGAAGCAAGAACCTCTGACTGAGTAATCAGTGGAGCTCTGTTTATACATGGGATGCCTTTTATAAATGTTTTCTCATGTTTTGGTCAATGACAAGACAGAATAAAAATTAATGAGTTGTGACTATGAAGTCCTCTTTTGAGAAATAATGGTCTACAAATGTTTGGCATCTGTCTCCATGGACAAAAGGCTCATTCAATGTACGCACACACACACACACACACACACACACACACACACACACACACACACACACATGCACACACAGATTTACAAAGGCAAATGCATCTGTGGTATGGTGGAAGAAAGAGCTCCATCTTACCAAGATGGGAGCATGTTACCCTCACAATAAAGAGAGTGCTTCTCTTCTTTGATCTTTCTGCATCAATTCATTCTTTTGGGTGGAGTTTAAAACAAGGAGCAACCGACTGAAAACTGAAATGTAATTTATCCATCCTCTCTGAGGAGAAAAGTCCTTTGAACAATGAATTTCAGAGTTCTATTAATGGCAATTGAAACAAATGGAATTATAGAAAGCTATTTTTCCCTTTGAATTTAGTAGGTATTATTATCTTCCCTATTAAAGTCCACAAAATTAAAGGCTCAACAGTAAGTGCATCAAATGATATGGAAGGAAGTAAACCAGTCCAAGTATGTGCAGAATAACACTTCTGGTTTCCAATCTTTAATATTTCAAAAGCTATACGATTCCATCAATGTGGGTATTCCCTACACTTTTGACCTTGAGGTGCCCCGTTTTCACAACGTCTTTTATCTGGGAACTAGTTTATCTATAATTAGATAGGAGGGAGGAACTGTAATGCAGAGATGTTATAAGATTGCAGAACTGTCTCTCTGGTAAAACTCTATTGGAGGCAACCATTCTTATACAGTAAGTGTGTGCCTATGCTAAAGACTGCAGGACTTAGACCACTGTAATGGGAACTTTGACCCTTGGCAATGTCTTGATAGAACTTGCATCCCATTGGAGAATTTGCTTTGAGAGCCAAAAGGCATCTCCATGAGTTATCATAGTAGAATTTTAGAGAGTCCTATCACTTAGAAGAAAAGCAATGGTTTTTATAAATTTAAATTCTGGGACCAGCCCCTAAAGCTAAAATATCAGAAAGGGCTCCTTTGGTACCTGTAGAGGAAAGAGTCTTTGGGAGAGGTTGCATATAGGCATTAATAGGCTTTAGTTAAATGTGTGGAAGTATGAATGAAGAGTTCCTAGACTGGTAGGCTCTCCCTGCGCTTCAGGGATTAGTAATCCTCATGCCAAAGCAACCCACGTAGAAAAGACAACCTCCCAAATAAAAACAGAAAATATTACCACAGCCTAGCAGTAGGTGAGGCTGCCCTGGTTTTGCTGGGACTAACGGTCCTGAAGTGATAGAAATCTGCAGTGCCTGTCATAATCATTGGCGTGATTGTAAACAAAGAAAATTGAATCCATAAGCCTAATTTACACCAAAACATTTCTGTTCACACAAGTCTTAGTTTAATTGGGAATGATGGCGGCTAGGTGGTACAGTGGTTAGAGCACCAGATGTACCCTGAGTTCTATTCAAATCGTACATCAGACACTTAATAGCTGTATGATGTAAGTCATGCAACCTCTCTCAGCCTCAGATTCCTCATCTGTAAAATTAAAAGATTGAACCTAATGGACTGGAAGGGCCCTTCCAACTCAAAATCTGTCTCTATGAGCCAGTGACTACCTTGTAAACTCTAAGCTGCTACTACTACCAACTCCCTAGTGTAGTTCTTCATAGTTACTAGTCATTTCCCTGCTTCTGAAGTCACCTCCTGTCACCCCTCTCCTGCCTTCTGGTTCAGCTTCATGGAGGTTTAGAAGTATAGCCATAAGTAGGAATTATGCACTGGGAATAAACTCACAATGGTGGCAAAAGAAGGCAAGGAGAGAAATAAAAGACCTTGATGAGAAACTGAATGACCACTACCAAAGTAAAGAGTAGAGCTGGGATCAGCTGAGGTGCAAGAAGAGCTTAGTACTCTGCCTCTGGTGGGTTTCAAGCCTTGGGTTCCATCATTCAAAATTAGGTACAGTTGTGTCAGAAGAAGGTCGCCAGAGTTCATTCTCTGTCCCCATAGAACTGCCAATGATCCCCGAAGTCCCAGCCTCCAGAAAAAGATAAATTGATGGCATGTGGTAAGTGGAGAACATGGCAATGGGAAAAGATGGCATAGTAATTATCTAAACACTACTTGGATGTATGAAGAACATGCACTACGTATAGCAGCAAGCCACCAAATCCCAGGATAGTGGAGGTTGAGGAAAAGGAAAGCCTAGCTAAGGGTATAAGGGAAGTCTCACTGCAGCTGTGTGTGGCAGAAGTGAGTAGTGGATGGGTGCTCAAGTATGAGCAGAACAAGGTATCAGAATGATCTAATGACATAAGGTAATGGTGCCCTCCATCCAAGATTCAGGATCTATGTTTTATTTGACCCAAATGTAAGACCCAAATCCTAATCCTTGCACACACACACACACACACACACACACACACATATATATATATGTATATGTAAAAGGAGGAAGTTGCACAGTGCTATCTTCTACCATTTGAGACCTAATTTCTAAGGCCAAAAAAAATCAAGGAAAAACCATCCTTGGGAGTTTACCTAACTTTGTGAGATTGTCTCTACTTTAAGAATCTCCTTTCCTTCTAGATCAGGTGTCTGAATGCATGAGGGAGATCAGTTCTGTAGCTTGCACATGAACCTTGGAGACCTCCAACTCTACAAGTTCATGAAGAACTCTACTGCTCCAAAGGACTGCAGGAGTCAAGGGTCTTGTACCAGGCTTGAATAGCATCGCGAGGTGTTGAGTAGCACAGCTTGTCTGTAATGCCAATTGCACACAGCTGTGCATGTGACATGACTGATTAAGAACCACTAGATGTGAATTTCTACAAATGGGAGATACCCATGGACAAACTTCTTATACAAGATGAGTAAATGCAAGTGAACTGTCCAGAACACTACTGCCCTCTCATGGAGGAGTCCAGAGATGCGTTCAGGTGGATAAGCAAGCAGGTCTTGGTCTCTAGCTACAGAACAATTAATCATAAGCTACAGTGTCTTAGCTTCAGCGCTCCCTACAAAGGGGTGCTGAGTGGATCTGTAACTAGTTATTTAAGGAAAGACTCTCTGCTCCTACAACATGTCTACCCAGGGGCTGCTGCAAATTTCTACCCTCAAAGCTTTATTCCCTGAAGACTTTGATATCTATGAAAATATAAATTCCCCATGGGAGTAATAATACATTAAGGTTTTACACCTGAGTGTGTAGTCACTTATGCCCTGGTATGAATGAATTTATAAAACCTTTTCCTGAGAACAGGTTTTATTAAAGGGACCAGTAAAGATACCAGGCCTAAGGAGATCAGTGGGAAGACAATTGGAATTGGAAAGGGAATAGAGGACATAAATATTTGCCCAAGGGAATTTTTTTGCATATTGGCATCCTTCTTGAGCTCTAACAGTCTGATACTATTGCTTCCTCCCTTCCCCAAAGTAAAGGCTTGAGTCTCTCCCTGCTGTCCCCTGTAGATAGATGAAATGGGGCAGGTTGCCACAAAGGAAACGTTGCCCAGAAAAGGAATAACCTGCCTGGTTTAAATGAACATGAAGATGAGATGGAAGATAAAACAAATAGGCGGTAGAAGACACTGAATGAAAGTCAAACTCTCACCAAATTAAATCCAATAAACATTTATTAAGAATCTACTAAGCAAGGCACTGTGCCAAGTATTATTTCTACAAACAAAAGATAACATCATATTTGCCCTCAATGAAACAAAGCAAGGCTTATGGAGTGGGGAAAAGCAAAGGCTAGAGTGATTATAATCATGGTAAGATGAAAACCAGATTTAGAAGGATTGAAGCAGAGAGGAGAATGGAAAAGATAAGAAATTATAAGAATTTCAGAATTCAGAATAATGTCAGTTATTACAATCATAGATGATTGTGACATCAAAAGTATGACCATCCTTCTAGGTAGTTAAACTGCAATCAAGACGAAGTTCATGGGCATTGACGATGTTGATAAATTGGGAGGGCAAGGCATTCAAGAGTATGTCGAAGTATAGTGAAGTCACCAAAGTGTAAGGACAAAAGTTAGACAGGAGAAGAAGATTGTGAGTTGGGTACTGAATTTGAAAAAGGAAGGAGACAATTGGCAGTGACCAAATGGTCTTTTGGAGGAGTTTTGGAAAGAAAATTACACGAATGCATTGTTAGTGAAGCTGTAAATTGATACAAATATTTTGGAAAGCAATTTGGAGTTATGCAAATAAAATGGCTAAACATTCTAATACAAAGATTCTGCTTCTAAGCATATATCTCAAGGGTGGTCATTGATTAAAAAAGGAAAGAGAAAGAAAGAAAGAAAGAAGAGAAAAGAAAGAGAAAGGAAGAAAGAAAGAGAAAGAAAGAAAAGAAAAAAAGAAAAAAGAAAGAAAGAAAGATCCCCTATATACCAAAATATTTATATTATAATTTTTGTGGTACAAAAGTACTGGAAACCAATTAGATATCCATCAATCAGAGAACTTCTGAACAAACTGTGGTTACATTAACATACTGGAATGTTATTGTGCTATAGGAAATAATAAATATTATGCATATAGAGAAGCATGTAAAATCTATATGAATTGATATGGAATAGAGTAAACATAACTAAGAAAGCAACATACACAAATGTAAATGCAAATGTAAAGAACAAGCACCACAAAACAACTGAAAATTAATGTTGCAGAATCCAGAACAAGTTTAGCCCCAAAAGAGACACGTGAGAAGCCTCCCCCGATTCCTTTGACTCCTCCGCAGAGGGGAGGGGGAGGTCCACAGATGGGAAACAATGCATGTGTAGGTAGATTCTTCTGATGTATTGATTGATTTTGTTGATTTTTTTCTTCTTCCTTTCTTCTCTCCCTTTAAAGAAGTCTTTGCATTAGCTTTCTGGAAGGGGGAGGGAAAAGCATAAGCAAAGTAAATCCTAAATATACCAATACAATGTTTTTTAAGAAAAAAAAGGAGGGAGAACAACCTGGTCAAGCAAGGATCTGGATAAGATGACATACACAGATGGAGTAAACCTCAAGAGTATGGCAGCCAAGCAATACAGTGGATAAAGTATCGGTCCTGGAGTCAGGAAGACTCATATTCCTGTGTTTGAATCTGACCTCGTACACTTACTATAACTGTGTGGCCCTGGGTAAGTCACTTAACGCTGTTTGCCTCAGTTCTTCATCTGCTAGGGAAGTTGGAGAAGGAATCATCATCATCATCATCCACTAGAAAAGAAAATGGCAAACCCTTCCACTCACTATCTTTGGCAAGAAAACTCCAAACAGCATCATAAATGACTGAACAAAGGGACAGCAGTTTTCTTCCACAAAAAGGAAACGCTTGCTTGATATGTATATGTCCATGCAAATGTACATGTTTATGCATGTGCACAAAAGATGGGGATGACAGTTTTAAGAAGAGCATGGTTTGGTTGATAAAAGTACTTAACCTAGAATCAGGAAGTCGTTGACTCAAATCCCACCTCTGACACTTCAGTTGTATAACCATGGATGAGTCCCTTAACCTCTCTGAGCCTCAATTTCCTGGTCTATAAAATGGGGACAGCAAAACATGTAGTAATTCATATCTAACTCCCTCTAATGAGGGAGGCAATATGTAAATAATCTAGGTGTATGCAAATTAGATTCAAAATAGATGAAAAGTAATCTCAGAAGGGAAAGTATTCCCAGCTGGGGGAACCAGAAAAGGCAATCTTTTCCTTGGAGAATAGAAAAAACACTTGGGCTTTTTCCTGAGGCTGTCATCCATCTAATTCTCATTCCCATTTTCCCTTTAACCCTAGAGCAGTAAGAACAATCTTGGGCTTCTAATTAAACATCATAATCCATAATATTTAGCCACAAGACATAATTCACATGGAATCTACGCAATGAAGGCCTTTTCCTAAGGTCAATATTCATTTATCAGGGAGCAGATAATCTGAAAAATAATTTTTATTTCAATTTTTGGACGACCTTATAGAAGTTAGGCAGCAAATTGGACTACTTACTATGTCTGTCTCAGGCTAGCCTACAGACTGGATGTGGTTGATATAAACAGGCAAATGGAGGCCTTCCACAGATAAAAGTAGCACAGAACAGTCAGTCTTTAGAAGAGTTTTCTCCTCACCGAGAATTGGAGGGTGCATTTTTACTCTCTAGATTTCTAGAACATGAAAATTGGCCTTAATTTCCTGTATTCCCTGAACACACATTAGTTGGGCAGAAGGAAACGTCTGGGGAGTATAACTATGTCAGAGAGAAAGCCAACCTGGGATACGAAATCAGTTCCTATGAAATCTAATCCAACAAACATTTATAAATCATCTACAATACTCTGAGTACTATGCTAGACGCTGGCAAAACAAAAGCAAAAATTTTTTAAAAATCATCCCTTACAATAATTACATCCTATGGAAAGAGGAGGAGAAAATGGACAAAAGTTGCTTTGTTGTCGTTTCCCATCTGTAAAAAGAACTGGAGGAGGAAATGGCAAACCACTCCACGGTCTTTACCAAGAAAACCCCAGATGGGGTCGTGAAGAGCCCAACGTCATCAAAACACCTCAGCAACAACGACAATGTAGCAGCTAGGTGGGTCCGTGGAGAGAGCACTGTCCATGTAGATGGACACGTATGTGCATGTGTATGAAAGACAGGGATGACTTTATCCTGCAGTCAGAATAGATAAGTTCAAATACTGTCTCAGATCTTTATTAGCCCTGTGACTGTGGGCAAGTCATTTAACCAATTTCTATAACTCCTGTAAAATGGAATAATAATAACACCTACCTCAAATGGTTGTTAAGAATCAAATGAGATTACATTTGTAAAGCATTTTTCAAAACTTCAAGCACTATATAGATATAAGCCATTATTATGATTAAGAAAGCAGAGAACACTCATTACCAGGGGGACCAGGAAAGGTTTCATGAAGGAAGGGATCTTGAAGAAAGCTAGGAATTCAAATAGTCAGTGGAGACAACAGAGTTCATCCCAGGTGTGTACAAAAATTTATACAAGAAATGGAAGAGAGAGATCTAAAGTTTGCAGATTGAAGGAATAGCAAGTAGACTAGTTTGGCTGGAACACAGAGTATGTGAAGGGAAGTAATGTGGAAGTAAGTGGATGGTCCACTATGCAAACAGTAGGCATGTAGATAATTTAAAGTTGACTAGTATTATTTTGACCTGTAATACTAGCCAGTTAAAGTTCCCCTTTTGCCACAATCCTACAGCATTCCTAGCTCAACCAGATACCATCCATGTGTGCACAGACACAGAAGATAATGATTATTATGGTTTGTTACCAGCCACCTTGATAAATCCAGAGCGTAATATAAATAATCCCCTTACCCAACTCACTTTTGCCCACGGGTCACACTGCCAGAGTAAAAAGCATCAGTGACCTGCGCCAACTGCCTTTCTCCATCCTCAATCTGCCTTGCTGTCATCCCAGAGATAATAGGCATCATCTCCTGACTTTTGTCTAGGGAGCCAAGTTGCAAGCAAACCCTGATTGGCACCATAATTTCACAAACAAATAAAGTATGGTATGTTTTTCAAAAACACTATTTCACCAGTCCCTTGCTTTCTACAGACCATTTTGTCCAGCATGCATCCCATGTATCAGGACTATTTTCACAAAGGGCACCCCAAGGACATGACACTCTGGTTCAATTTATCTCCCTTGTCACAGTAAGCCTACCAGCCAGAGCTGATCACACATTCCAGTGAAATACTTTGTTTCTGTTTTTTTGAGAAGAGGCCCAGAGAGAGTTGACTTGATCTAAGATTGAAATTGAGATAATGTACCCTCTTTTCTATGGTCAATGCAGATGCAATAGCTATGTATAGTCTTTCTGTGGTCCTCTGTGCACAGAAGATTTGATAATTATTTTGAATTCTTCATTCATCACAAGAACTTAATAAAGGAGGGTACTATTATTTTTAGTGGGGAGGAGAGGGTGTGCTTATTTCTTTGGCTTAGACTAATATGGCAAGTGATGCCTTCCAGCTAATTCAAATTTCAACATCTTAACCCTATGGGGAAATCTGCTCACTATTTTCTTTTTTCTGGTCTGGATCCATCATCAGACTCTAAATAATAGGCATCGTGTACCCACAAATGTACTATACACATTTCAAGATTCTTCTCTCAGTTTAAGTATGCACATGGAATCCAAATGCAAAAACAGAGCCATCTCAGTTAGATGCCTAATTCATAGCCTGAAAGCACTTAGAAGACTTAGATGTTCTTCTTTCCATGCTTCTTATGAATTAGAAAAAGGAACCACAGAAGCTACCTACTAAGCTTTTTGACAATTGAGGAAATTCAGACCCAAGGAGAAAATAAAGTCATTCAAGTATAAGTTATTATCAGAGATGAAATTCAAACCCAGAGGTTATGACACTCTCAAACCATTCCTTCCTTTATAGCATGCTACCTCCCAGATCTTCAAAAGACATGACAAAACAGAACAAAGATTGAACAAATGTTCTCATCGATACTGATATTTGAATCCATAGAATAGAATGGCTATGACCTTGAGAATCATAGACCATTAAACAAGTTTTACTAAATTGTCCTGTATCTTCTGGATCATAATGGAAATATATGCATGCAAACACACACACACACACACACACACACACACACGCACGCATGCACGAATCTCCCAAAGCTTGTATCATCCCTCATCTACAACACAGGTCCTCAACTAGCTTTCATTAAACTGACTTAATATTGACACTTTGTCCAAGAAATTAACTAATGAATTACATGCAACAACCCACTCTAGCTGAAAGTTTGAAATACCCTTTATCTATCATGTAATCTAATATATATGAAATGATTTGTAAATTGTAGCGTATATTCATGGCATTTATTAGAGTCACAACTAGGGTAGAGCAGTAGGGGCTTTGTCCAAGGCAACAAATTTAGAGGTCACTTACCATCTTTCAGCAGCCAGAAGAAACTGAGCTTAGCATCTACTCAATAAGAATAATTAGGTAAAATTAGAAGTTAATCTTCCTCACCTAGTGGTCATGACATAGGTGAACTCCTCCATGACCTAAACCTAATCTGTTACTGTGACCCCTCCTTCCACAAACAGCAGGTTTGTGGTTCTGTGATACCCTGGAATCAGGTCTTTATCCAGCCCTGAGCCCCCAACTGTTCCATGTCATTTGTCCTGAAGTGGTTTTTTAAAAAATGTTCATTAGAACTGTTAGTTATTATAATATTAATTTTATGATTTTTAGAGTCAGCAGGGAGCACTTGGATTCAAGTCTGACCCTCTGACACACAATGGCTACTTGAGTGTGAATATGTGTGTATGTATGTATGTATACATATGTGTATGTATACACACCTAGACACACAAACATATCTGTGTGTGTGAGACTTAGCCTCTCAGTATCCCCAGGCAATTCTCCACGACTATAACTTATAGAATCATGTATAATTTGCATTGGTAGAAGTTTACTAAATACAAGTTCCCTATACAAATCCAGATCATTCTCCTTATCATCATGTTCACAACCTGTCTCATATAACATCAAATCTTAGACTTGAAGTTGAAATCTTTACATGCAGGCATAGTTATTTTTCTAAGGCTGGTTATCAAAATTGGAGGTTTTCCATATTTTTTTCTTTGTCCTTCTAACTGTCCATCTTTTAGCTATTTTTTTTTCTGCTAGTTTAGGAAATAAAGGGAGAGAATTAACTTGAATTAGCACTCTGGTGAAAACTTTAGTGGGAGACAAAGATTTCAGGGATCTGTTTGATTCTAGGTCTCTACAACTATGGAAAATTGAGAATTGGCTGGAGCTCATTTGGGGTTATAACCTTATTTCTCTTGGGGAAACACACATTTTAACATATGTTTGCTATCTCACCCCAAACTTCTTTATCTCTCTCACAGCTGGCTTCCAACCTCTAAGTCTTACAGGGTCAATGACATTCCTACCTTTGTTCCCACTCCCAGGCATCTGCAACTATGCTCACCTTGCAGTTTAGACATTTTTAACAGATACTAATTTGCTTGCTCAGCTCTAACCTCTCAGTAAGGTCTGGCTTGTATCTTCCTCACTGTATTAAGACTGTGATAACCTTTCTTAAGTCATAAACCCATTTTGATAAGCCTTACTGTTTCTATATTATAAATTTAATACATGTCCAAACTGTGTTTTGGTAAACTTTTAACCTGACTCCCTAAGAAAAATGTGACGCAAGAACAGAGACAAAGGGTGGGAAAGAACCATTTTCTGGTCTCGTAAAAGAAACTCTAAATCGATTTATTTCAGAATCAGAATCACCAGTGTAATAAGAACCTGCTATCCTCACTCACTATCTCTGCAGGGTATTTATCTTGCCAACTTCTGATGAGAGGAAGGACTGGTAAGAGGATAGAATCAGGAAATTAACAAAAGAGGAAATCAGCTCCTTTCCCTGGTGGATATTGGCCTGTCAGAGGGTTGACAGGGCAACTAGAAATGAGATAGAATGTGTCTGGGACTTATTACTTGAATACCTTCTACCCTCAAGACTTCCAACTATGTTATTCAATTTTCATTTGATATTTGCTGGAGATGACAGTAATTATCACCCCCATTGCACAGATATTGCCACTGAGAACTAATCTAATGCCTTATCATACCATGGAGGTGGACATTGGTTCCTCTATGGATCAATAAACATTTATTAAACATCTCACGTGCCAATCACTGGGCTAGGGATAAAAGAAAAATGAAACAAACAGCCCTTGTCCTTAAGGAGCTTACGATCTACCGGGGAAGACAATATGTGTATTTATAAGCATATAAAAATAAATACATAATTACGAAGAAATGAGGGAGGAGGGGAATGGCACCAACAGCTAGGGGAACAAAGGCTTTATGTAGAAGTGATTAACTGAGCTTCGAAGGCCACTAGGCACTCCAAGAGGCAGAGGTGAGGAAGAGGCATTCTTAGAGACTATATCAATGGTGCTTAAGCTTTGTAAGACCCTCCCAAAATGGAAAGACTTCTAGTATGTATCCCATAATGGACTGTATGACTACAGGTTCCCCCAACACTCGTGGCTTCCTGCCCAAATTACTTTTGGCTATACATATATGTTCCATGTCTGTATGTTATATGTGTGTTCATATTTGCATGTGTGTATGTGTGCATATATGCATGCGTGCATGCATGTGTGTATTGTATGTATACTTATATATACATACATACATATTCTTTTTAACTTGTCCTCATTAAAATATAAACTCATTATGACTAGGGATTGTTTCATTCTTTGTACCTTCACTCCCAGTTCAATTTACTGGCCCCATCACAATGACTTCACCCTGAAGCCTTCCCTCTGTTAGGTGAGTTCCTACTTGGGATCGTCATTTCCATGAGAGGCCCTAACCAGACTGCTCACTTCACTCCCCACTCAATGTACTCTCTGAATTTTTCCACTTCCCCACCAGCTACTTTGCCCTTGTATGGATACTCATTCTCTTCTACCCTTTTCTATTTCCCCTTTATGCTTTATCTTCTCCGTTAGAATGTAGGCTCCTTGAGAGTAGGAATTGTCTAGGTTGCTCATTTTGTTTTGTTTTGTTTTATCTCTCTAACTCCAGCACTTAACTGTGTCTGGAACACAGTAAACATTTAGTAAAGAGTTGGAGCTAATTCTCAGCAATACAATGATCCAAAACAATTCCAAAGGACAGTATGATGAAACCTAAAGGGAAAGAACTGATATTGTTTGCATACAGACTGGAGCATGATATTTTTCACTTTTGTTTTTTTTTCTTTTATTCAAGTTTTCTTGTACAAAATGACTAATTCGGAATTCTTTAACATGATTGCACCTGTATAACCTGTATCTGATTGCTTACTGTCTCAGAGAGGGGAGAGGCAGAGAGGGAGGGAGGGACGGAATTTGGAACTCAAAACTTTAAAAAAAACTACAATCATTAAAAATTGTTTTAACATGTGATTGGGGGAAAAATATAAAACCACAAAAAAGCTTGAGCTATCTACATATATGTATATATACACATATGTATACTTGTATCTCTAAGCATTTAGCACAATGCCTTGTACATTACAGGCATTTAATAAATATTATTGGTTGCTTTAATAATAGGCTCTAGAGCAGCTTAGTTTTATTCAGAGAGGCTCATAACCAAAAGGATGACTTATTTTGACCTTAGCAGATAATTCATGAGATTATGAACCATGACATGAAGAAGAGGTAAGATGTATGGCAGGAGAAAGGGCAAAGGAAAGCACACTGGATGAAATAGTGGATCCTTGAAACATTGAAGAACATTGAAACAGATTTTTTAAAAATAATAAAAGAAAGCAAAGAGATATCAAAAGATTTCCTATTATTAGAAGTCACAGAGTGAAGTCTACAGGGAAGCTAAAATTAGAGACTAGAACTCCTAATTCCAAAGCTCCATTGTACACCAGGGAAATATAATATTACCTCTATTAATGGAAATAATGCCTTCCAATAAATACACTTTTTCAGCAGAAACTTCTTGATTAGAGTTAGAAATAGCATGGGATACATCAAGGAAGAATTCCAGAATGTCAAATAAGCAGACTTCATATATTATAAAAAATCATTAAAACATCAAATGTGTCAGAAAACATAAATTACAAACTTTATGGGGCTTGGATTAGATTATCTCTTAGATTCCGCTTAACTGTGGCATTCTATGGCTCTTTGGTGGTGTTGGTGGTAATGACAGTGGTTTGTCCTTCTTTCTCGAAGAGGACCATGACATCAGGAGGCTCTTTGGGAGTCCTGCTACAGAGGAAAGGGAGGGGTTGAATTAGGGTTAGTGGAGGTAAGAAAGAGAACCAGTCCACGTGCTCAGACACAGAAGGGTCGGGTATTGTCTGGAAGGAGAGAAATATATACTTAGTCAAGATGGATTCTATATCCTAAAAGAAGCTGATAACCAGTTTCTGCAATCTCCAGTTGACCTAGTGACTAGGCCTTCAGCAGTCTTAGCCCAGTCTTCTAGGAGTTCTAGGAATTCTGGGGGATTGTTTAAGAAGAGAGATATCCTACCATCTCAGATAGTGTGGCACTGACTCTGGAATAGGGGGACCTGAGCTTGAATCTGACTTTTGATGCTTATTTATTACAGCATCATCTTAGATAAACCATTTAATCTTCCTAAGCCTCACTTTTCTCATCTATTAAATGCCCAGTAAGACTAAGTCAGTCAGTCAGTCAGTCAGTCGACACCTACTAAGTGACTTGTTCAGGGTCATATAGGTGGTGTCGGAGGTGGCACTCCATCCTAAGTCTTCTTAGTCCAGAGTTAGCAAACACTCTTTTCACTGTACCATTCTGCCTTCTACAAAGCCCAACTTATACATAAGATGAAGCAATTTGGTCTCAGTCATATAGAATTAGGCTACACACTGAGAGACTATCACATAAGTAAGGCCACAGCAATACTAATAGCACTTTACAGTTTGCAAAATGTTATACATACATTGTCTCATTTGATTCTCACAACTCTGAAGTAGGTGCTGTAGATTCCCCTACTTTATATATGAGGAAACTGAGCCTCAGAGAGGGTAAGGGGGTTGTTCAGAGTCACAAAGCTCATAAATATACATGAGGCATTTACTGATTCTATCTCTCTGTCCTTTCTACTATGGTGTCTCCATGATCATAACCAGTCAGGGCATAGAGATGGGTACTGGATCTGTGATTTCACTGGTATAGGCAAGGGTATGCTGGTAAATGTTTAACAGCTGGATTGGGGGGGGGGGGTAGGGAAATATATGCATGACACACTTTGAAGTTTAATTTTCATTACAAACATTTTCTCCATCACTTCCTTAACACTTCCTTAGACAATCGACAAAACAATAAACCAAGTCCTGATTTGTTATATTTGCTGATTTTCAACATGTAAATACTTACTCTGAGAATTTAACAATTCGCTCTCCAAAGCCTATTCTAGTTGGCTCCAGCCTACGTCTACATATGGGACACTCCTAGCTGAGAAAAGTCCATCTACCAATGCAGATCAATACTCTCTCTGTAACCTTTACCTTCAGAGAGTTACTTAGAGCACTGAGAGCTTGAAGGAATTGCCCAGCATCACATAGCCAGCAGGTGAAAGAGTTAGGACTTGAATTTAGGTTTTCTTGGGTCCAAGGCTTTCTTTCTAGTCAAAAAACAAAAAGGAAAAAGTTCAAAATGGAGATTGAGAAGGAGGGATGAGAAATAACATCCCAGAAGAGGGTGTAAATAACCAAAACGCACAACAAAACTCATGATCCTCTCTGTTCACAGACACAAATTTGTTATTACATAAGTTCGTTTATCACACTATACAGGTGCAGGAGACATCTCTCAGAAGGGTGCTAAATTGGTACCAATATAGGGAGGGGGACCAGTGAGAGCAACTATGTCTCCCTCTTATTAGAACTAGCCAGCTGTGAAATAGTACTATTATGGGCATCACTGAACAGAAACAGAAGCAAGCATACATAAATGTGCGTGTGTGTGTGTGTGTGTGTGTGTGTGCGTGTGTGTGTGTAACTATTTCCATCTTAGGATAAACATTCTATTTCTCTACTGAGCAGATCTCTGAAGATGAAGAAGCTGATCGCCCCACTCACTCTGGAGGATGCTGACATGGTGTGTTTACCCAGCACTTAGGTACTATGTACTCAACTCTCACCATGTCAAAATAGGCTGCAATCTGTGTATGACTGACTGAAAAAAAATGGAGATTGGGACCAGTAAGCTTTAGTATTATGTATATTCTGTCATCTTAAGTTTTGTACCTTTCTCCAATTAGTCTTTGCATAGTTGCTGCTATAGGCAAGCCTATCACTGTTTGTGGCTCCAGTGTCTTCTGTCATGGGCTATTTGGCACCATGACTCAAGAGGAACCACTACCTCTCACCTATATTGTTCATTGTATATCAATATGGATTGCCACCATAGTTTCTCCAAATACCACAGCTGGGTCACAAGGATAGGGTGGGGATAGAGATTGGACCTATTGTTTTACTGGTATTGGGAACTCCCAGATTGGGGCCAACTTGGGAGCCTACCAATGCAGGTAGGAACTTTCTATTTAGCTTAAAGACATCAAGAGTTTTCTGGGGCACTGACACGACCATGGTCATCCATCTAGTATTCTATTATGGGCAGGATTTGAACCCAAATCTTTCTGCCTGGGGTCAGGGCTGTATGCATTACACCATGTTACCACTGATGCAGGTCATATTGGTTCAATTTGAGATTCACAGCGTCCTTAGAATATGAACTCAACCTTTTTTTTTCTATCATGGACCTAAGCCCATGAACTTTTTGTTGTTAAATGCCTAAAATAAAATATAAGGTTACAAAGGGAAACAATTATATTGAAATAAAGATGTATTTTTCTCTATATAAGTTCATGAACCCCTTAGAGATCCAGGGGCCTCCAGTTTAGAATCCCTGTCTTAGATCATTTCAGTCAGCTTTGCTACCACACTTCACTCTCCCATTTGACAGCTTCTAGAACTGGGAGAGGCATACACAAGTAATTCATAAGATTCTAAAACTCAGAGTTGGAAAGAACCTAAGACATTACCTAATTGAACCCCTTCATTTTAAAGATGTGGAAATGCAGAAGGAATGCAACATAGAGGATAGAGTCAGAATTCTCCTCTGATGCTAACTGTGTGCTCATGGCCAAATCGTTGGCTCTCTGAGCTTCAGTTTCCTCATCTGTAAAATGGGAATAATATTGTCAGTTATCAATGAGTTGTCTAATGTCTCACAGATCAAAAGTAGACACATTTAGGAGAGGATCATAGATGTAAAGTTGTAATGGAGTTTAGAAGTTATCTAGTCCAATATCCTAATTTTACATATAAGGAAACTGAGACCTTGAGAATTTAAATGACTTGCCCACTATTACACAGTTAGAGGGGAATCTAAGATCTCTTGCTTAAAACCTTTTGTTTCTGCTAGAGCCCATTACAATACTTCTAGGGTATGAATCCAGATGTTCAGATTCCAAATCCTTTTTCCTACTCTACTCTACTGCATTATGTGTCATTAGATGGGAGGGTTACGTGCCAACATGCTATACAACTGAAGGCAAGTCCATAAAACAAAACAACAGCACACTTTCCTAGCAAGAGTAAATGACAATAAGAATGACTACTTTTTCTCTTAAATTGTGTATTTATTTGCTGCTTAATTTTTTGGCACCATTTTGTTCTCCCCTCCAATTGCTTCAATTAAGAAGCTATTAAACCCTTATCTTAGAGTAAGTTCTTCCCCTTGCTTTCTCCCATTCTCTCTCCTCTCATTCCACCAATAAAACACCAATAGCTTCTACCACAGTGATTCTCAACCTTCCCAGTGCCGTGACCCTTTAATACTCGTATGTGGGCGTATCTACATGTGGTCAGACCCACCTGGAGACAGATAGAGGAGTGGTATCTCGGTCCCTAAGACCATCAGAAATATTTGTTTTCCAATGGTCTTAGGCGATCCCTGTGAAAGGGTCATTCGACCCAAAGGGGTTGTGACCCAAGGGTTGAGAACTGCTGTTCTACCCAACCATTCTTTTATCCAATGTGAACTTTTAAAAGCACATTCAGTAAAGCAAGGAGCAATATTTTCTTCCAGATGAGATTTTTAAACACTTCCCTAAATGTTAGTTTTCATATGCAAATACCATGAAAAAAAAACCAGCTCCAGTCTGCCAGGCATGATGCCAGTCAAGTTTCTGCCAGTGCTAATAGTCCAGATGTGAATGAAAACCATTAGTCAGTCTAAGTAACTAAAATCAGGTGGATCTACTTTGCTTTGGGAATAAGTTTCACATTTCTCAATCATCCAATGTTCTATCCCCTTGGAATATTTGCCTCTTAGTGAAAAGAGCCTAATTCAAAATCCTTAGCCTTCTATTCTTAGGGTTAGTCATTAAATGGTAGCTCTAGAAGCATGTCATTTTCTACTTTTGTCTAGGAAAAGAAAATCTGCTAGCCTATTTGTTTCTTTCATGGGCAGTATTCCTAGAACCATAGATTGAGTACATTTTACAGATGAAGAAACTAAGATCCAGGAAAGCTGTGACTTAAAATAGTTAAGTAAAATCGAAGTGAGGTTTGAACTCAGATCCTCTGACTTCAGAGCCAGTGTCTTATCTTTCTAGTCAGGAACTCCTACTAGAAGTATTATCTTGGTCTCTTCACCTAGAAGGGCAAGAATTTGGAATAAAACAATAATAATCACTAATATTTATATAGTTCTTGAAGGTTTACATGATTTATTATATATACAATCTCACTTAGAAGCTCAAAAACCTTTGCACATCTCTATCACATAAATTACATCAATATGAAAAGCACTTGTAACATTTTATTGTTAAAATATTTCGCTGCAACAAAAAAACCACCTGATTCGGGGCCCATGTCTGACAACAAATACAACATTCTGCCCTAGTAGCTAGCACCCTACTCTCAGTATGTGAGGAAAGAGATACGTTTCATTATCTGCTCAATAAGATCACTACTTAATTTCTCAGTTACTCAGAGCTAGGTTTTTCTCATTTACATTGCTATAGTCACAGTTCTTTCAGTTCTTCTGATTTCTGTCTGCATCAGCTCATCCAAATCTTCATGTTCCTCTGAATTCCCTGCAGTTGTTATGTCTTACTTCATGAAAACATTCCATTACATTCATATGTCATAGACATAACTGCCCTGCCCCCCCCCCAACTGTCCCTCAGTGTAATCTTAAAATCACGTAAGAAATCAGAAACATTTGGGCAACACTAGGGCTAGTTGTCTTGTTTAAGGATCTAGATCTGAAAGGGAAAATAGAATCATAACCCAACTCTCTCATTTTATAAATGATGAAGTGGAGGCCCAGAGATTTTTTCCCAAGATCTCACAGCTAGCAAGATTTAGAGATGGAATTTGAACCCAAGTCCTTTGATTTTAGAGTCAGTAATCTTTCCATTGGATCACAAATCTCAATTAGACTTATTTTAACTGAATTTTTAAAAATTCCATTAATTATTTCTCTTTGGAATCCTGAATCTTATATCCTAAAACAAAGGGTGCAAGGAATCAGATCCCATACAGTGGACTATTTTTGTTTTTTTCCAATACATTCAAAGCAGGTCTCTCTGTGACTTGAAAAGGTACTGTGTTTATGGAGGAAATATAAAAAAGCAGAAGGGAGAATCCCAGGTCAGAACACAACTGAAGAACAATCCAGAAACCCAGGGCTTCATATAAATAAACATTTGGGTAGCACTGCAGCTGGTTATCTTGTTCAAGGATTTTTCAGATCTCTTTATTTTTTTCTTTCCATTTCCTCCTGATGACAATGATGATGTTTAGGAAGATAAGTCAGAAGAGGAGAAGGAGAAAGGGGATGAGGATATTTGACATTTGTATGATAATTTTAAGCTTTTGAAAGCTCTACATACATTATCCGTTTCTCTACTTATTAGCACCACATCAAAGGGTTTCTTCCCTCTCTACATTGTTCCCAAAAGTCTTCCATTAACATATCTGAGTAGGGAAGGTTCTCTGATGCCCTCAATTTAAGAAAAAAAAAAAACAAATCTCCCCCACCAGTGCAGATGTTTTATTGCTCAGTAGCTAAGTCCTCAAGAATTACCTGAAGTACACGGAGGCAAGGGACTTATCCAGGATCACACAATAAACGTCCTAGACTAGATTCAGATTCAGACCAGTCTTCTCTTCTATACATTGTGTATATCTATATCTTCATATATTATCTTTCCTAGATAGATTATAACTCCTAAAGGACAGGGACTGCTTCACTTTTGTCTTTATATTTGATCAGCACACAGGACAGTGCCTGACACATTTCTGTTGTTGTCTGACTCTTTGTGACCTATTTGGGGTTTTCTTGACAAAGATACTGGAGTGGTTTGTCATTTCCTTCTCCAGTTCATTTTACAGATGAGGAAACTGAGGTAAAGGGGGTGAAATGACTTGTCCAGGGTCACAAAGTTGGTAAGTATCTGAATCCAGATTTGACTTAGGAACATGAGTCTTCCTGACTCCAGTCCTGGCACTCTCTACTGCTCCACCTAGCTGCCCTGACCTGACACATAGTAAGCACTTAATATATGCTTGCTGATTGATTGATTCCTGATTCTGAATCTGGTATTCCATCCCTTATATCATGCTCCCTCTCCCATGAGGATAGGATTTCAAATCACCTTGTTTTTACTTATCTGAATAAATATCTTATCCCTCCACTCCCAACAAAAAGTAAACTCATTGAAGACAAAGACTGTGTCACTTTTTGCCTTTGCATCCTCAGCACTTAGAACAGAGCCTAACATGTAGTAGACACTTAAATAAGTGAATGAATGAATTTTTTTCAAAGATACAGAGAGGGGCAGGTAGGCGGCACAGTGAATAGAGCACTGGTCCTGAAGTCAGGACGACCTGAGTTCAAATACGGCCCCAGATACCTAACACTTACTAGGCATGTGACCTTGGGCAAGTCACTTAACCCCAATTGCCTTCCTTCCCTCTTCCAAAAAGCAGAATACGAAAAATTTTTTAAAAAATAGAGAAATAGGTCAAACCTAACTAATGAGAAGTCAGGGAGGTATAAGAAATATAAATCAATCTGCATCAATGTAAAGTTTGAATTATAAAATATTTACAAACAAATATAGTTTAATCACCTTAGTTCAAACTAATAGTTAACAAAGGGTGACCAAGTAATAATAATAACTGACATTTATAAAACACATAATATTTGGTTTGAACCATGGGATTCTTTGCTCTCCACCATACAACACTGCCTTTCCAGTACATAGATAGGAGAAAGATCATAGAATTAGGGGGATACATGAGGATTTTTAAGGTCTTATATCTAATCCAGCCTCCTTATTCTATAGTTAAGGAAACTGAGGTCCAGAAAAGGTAAGTGACTTGTCCAAGGACACAGAGGTAACAAGTGTGGCAGAGCCAGGATTTGAACTTGAGTCCACTGACTCCAGATTCAGCATGCTTTCCATTGAACCATGTAAAAGGTCCTTCCTTCCAATTATTCTTTCATGATGAGGATCATTTATGATTAGAATATTAATTCTGTATATTCATATGAACATTTGAATTACTTGAAAACAGACTATTTTATTACATAAGAGAAAGAAAGAAAGAAGAAAGGAAGGAAAGAAAGAAGGAAAGACAAAAGGAAAGAAAAAAAGAAAGAGGAAAGAAAGAAAGAAGGAAAGAAGGAAGGAAAGAAAGAAGGAAAGAAAATAAGGAAGGAAGGAAGAAAGAAAGAAAGAAAGAAAGAAAGAAAGAAAGAAAGAAAGAAAGAAAGAAGGAAAGAAAGAAGAAAGGAAGGAAACAAAAGAAGGAAGGAAGGAAAGAAAGAAGAAAGGAAGGAAGGAAGGAAGGAAGGAAGGAAGGAAGGAAAACTAGCCAAAGAAATAAAGTTAATTAATTAGTACCCTTTGCAATCAGATTGACCTTGCCTCTTGCTTGTCAAATAAAGACTTCTTTTCTTCAAAAATAGAAGCATAAACCAGCCCAAACCAAGTCCTCATTGTTACCTTTGTGAGGTTGAGACTGTGCAAGAGGCTTTATACCCCATATGACAAAAGGCCTTCACTGGGCTCCAAGCTTTTTACCAAATGGAGAAAATGTCCTCATTCGTGTTTGTCTCTATGGCTTCAAAATGTGTTTTTCCTTTGCTGTGTATCAGACATCAGTAGTCACATGCAATTCCTCATCTTTGTTTTTGTTTTTCTTCCTGTTTATCTGCCTTCTAACTGTCTTCTTCCTTATGCTCAGAACTGGCTGTGACATGACAGAATATCAAAACTATATGTATAACATATGGATGCTGGAGCAATATCTTTTAAAATGCATCCTTTGTCAAGGGTTTCTGGAAGACAATCCAGGCCAAGGACAGAATGGCTGAAACTAGAGGTGCATAGATATTCAGATTTAGGAAAGGGAAGGAGGGGCAGTGTGTGTACAGAGAACAGCTAGATATAAATTAATATGAAGAGGATTTTTGTTCTGGGAGCTCCAAAGATAGGAGAGATTTCTCTGTAATTCATTGTCTTTTTTAAACTTAACACCCCATCCATTAGGACTCTTCATACAACCATTCTGCCTCCTACTTAATAGTTACATTTATATAGAGCTTTGTAGCTTGCAAAGCTCGTTACATGCTTCATCTCAACAATCCTGTGAGGCAGGTACCAAAGGTATTATTATCCTTTATTTACATAAAAGGAAACTGAGACTCAGGCTCAGAGAGGCTGAGTGACTTAGATACAGTCATAAAGACTGAACTAGGATTTGAACCCAATTCTTTCTCGCTTAATAATATATGCCACATTGCTCCTCTCCATTGGTCAAAATCAATGCTGTTCTTCCAAATCTTTAGCTTGAGGAGGTAACAAAAGTGAGGAAGTCAGCCCAATGTACAATTATGAAAAAGACAGTTTGTCTTTGGTACCCTTAGTCTTCCTTTTCAAAGTTCCCATCAGTCTTCAGAGACCACTGCATCAACCAGACTGGCCAGTCCTCTGATTCTTTGATCTGCCCAAACCAGACAGTAATCCATGTGTAACAACAATGCAATATTCACAACGCCCACGGTAACTATAAATATGCTGGTGTAGTTGTGAATCACAAAATGTTGCAGGCTGTCCACATGGAGGACAGAGTTGAAGCATTTATTCAAATACCAGAAAGCTGAATCTCAAAACCAGAAAGTCAAAGTCCTTAGTAGCCATGAAGTTGGTACACATATTTAATGCAATGAATACCTACATTCCCAAGCCTTCAAAACAAAAAGGCTACCTCGGGCAAAGATTCTCCTCTCCTCACTCACAGCTTCTCAGCCTCCATGCTGCTCACTCCCAGCAGTTCTCATTTCTAGCAGTTCTCAACAGAAGTCCTCAGTGGAAGTTCTGGCTGGCTCTCAGAAGAAGTTCTGCCACCCCAAGTTCTGTTCTCAAAATCTCTTTCCTCACCTTATATGTAGTATTAGCTCCTCCCTGCCCCACCCCTTCCTTCTACCTCAGCAAGCTCATCCCACTGTGGGATACACAATTATGAACTTGAAACTGAGTGCTAAGTACCTGTTAGCTTGCCAATACAAGGGGCATGGAAGATCTTCTAATCTCATTACCATTACACCATGCCCAGGATTTCTCTTTGTCTACCCTTTCCTCTTCTCCACCCATTGGAGCCTTCTCTCAGCCTGATTGTGTGTAGTGGGTGTAGCCACAGAGAAAAATCCAGAGGATTTCAATTGTCACTGTATTTGAGACCCAGAGAGAAGAGCACCTTGAGAGCAATTCATTTCCAAGGAAGCTGTATGTCTAAGAACAGAATACCCTAACCATCATGATTCTACTAAGGAATATATTGAGACATGGGAGGTTAAAAATCAGACCTGCCAGAGCACAGGTGTGATCCGGCAATGGCATCCCTAAACCAAGGGGACTTGGCCAAACCCTAACAGCCCTTGAGCCAGTGAGCAAAATTACTGTACCCAAAAGATGTCAGTATATCTCTATCATAGCTAGAGAGGACATCCTCTAAAGTATTAAAAGAATGAGAGAGGAAATGGGAAGCAACTAGGAATTTCCCCACTCTGGTCTTCATATAAGAGAGTTTTCTCATTTCCAATGAGGTTTCTGGAAAAATTGTTCTCTTTGTGGCAGCCTAAGAATGATCCTTCTATAGGCATTAAGAAAGTTCTGAAAAACTTATTCATGCTGAGATTCTATTGAGTGATAAGACATTGTTTTTTGTTTTTGTTTTGGTGGGGAGGGGAACATTTTCAGGGGTGTGCTTATAAATATTTAACAACCAGCTGGAGTGGGGGGAATGGGCATGTGCCTATGATACATCTCTAAATTTAATTTGCATTATTAACATTCTCCATCACTTTCTTAAATTTAGACAATCAACACAACAACAATTCCAGCCCTGATTCTTAGTATATGCCCATTTCTGAGGTACAAATATTCACACTGAAAATTTAACCATTGACTCAGCTGATTCAAGCTGGCTCTAGCACATCCCTGGGCATTTGTGTTTTAACAAAAGGGAAATCTTTAACTCAGAGAAATAAATTTGTGGCAGTGGAAATTTCAAGCATGGGGTGGGTGCCAGAGAGATGTTTTTAGTCAAAAGAGCCTTCTCATCATGCTCTCAAATGACAACACAGAGAGAACTTTCTACTCTGATCAAGCAAAAGCTAACTCTTATACTGGTCTGTGGAGGTCAAAGGAGGGGGTAGTGGGGGCTGAGTGAATGAAATCCCAGAAGACTGAGAATGAGAGTTTCCTTTAAAAGAAATTGTTATTGATATTGGTTGTTTTCACATGGCTTCCATTTCCTGGCATAGCCCCTTCCTCCACCACCCAGAGAGCCTTTACAGCAAAGAATAAAAGGAGGGGACAGAGGGGGGAGTTCAGCAAAATTAACCAATCCAGTCAACCACATCCAGTAGTATATGCAGTGTTCCATGTAGACAGTCATCCACTTCTGTAAAAAAAATAAAAATAAAAATAAAAATCAAGGAAAGGGAGTAAATTTTCATCTCTCTTCTTTAGGGTCAAGCTTGGTTATTACAAATTCACAGTATTCAGTGTTGGTTGTTTTACATCACTGAAGTCATGGTATATGCTGTTTTCCTTGTTCGGCCTACTTAGTATCAATCTGTAGAAGTTTTCTTTGAAAAAACAGGAGAAGGAAAGTAGAATCTGGAAGCAGGTCCCTGTAACAGCAAGCACCCTAGCATACCTAGGGCGGCTACTAGCACAGGTTCTTAGATCTGCTTTTCTAAAGGAAAGCAACTCAAAATGGGTTAACAATCTTACTTTAATCAAACATATCATTTAC
>CM053590.1:121294841-121313528 GCA_028646515.1 Pseudochirops corinnae
TCTACCTATATTTTTCTCTGTCTGCCTGCCTCTATCTTATCTATTTGTCTGTCTATTTATTTGTCTGTTGTTCTGTCCATCTAGCTGTCTGTCTATCTCTATCTATCTATCATCTATCTATCTATCATAGGAGCCAAAAAAATTATCACTTGGAGGCCTGTGGATGACTGATAGTCTTCAAACTTAACTAGGCTGGTATTTGGATGACAGACACATTGCTAGGCCTTTCCAGTGTGGTGTAAGGCCTGCCAGAACTTCTGTTTTCCTGGCATAGCCATTAAGAGTGCAGAGTCAACTCTCTGCCATAATGAGGCAAGACTTTAATGATAGAATACCATGACTATATAACAACTTTTACCTGTGCAAACATTTGCACAGAACAGAGGATTCATATTATATAACTTGAACTACTAACATTAACTATGACCTTTGTAAATAAATATTCCTACTGTCTGCTATCAGCTAATCTTGAGGATTTATATAACATTCAGAACCAGCAGTTTGCTTATCTATAAAATGATGGCATAGGGCTTGATGAACTGCAAGGCAACATGTGGCTCAACTCCTAATCAGGGATCAAATCCCTGCTCTTCTCCTTGCTACTGCTGTGACCTTCATCAAATCATTTATCCCCTCTAGGCTTCTGTTTCCTTCTCTTTAATATAAAGGAGTTTGGCTAAATGGTCTTTGAGATCTCTTCCAGCTTGAAGTATATGATTCTTTGGTCCTCAGGTTCCTTCCAGCCTTTAGAACTATGAAACGATCCTGTAACCAACAGGCTTCGAGGGACATATTTTTATGAGCAGGTACCACAGCTGTCTTCTCTGATGTCAACCTTGGGGTCAAATGTATCCCCACTTCTCTTAGGAACCGTTTATAGCTCTGTCATTCATCAAGCTATTGAAACTCTGTTCTAATCTATTTTGATGTTCAGCCTCATTGCCTTATAGCAGTTAATGAGTTCCAGAAGTGTGTTACTTTACCGTGTTGAGAAGAACTTCCTTGTATTTGCTCTAGACTTCCTTTGATCAAGTTTCAAAGGGTGCTCCCCCATCCCAGTATTTCAGGATTTAGAACAAGTCAGTATTCACCTTTTCCACACCCTTTTGATTGTGCAGGTTTTTCTTTTATTTCACCAAAGTCTTTGACTTCCTAGATTGAAAAATTGCCATTTCTCTAGTTTCTTATTAGACAGGCTTCTCATTAACTGGATCATTATAGTTGCTCTTTTCTAAACCTTTATGGTAGTAGTAGGGGCTTAATAGATATTAATTGTTTGATTGATTGATACTATAGTTTCTGTTAGGTTCTCCTTTAGGCAAAGGGATCAGAACTATGAACATATTACAATATGTACATATGCCTGTATAAATACACACACATGATATCATTTGTGTACGTAACTCCCTTAATGGAAACTCTATCCCCTAATGCAATTTAGCAACTGACCTAAGTTAAAAACTTTAGCAACCTAAACCTAACAATTTAGACCACTGACTTGTGGTCTTAGAGAATTGCTTAGGGCTAAGGACTTATTCATAGTCACACAATTCTATAGAAGAGTAGGAAAGTCTTTTTGTTTTCTCTACTCTTCTTGCCAGTGACTGCCATTTTTGTTCATCTTAATGGCTCCACCTGCACATGTGGTCCATGTCCTTAGGGCACAACCTATAATAATTGCCAGGTTCCTTTCCCAGACAACTTTAATTTCTGTGTGTAGTTTATATTTTGGGATATTTAGTCCCTAGATGTATATACATTAAAATGCTTCTACTTTTTTGCTGACTATCACAGATTTGTAAGATTTTCCACTTGTCTGCCTAAAAATAGTTTTTGTGCTTAAGCACCAAGTAATTAAACTTAATTACCTCCATACCAGGGATAACTAATTTTGAGTACTCTCAATGTTCCCTGAGTCCCGACAGATCAGGGTTCAGAAAGGCAGTTTCACTAACCAGTATTTTCAGATATAGCCAAATCCCTCCACAGAACATACTCTTGGACCCTTGAAAAAGATTTTTATTGTTGTTTCATAAAAAATTATTCCTCCCTCCTCCCCCAAATTTCATTAACTAGAGTGTTTAAGTCAGTGGTGCTATGTAAACAATCTATCTGCTCTACATTAAAAATTGAGGTATAGGGTCTGGTGAGGATGTGTATTATAATGGATAAGGTCCTAAGCTTGGAGTCAGAAAGACTTGAGTTCAAATCCTATCTCAGACATTTATTATGTAATCCTTGCAAAGTCCCTTAACTTTTGTGATTCTCAGTTTCTTGTGTATAAAATAGGGATAATAATATCTACAATGATTGTTGTAAGAATCAAATGAAATAATGCACATAAAGCACTCTCTAAACCTTAACTCACTGTACATTTTCATGGATCTAAAGCCAGAAGTAGAGGCTTTAGACTCTTAGAGCCAGAAGCCATCTAGTCCAATCTTCTCATTTTACAGAAAAAGAAACTGAGGCCCAGGGAGGTTAAGGTCACACAGGTTAGTAAGTGTCAGAGGCAGGATTTGAACTCATCTGATCCCAGAGTCAGTATTTTTTTTTCTCAATGTGCCACTTACTACTGGTGTTCAAGAACATGAGTTCACAATTGACTTAACTATGACCTTCAATAAATTGCTTTTCTTCTGCTGGGGAGATCCATCTAGGACATCACTACACTCCAAAACTACAGTTTGTGGAATTGTTCCACTATTGCAAAGTAAATAGATTAAAACTAAGGTGTCACCTTAGCAGACCTAGTGCATATAACACAGCTAAACCCCAAACGTGATTCAATAAGTAGGAAGAAAATAGTAAGGACATATACAAATTTCATTTGCATTTCAACGGTCAAAGCCCATCATTCTTATGGATTTAAGGAAGATGTTCCAATTTAGGTCCTTAGCGTCCATGAGCAATAAAAAATGTTCTTTAATTTCCACATGTATGTTTCAGTTTTAATTTCCTTTCATAGTTTGGCAATAGCTCCAGGTGTTGACATGACTATTCCAATTAATAAAAATGTTATAACAAATGATTATCTGTCCCAGAGAAAGTATAAACAGTCCACAACTCATAAACTTGCTTATTATCCTTCCCATCTATGAAGGTTGCTTCCATTTACTTTTTAACTTGACATTTACTTTATACTAACCTCTGATAAATAAAAAGATGCCATTTCATTTACATCACACATAATCAATATGAACAGATAGTTTTTCCTAGCACTCAAAGATATTAAAGCATTGGAAGTGGTTTTTAGACATACAGGGGCTGTTATGAAAATTAATGATCAAATGCAATATTTGTAAAGTACTTAGTACAGTGGCTGGTACATTGTAGGTGCTTAATAAATGCTTGTTCCAATTTTCCTACCCACCCATCCCCTTTAAACAGAGATGATACTGAGAAAGGCTACAGGATTCATTTCATTGAGAAATTTTAATAATAAGACACCTATTTTAGATGCTATGAGATTAAACCTTTCTTAATTCAAATAATTAATTTCTTAAGGTCTCCTAAAAATGTGAGTTCAGTGATTCTTCAGATTTTAAGATCAGGGAAGTCCTAGAATGACACCAAAGATAGTTGTCTCATCTAGCCCCTCAGTGTTGCACAGACGTCCTTTGATTTTTCCCAGTTTGAATCTAAATGAAACTTTTCCCAGTCCAAGCCTTTTCCTCAAACATCTTAAGCAGGGGGTTTTACCTGTTTAGTGTTATTGACCTCTTTGGCAGTCTGGTGAAACCTAATGAATTCCTCAGAAGGTTTTCAGATGAGTAAAATTGTTGTTTGTCCTTCATTTTCAAAAAGGACCAATGACATCATGGCTAATGTCATTGACTCATGCATGAATTGGAGTTAAGTGAAGCAGAGTTGCACAAAGGTATCAGCCTCGCTCTCTCTTCCAGAGTCATTGATGTCCAGTAGCAAGACAAAAGTCAAGACAACTGGCAGTGGCCCAAGATGCAGTGGACGACCTTGGTATCTTCAATGAATGACCATCCTCTAAGCACTCCATAACACCTGCATCAGCCACCTTCAAGATCATTGAAACAAATTGTTCTCATTTACTCATTCCCTGGTAGAAGTCTTGACATGCTTGGGGTAGACTCCCCTTCCCCATTTGGGCAAACTACATAAAATAACAAAAAGTGAGTGAAAATAAGGGAGTAATTTTTTCGCATCCAAGTTCACAGTCCCCCTGAAGTTCATGGACCCCAAGTTAAGAATTCCTTTTCTAAAGCTACCCTACCCTCTCTCTCTTATCAGACATTATACTTTCTTGGATATCTGAGCAAGGTCATCCATCATGACCTCCCTCACTTCCCTCAATCCACACCACAAAACCTTTATGCATCTATCTTCTTCTTTACTCCAAATGAACTCTGAGGAAGACCTGTTCATGTTCTCAAAGGCTATCTAGTTCAACTGATACCTGCTAAAAGGATCCCCTCTACAACCTACCTGACAAGTAGTCATCCGATACTTCCTTAAAGGCCTTAAGTGATATAGTGCCCCCTACCACTTACTACCATCTTGTTCCAATTTTATGTAGCTCTAATTGTTAGGAAATTTTTCTTAAAGTATAGATCAGCCACTCTATAGTGTAAGAATTCAAAGTTCAAAGTATGGAAAATTTGGTCTATAGTCTAAGAAAATGAGTGTCCAGATGGTCTTGGATTCAGAGGAGCAGATTTCAAATTTAGCATAAGTAACATGGTGACATTACTAATGTCCTTTTAAGCCCTGACATTTAAAAATGACTGGAAAAATACTTCTGATTTTCTGAATGATATTCAGCTGTGGACAGCTCCCTTCCATTTCTAGCATTTCCCACGTGGGAAATAGCTATGCTTTTGGTGTCAGACAGACTCAGAGTTAGACCTGAGTTCCAACTGGGCATCTACTGCTGACTTGCTGTTCCACCTTGGACAAGTCACTGCATCACTGCAGGCCTGTTAGCTCATCTGTCCAGTGGAGATAATGCTAGTACCACCTACCTCAGAAACAGAGTTGTAAATATATTTGGTTTGTTTGTTTGTTTGTTTTTCCTATCTTGTTTAACAACAATTGCAGGCAGTTAGAGGTACAGTGGATAGACTGTTGGGCCTGGAGTCAGGAAAACTCATCTTCCTGAGTTCAGTTCTGACCTCAGACACTTATTAGCTGTATGACCCAGGGCAAGTCACTTAATCCTGTTTGCCTCAGTTTCTTCATCTGTCAAATGAGCTGGAGAAGGAAATGGCAAACCACTGCAGTTTTCTCTGTCAAGAAAACCCTAAATGGGATAAAAAAAAAAGTCAGACACAACTAAAAAAATGACTGAACAACAATAGTTGATGGGAGGTAGTAACACAGAGAACTATCTGACTGTGGCTAGAAATAACCTGGCGGGCTGTGGGCAGCTTACTTCCTGGAGAGTCTGACCCATACCCCAGTAGAGAGTAAGAGGGAAAGAGGACACTAGGAGAATGGTGGCAGAACAATGAGACAAAAAGTGAGAGAAGTTAAGCTTAAATCCTGGCTCCCCTATTTATCCCCTATGTGGTTTTGGACAAATCTCTCTGGATCCTGTATTTCTTCATCTGTAAAATGAAGGAGTTGAACTATCTGGCCTCCAAAGTACCTTCCAAATCTAAATATATAGTCTGATTAGGCTATGATCTTGGAGGTGGCAGCCAAAGGCCAGGTGAGAGAATTGGGATACCCTGGCAGAAGGTAGTAAGGTGAAGGATTTCTAGACTGCCATAGAGAGAAAACATTCTTGTTGGGTACTGTCAAAGAAAATAAAATTAATGCTAAAAATATACTCTGAGATTTAGGCTCAAGCCCGTCAGAAATGATTTTATTAAAATTACCATTAATCTATATCAAAGACATTTTTCTAGCTTGGAAAGTGAGATACCCACACTGGCAGTGTCTCCCATACCTTCTGACATAATTCTCTGCCACAAGATGATTTCAAGCAGCATTGATAGCAATCTTGAAGGAAGAAAATACCATAAAATATTAAAATGCAGTTTGCATTTACATCCCAAAACTACTCAATTTCTTTCTAGACTACTTGCCTTAAGGATTGAATAGATTTCCTTCCCATGATCAATATTTTAACCTTGACTTTCAATAGAGAAGATGCCATTCCCTAGGTGAGTCATGGTGCCAATTGCTACAGATGGATGGGAAGGTAAATGAACCCATCTAGACATCAATTGATTTGGTTATTGGCTTTAGCCTTTGTTTTTTCCCATTTTCCTAAATGGAAAAATTGAAAAATAGTTTATGCTAAAGAAATGGCATTTCTTAATTCAGGTTGTCCCAAAAGTCTTAGTGCAGCTTTTTTTTTCCCCAAACCTGCACTAAGATATTTGGGATGCATTGTATTTCTAGAGAAAATAAAAGGCTGTTTTTAATATGCTTCCATAGTAGAAAGTGTGGCCTCTGGATATGGGAGTCCAAAGAACGAAGATGCTATAATCAGCCTGCTCTAATTATAGCTCCTCTCAAATGGCTATTGTAAGGAAAATGTGTTATAAGCTTGTCTGAGGTTTGCGGGGGCTATTAGGTGGTCTATGGGTCATGGTGGCTAGATAGCTGGCCTCAGAATCAGAAGGACCTGGGTTCAAGTCTCACCTCAGACATATACTGGATAAGTGACCCTGGGCAAGTCCACTTAAACTCTCAGTGCCCCAGGAAACTCTCTAAGTTGCAAACCAGTTACCAGTCTGTTGGTGTAGAAGGTATCTCCTCAGCAGGAATATCTAGATAGATGAAGTCCCAGATTTAGACCAAACAGAAGTAAAGAATCCTGAATGCCAGGTGAAGAAATTCACATTGTACATGAGGATCTATACTATGATGAGGTAGGATTTATACCAGGAATGCAGGGCTGGTTCAATATTAGGAAAACTAGCAACATAATTGACCATATCAACAATAAACTACCAGAAATCATATGATTATCTCAATAGATACAGAAAAAAAACTTTTTGACAAAATATAACACCCATTCCTGTTAAAAATACTAGAGAGAATCTACCTGCTCTCTTTCTTTTCCATGTTTGGTTTTGCTTCCTCTTTCCCATTGTTCATTCCATTGGTTACAACCCTTCTATACAACCAGACTAATGTCCAATGTGAAAGTATTTGCAGATCCTATACTTGACTACATGCTGCCAGAAAATCCTGAAAAGACTTATATGAATTGATGCTAAGTGAAATGAGCAGAACCAGGAGAATGTTGTACAATAGTGTAACAGCACTGCTGTGTGATGACCAACTTTATTACACTTAGCCCTTCTAAGCAATGCAATGATCTAAGACAATTCCAAAAGACCCATGATGGAAAATGCTATCCACATCCAGAGAAAGAACTATGGAGTCTAAATGCAGATCAAAGCACACTATTTTCTCTTTATTTTGTTAAGTTTTTTTGTTTTTTTCTTTCTCATGGTTTTCTTTCCAATTCTTCTTTCACAACATGACTAATGTGGAAATATGTTTAATATAATCATACATGTATAGCCTATATCAGATTGTGTGCCATCTTGGGGAGATAAGAGTAGAAGGGGAAGAAGGTAAATTTAGAACTCAAAATCTTATAAAAATTAATGTTGAAAACTAAAAATAAATAAATAATGGGAAATTTTTACATTGTATTTAGTAGTCAATGGGGTGCCACTGAGGGTTTGTGGGCATGATCAGACTTGTGTATCAGTCAGTCAGTCAACAAACATTTATTAATGCCTTCTGTGGGCCAGACATTCTGCTAAATGATGGGGATACTAAGACAAAAGAAAGTCCTGGCCTCAAGGAGCTTACAGACTTACAGGAGAAGACAATACACAAAAGGAAGTCAAAAGGTGGTGGAGGGGGCAAAAAGTAGTGGAGGGATGGAGCATCCAGGTGGAAAATGAAGAAATGACCCACCTTACCTCCCAAGTTCCACAACAGCTTTGCAGGGAGCTCTTCTCACTGCCCTAGGTTCCTAACAGGATGTGAGCATCACCAAGGTTGATGCTATCTTGCAGGATGATGAGGTTCATTTGGATGAGTTTCCTGGTTGGGAGTGGAAGAAAATGATGGAGAAGACAGAATCAGAAAGACTAACTTGGTGGTAATGTGAGAGGAAATACTTGATGTAGGGAAGTCAATTAAGAGTCTACAGAGTAAGGGGAAGCTAGGTGGTGCAGTTGATAAAGCACTGGCCCTGGAGTCAGGAGGACCTAAGCTCAAATCCAGCTTCAGACATTTACTAGCTGTATGACCCTGGGCAAGTTACTTGACTCTGATTGCCTCTAAAAAGGAAGAAAAGAAGTCTACAAGGTGAGAAGTGTAAGGGTGATAGTGAGGGATATTATGGTAAAAAAAAAATCAATAAAAATTATTTTTACAAAACAAAAAGAGGCTACAGGGTATTAGCACTATCCAGTGAGTAGTGAATTAGTGTCTAAACTGAGACAGGGACAGGGAAAATGTAAAAGGAATGACGTTTAGCTTGGAGGAATCAGGAATAAAAGCAAAATGTTAAATATATCAGTATGAGAACTCGTCATTTTGATAACAGCTTATTATATGTCTCACCAACGGAATCATTAATCTCGAGGTCAAAAGGACTTTAGATACCATGTAGTTCAATCTTCTCATTTTGCACATGAGAAAACTAAGAGCCAGAAAGATAAAAGATTTACCAAAAGACACGCAGGCAGTATCAGAGGCAGGATTTGAACTCAGCACTTCTGACTAGAGATAGTGAGTTCTTTTTGCACTGTACTATATATTAGTTTGCCCACACAAAAATATTTACTTTGTCCTGTCAGATGCTAGGATGTAAACTTAAGCAAACAAATAACTTATCTCTTCCTTAACTGAAGCAAAGTGGTGCAGTGGAAAACAAACAAGCATTTATTATCTCATCTGCTAAGTACCAGCCTCTGACTGGTCTAAACTCCTTACAAATGTTACCTCATCCAATCCTCACAACAAGACTGTGAGGTAGGTGCTATCATTATCCTCGTTGTACCATTGAGGAAACCGAGGCAAATGAAGATTAAGTGACTCGCCCAGGGTCACACCAGAAGTGAGTGAGGTCAGATCTGAACTTTTGAAGACAAGACTTTGAAAGAACAAGAGATTCTATGAAGGAGATAAGGGAATACAGTCTAAGCATGGGGGACGGCTAGCACAAAATCTCATAGATGGGAGAGGCAGTATTATATACACAGACCAGAACTGACTATACTGTAGAATCATGTATAATCATATATATAACCCTAAGCTAGGGCAAAGCCAGCTAATGAAGGACTTTAAATTATAAACAGAGGTTTCCAAGCCCAGCACACCACCTAGATGCTGCCTGGAATACAATAGGTGTTCACTTGATTTACCAGAGGGTAGAACTTAAAAGTAAACCCTGCCACAGGTGCTTAGCAGCTATGAGACCTTGGGCACTTAACCTGTCTGGGAACTGTTTCCTCATCTATAAAATGAGGAGCTGGACTTAATGCCCTCTAAGGTGCATGAATCTATGATCATAAATTGTAGAGGTAGATTTTGGCTTGATATAAACGGAAAAAACACCCTGATGGTTAGAGCTATCCAATGGTACAGTGTATAGAGCAGTGGACCTAGAGTCAGGTCTTCCCTGAGTTCAATCCGTCTCAGACTCTTACTAGCTGTGTGATCTGGGCAAGTCATTTAACCCTATTTGCCTCAGTTTCGTCATCTGTAAAGTGTGCTGAAGAAGGAAATGGCAAACCACTCTAGTATCTTTGCCAAGAAAGTCTAAAATGGGGTTACAGAGTCAGACATGATTCAAAACCAGCCAAACAACAAGAAATACAGAAAGTCCCAAAAATCTTAGTACCACTCAGTAGTTTTAAACGGCATCAATATTTTTGGAACACCCTCTATAATGGGAAGCCTCAGAAATTAAAAAGATTTGCCCTTATTGGAGGCCTTTAAGGAGAGTTTGTGTGATTACTCATGTTATAGAGAGAATTTTTATTCAAGTATAGAGTGGACTAGATAACCTTCGGGGTTCTCTTGCTGTGCCCATGATAAGATTCTGCCATTCTGTAATTTTCTATTCTTATAGCAAGACTCTGGGGAAAGCTTCATTTCACCCTTGTCTTTCCTTCCTGTAACCAATGCTCTCTTTACATATATTTCTCCCATCTGTCTCCTAATGCCTTTATCTGGGTGGTTTCCCTTTTCTCCCCCCCTCATCTTGTCAGCATTTCTTTGTATCTGCTCAGCAGCATATACTGATTTTCTTTTTCACTTAATTACTTCACGTTGCCCATAGCTTTCTAACATTCCTACGATTCAGGTCTGATTATGTTAATCCCAAACCCAGTAACCTCTATTTGGTTCCCCATTGCCTATAGGATCAAATATAAAAAGCTCTGTTTATATTTTAAAGTCCTTCATTAGCTGCCTTTGCCCTAACTTAGCCTCTTTCTTATTATACATGATTCTACAGTATAATCAGCTCTGGTCTGTGTATATAATACTGCATCTCCCATCTATGAGTTTTTGTGCTGGCCATCCCCCATCCTTAGACTGTATTCCATCATTTCCTTCATCTCATAGAATCTCTTGTTCCTTCAAAATTCTGCTCAAGCATCACCTTCCAAAAGAAGTCATTTCTGATGTCCCCTATTGCTAATGTTCTATCCCTCCCACGAATATATAGTTATCCCTTCTACATAGGGGATGAGAGGTACAGTGCCCCTCTCCCCAATCTGGAAACTCCATGAAAAATATTTTGGCTCTTCCTTCGTACCAGAGAAGTCTGATTTTTTTTTCTTTTATGGGGTGTTTGTAGTACCTTATTGTAAAATGTGGGTTAAGTATTTGATCATAGGCTCTGTGTTGTCTGCTGGCTTTCCAGTATTGTCATGTGTTGTCTGTGGCTTCCATTAACCTCTCCCCCCCGCCAGAAATTCCCATTTAATTTCTTATGTTGACCTATGATATAGCAAAATTGTGATGGGGAAAGTCACAGTGTGAAAGGGATAACTGTATGTGCATATTAGTGTGTGGATTGTGACAAAGAGACTTTGTCCCCCCAATAGAACGTAAACTATGGCACAGGAATTATTTCACTTTTGTTTTTGTATGTCCAGAATGTAGTGCAATAACTGGCACGTACTAGGCTTAGTAAGTGATTGTTGGGGCAGTGCTAGGTGGTGAAGTCAATAGAGCACTGGACCTGGTGTCAGGAAGATTTGAGTTCAAATCTGGCTTCAGATATTCACTATCTTTATGACCCTCAGCAAGTTGCTTAATGCTGTGTGCCTCAGTTTCCTCATCTGTAAAATGAACTGGAAAAGGACATGGCAAACCAGTCCAACATCTTTGCCAAGAAAACCCCAAATGGGGTTATGAATAGTTGAACATGACTGAATAAGAATAGTAGATTGCTAGTGGAATCTTGATGCACTGGGCAGAACAAATCTATCAAAATATTCAATAAGTCTTGAAACTTCATGATTCCACAAACTGCAGGGAAGCCAGTTGTACCAATCCGTGCCACTCCTGCAGCAGCTATTATGAGCCCTACAGAATGCACTGGCTGAAATTAAGCTGTAATTAATTAAGTCCTCTCCTAGCTTCTCCCACCAGACTCCCGTAGACCTCTGTGCCCTTGACACATTTGCCTGCCCACCATTCAACTCTTCCTGTCCCAGACAAAATTACTCAAGATGATTTCCTTCTCATCTTCCCTACTTCTCTAAAGTTAAGGTCACCTCTGATAACACATGGTTTGACAGTTACAAAGGGAAATACCTCCTTCACATATTGTTTCACTCATTTAACATTTATTAACCTCCTCCTAGATGTGGCATTCTGATAAGCACCGAGGAAGCTAGTCTAACACTCCAAGTGGTCTATGATCGCCTCAATGTAAGCGCTCCTTCCTTTGAAGCACTGCTGATCACCCTGTTACACAGATGAAGGACACTCTCTCTTCTCTTCAAGAGCCCTCCTGCATATCATCTTACATCTGTGTCATATATACCCATACTTGTACATACCGTCTCCACCAACAGAATGTAAGCTTCTTGAGGGCTGCAAATATGTTGCTTTCATTTTTGTATCCCCAAATAAGCAGAATAGAGCACATAACACATTGATGCTTGTTGATTGCTTCATTGATCCATGCCTGCCAATCAGTGCAAATTTGCCTATGTTCTCCTATAAACATGCCAGAGCAAGGATGTCTTCCTTTCATTATATTGACATATTATTATTTAGTCATTTCATCTGGGTCTAACCCCGTTTGTGGTTTTCTTGGCAAAAATCCTGGAGTGGTTTGCCATTTCTTTCTTGTAATGGGAATGGGAATTTGAAGATCTTCCCTGCTTTGAACACATACTCTGCCTCCAATAGGTTGAATGTAATCACATGGAGCTGGTGGTGGGAGAAGTTTACTGAAGGGTAGAGCAGAGCTCACAGGTAACTGGGAGTCAGAGCAGCTAGACTGGAGGGAGGAGAGGACACATCCAAGGGAGACAGTTAGGCTTGTGAGTAAAGGTTGGTTTGTGGGAAGGCTAAAGGATGCTGAGGCTCTCTGTGCTGCTATGGCTTATTAACTTCTATGTTGCTATGATGGATTCAGTTTCCTGGTGTTGGGATTTGGTTTTCTGGTGTCTGAATAAATGTTTTGCTTCTGTCTTCTATATGGAGAGTCTGTTAAATTTTGTGATCGAGCACTGAGCCAGCATATTTACAGTGACCATCAGCACTGTGAATATTGCATTGGTGCTACACTTCATTTTACAGATTAGGAAACTGAGGCAAACAGGGTTAAGTGACTTGCCCAGGATCACATAGCTAGTAAGTATCTGAGGCTAGATTTGAACTCAGGAAGTTCAGTCTTCCTAATTGCAGACCCAATATTCTATCAACTGCAACACCTAGCTGACATGTATGCATATAAATGGATGACATAGGCTAGCCATCAGTCATCCCTTGCTCTCTCTACTGGACCAATCCACTTTTTTCCCTAATCATACAGCTCTCATACATAATTCCTCAGTTGCAATGTGTTACAATCCACTCACATTGGCCATGTACATCTACACTGCCCTGTAGACTTAGGGTAATTCTCTTGTCCTTGAACTTACAGTCAAGGAGGGGGTAGATGAAATATATACATAAAGAAATAAGAGACACACTAGAATGGAATTTAAATAGGCGGATACAGCAGAAAGAGCAATGGGATCAAAAGCAGGGAGATCCCTTCAGATTTGGGGGATGGGAAGGGGAATGGAGAAGTGATCTGGGAAAGATTAATGGAGGAGATGGAATTTGCAGTGAACCTTGTAGGATAACAAGGATGTCTTCTTTGAAACAGGTTTTAACTTCTTCTTTCTGGTCCCTGTCCAAGCTTATAAGAGAAAACATTGGCAGGCAATGCCCCTGTCATCTTCTATAAAAGCTCTGGATGCTTTGGCATCTCTCTTTCCCATCTGTTACACCATCAGAGCTGCTTCTGGACACTGCTCTTCTTGTCAAGAATAGGAAGAGCTTTGCCTCACAAAAACATCCCCCCCCCTTCTTTTCTTTGGAGATAATAACTGTTTGTCATCTACCTCCCTTTCTCCTTTTGTTGGCCAGTGCAAGTCCCCCAAAATTTCAAGAATATCAGTCACCAGGTTTATATCATATAATTGGGACTTGTTTTTGTTCAGTCATTTCAGTCATATCTTCCTGGCCCCATCTGGGTTTTTTGGTTTTTGTGGCTTTTTTTTTAAATCAGAGATACTGGAGTGGTTTACCATTTCCTTCTCTGGCTCATTTTACAGATGAGGACACTGAGGCATAGAAGGTTAAGTGACTTACTCAAGGTCACACAGCTAGTAAGTGTCTGAAGCCAGACTTGAACTCAGAAAGATGAGTCTTCTTGTCTCTAGGCCTGGCACTCTATGTACTGTCCACCTAGCTCCTTGGGACAGGCTGTCCCCAAAGTTTTAATGCAGCTTTAAGTTATTAAAACTATTTGAGCTCATTAAAGCTAAACATTTCACTAAGACTTTTGAGTCAGCCTATGTATCTGCATCTGTGTGTGTGTATATGTGTGTGTGCATGTGTAGATACACATGCACGCCATACATATAATTTCTCATTTTATCTTCACAACAACCCAGTATGGTAGGTATAAGTATTATCATTCCCATCTTATAAAAATGATAAACTGAGGCTCAGAGAAGTTGCAACTTTCCCACACTGCCAAAAAATGTGGGAGATGGGATTCAAACATGGGACTTCCTTAATCCAAGTTCATGCTTCTTTCCAAGCCTCCATGTTGTCACAACTAAGACTGACCTTCCAGTCTTAGAGGCATCAAGGTGGCTCAGGGAATAGAGCACTGAGCATGGATTCAGGCAAACAGGAATTCAAATCCAGCATCAGACACTTATTCACTATGTGATCCTGGGCAAATCACTTTAGCCACTCACTGCCTCAGTTTCCTCAACAGTAGATTGAGGATAATAATAACACCAGCCTTCTGGGGATTGTTGGGAGCATTAAATGACATAACATTTATAAGATGCCTGGCACATGGTAGATATTTAACAAAGACTCCTTTCCTTCCCTCCTTCCATCCAGGGGTATGGGTCACCCATGTAGTCTAACATGGGGAAGTCATGAGGCTCCCATGTGTCACCCAAAAGTAGCTACCCACTTAGGACTGGGGCCTGACATCATAATCTCCAGGAAGTTTTTCATTGTGGTACAATAGAATGAATGAGCACTTAACAAGAAATAAGGAAAACGGGCTTCTAGCTCAAATTCTGCCACCAGCTTGTTGTGTGAACCCAGAGACAAAACTGGCCTTCAATTTCTTCTTCCTCTATAAAATGATAGCATTGGAATAGATGTTTTCTAAATTTCCTTTAAATTCCACTCAACAAATATTAGCAGTGATTTAAAATGTAGATACATTTGGGGAATAAATTATATTGTTATCAGTCATGAATACCAGTCAAGTTGCTTTTTCAGTGACAGCTAACTTAGTGTAGCATAACATGTTTTTTAAATTTAATTTGTTTTATTCTGAGCTTAAGAAATAAAATGAGCATTTCCGTAACATAGTAGAACAGAAAAACAGGTGATTGCACATTAAACTACAAATCTACCATGTACAATTTGCTATTGCTTTTAAATATGTAATAAAGCTATGGGGTAACTTTTTCTTTTTTTTTTGCTCACCTCCTCCCCCCTAGAGATGGCTAACCGTCACAAATATGTGTGTATGTGTGTTTTCTATGTATATATGTGTGTGTGTGCGTGTGTGTGTGTGTGTGTGTGTGTGTGTGTGTGTGTGTGTGTGTAAAACCATTCTATACCTACTTCTATTTATCAGTTCTTTCTCTGGGTATGCTTCTCTGGAAGGGTCTTCCTTCATAGGTCCTTTGTGATTAATTTAGATATTTATGACAGTCAATATAACTTGGTCACTCAACATTGTTCTTAAAACTATATTGCTGTCGCTGTATATATCATATTGTTAGAAAGAAGGAAGGCAGGGAATCCAGCAAAACCTTGCTTAACTTTGGCCCTATAGTAGGCTCAGTAAAGCCTCAGTCTCAGGACAAGTCGCAACTTCTCTGAGCCTGTTTATCATTTTTATAAGATGAGAATGCCAATACTTATACCTACCATAGAGGGTTGTTGTGAAGATAAAATGAGAAATTATATGTATGGCGTGTATGTGTATCTATACATGCACACACACACACACACACACAGATACAGATACATAGGCTGACTCAAAAGTCTTAGTGAAATGTTCAGCTTTAATGAGTTCGAATAGTTTTAGTAACTTAAAGCTGCGGTAAAACTTTGGAGACAGCCTGTCCCAAGTAGCTAGGTGGACAGTAGATGGAGCCTACACCTCAGCAGAGTCAGAATAAGGACATTTGGTCTCTTCGGGGAAGAATGGAGTGGGCCATGATATATGGGGAGAAGAGAGAAACAGTTCGAAACCTCTAGACATGGGAAAGCCTATAAACTTGCTTCTGAAGATTCGGTCGTGATGAAGCTGTTGCTGATTTTGACAAAAATTCATGGCTGCCAGATCCATATTCTCAGTCTTTGGGAACTTTAGCATGGCCTAGCCTGTTACTCACCTGGGAATATACCTACAAACACACAGGAAGACATCTAACAATGTGTGAGATTCTACAGTGATGGCGTCCAACCCAGCCCTTCTCCTACTTCATATAGAACCTGGCACCTCAGAGGCACTCAGTACCTTACAATAGCTAGCATTAAATATTGCTTTAAGATTTGCAAAACATTTTATGAATATTAGCTCATTTTATCCTTACAACAATGCAGGATATAGGTGATATTACTGTTAGTAGGTGATATTATTGTTATTCAGTTGTTTCTGTCATGTCTGATTCTTAGTGATCCTACCTGCGGTTTTCCTGATAGTTTGTCATTTCTTTATTCAGTTCATTTTACAGATGAGGACATTGAGGCAAACAGGGCTAAGTGACTTGCCCAGGATTACACAGCTAGTAAGTGTCTGAAGCTGGATTTGAACTCATGAAGATGAGTCTTCCTGATTCCAAGTCCAGTGCTCTCTATCCTGCTATTATTATCCCCATTTCATCAATAAGGAAACAGATTAAATGACTAGCAGAGGATCACCCAGTTAGTAAGTACCTGAGGTTAGATTTGAACTTAGGTCTTCCTAATACCAGGGTTCTATACACTGTACCACATGACTGCTTATTACCTTGACTTGATCCTGTATAAACTATTATAAAGAGCTAATAAAAATTGCAGCAGTGAATTACTGATCCTTACACTTTTTGTTCTGACTGCTGGTTGTTCCACCTTGGGAGAGAAACTGGGCCCCTCTTTCAGGGCTGTTGCCTACAGCACCTACTACATTTCTGTTTCCATAGTTCATGTGTCCTAGTTTCCTAGCTCAAGGGAACCATGGCTCGTCTATTGGTTTCCCCTTCCTTCCTAGGGAGCCCTGAAGTCATTGCCATTTGTTTATTCACAGTCTGAGATTAATAACAATCAAAGTGTCCATTGATTTTATTTTTCCCTTCTCAGATTAAATTTAGACAGAGATTTATAAACTACCATAACCAGCTGAGAAGTAATGGAAATATTAAAGCCTACCAGATTCACTATAAATTTCTTTCTCATCACTCAAAAGTGATTTTTAGTAGGAAAAATGTGGAAACTAAGCAAATTGTAGGACCAAAAATTCTTAAGAGTTGCAATGGAAATTTGATTGTTTCAATCCAAGTTGGAACAGGTAATTTATAACCCCTTTTGGAGAAAGCTTCCCAAATCAGATTCAAAAGTCCACCTGGTTTAGTGTAAATGGAATTCACAAAATCCTCCTGAACCTACTACTATCTGCCACCCTACCAGAGCCTGAATATCAAAATAGCATGTTAGAGTCCTCAAAGGCACAAGGTTTAAATTGTTGTTTACATACTGTAGTTAGCCTGTACCTGTGATGTTGACATTCAAAGCAGGGCTGCAGATGCAAAAACCCACTCTTGGTGGGCCATAAGTAATGGACCTTTGTGTAAAAAATAAAAGGCAGGTAAGACCTAAAGCCTCCTTGCCATTTCACAGTGTAAGTTTATTGCTCATTCCTGCCCTAAACCTGACATAAGATTTCTCACACATCCTATTCTTTATTGGCATGGCATCAACATAGTCAATTTAGAACCTTTCCTTAATAAATCAATTGGCCTTGTCTTTGGCTTTGTTTCTGGTGCCCTGCTTCTAAGTGTTTACGTTCCTGTTTATTTTTTTGATGCCTCCATAAGAGCAAACAGAAATATTCACTATGGACTGTGGAACGGAATCTTGTAAACTAAAAGTAAGCAAACAAATCAAAAAAAATTTTTAAGTGAATGTTGAAAACTATTTTTACATGTAATTGGAAAAAATAAAATACTATTAAGTGGGGAAAAAAAGAAATATTCACCATGATTCTGTCTTAACTCCTGTAGAATTTGTGTATGTAACCCCAACTACTACACCAATAGAGTAATCCAAGTAATCCAATGACAAGATATATAGGTATTCATATATATGGACCTGTGTATGTATATACCTGCGTGTATTGTATAAATACACGTGTATGCCTGTTACATAGACACATATGTATATAAGCACATATACATGTATGTAGCTATTCCATGTTTTTATTTATGAATAAAATTATAGTTTTTTAATTCAATAGAATAATATTGCAGCAAAAGAAATGACAAATAACAAATTGAGAAGCTGAAAAGACATTTATGGATTAATGTACAATAAGGTCCATGAGATCAAGAAACAATTTATACAATGATGACAAAATTGTAAGAAGAAACAATTTTGGACGACTTAAAAACTCTAATCAATGCAATAATCAATCCTAATGTCAGAAGACCAATGATGAAGCATTCCTCATCATCTTAACCTCCCAGCCGAGAAGCAATGGCACAGAAGGAGATACACATTTCCAGACATGGCCGGTATGTGAATTTGTTTTGCTTGATTATATTTATTTGTTACAGAAGAGGGTATCTATTACAGTGGAGGAGGGAGTTATGGGGGAAGGGAACAGTGACGGTGATGAAGGGAGAAGAAAGAAGGAAGGAGGGAGAGAGATAAGAGAAATGGAATGAAGGAAGAAAAAGGAAAGAAAGA
>CM053590.1:121321440-121337491 GCA_028646515.1 Pseudochirops corinnae
ATCTGGCTGTAAGGCTTCCCCATGGAGAGACCTTAATAAACCTTTTCTGTTTGGACCTCAGAGCTGTGACTCTTCTGTTCTAAAAGGTACGCTAGCGTCAGTTAGTAGGGTGAGTAACCGGTTGCCCCTGCTGGCAAGTTAGGGTACTCTGAAAGAGAACCCTGACAACAAGACATTTTGGAATCTCTTTAGAAACACAGCACCCGATATATAAGAGTCAGCAAATGCCCTACAGTAAGTTCACAGGTACAGGTCTTTATATTAAATATTAACTAATTTAATTAATTATAAATAATAATTATAAATTGATTAAATATAAATTAAATTTCATTACTAAAGGGAGATAGAACACAGGTGGGATTTCTGAATCAGAGGGTTCCATTATTTTTTTTTCACTAAATCTGTGTAAGGTAGATCATTCCTGAGCACTTTGCCCTAACGATAAGGATAATAAGAAAGTCCATACGTGTAAAAATAAATCTTTCTTACACATATTAAAACTTTAGTACATGTTGAGACTGGTGGCACATGCCCTTATGATGGTGGCAATGTTTATGTTGCCACAGTGATCATGTGAAGGAAAAGCCATTTGTGACCCAGGTAGAAACTTTCAGCTAAGGGCAGCTAGGTGGCCCAGTGAATAGAGTGCCAGTGCTGGAATCAGGAGGACCTGAGTTTAAATCCAGCCTCAGACACTTAACACTTACTAGCCATGTGACTTTGGGCAAGTCACTTAACCCCAATTGCCCTGCCCCCTCCAAAAAGAAAAAAGAAAGAAAAGAAACTTTCAGCTTATTCTGTGAAGTAATACTAGAGTATGGCTTCCTTTTACAGAGGGACAGATTGAGCAATTTATTCTCACAGCATACAATGAGGATGAGAGACCATGCTTGGACAGGATCCATTAAGAAAACTGGAAACGCGATGTCTGTATTGAAGTATTTTAAGGGTTATCATAGAGAAGAGGGTTTACTCTTGTTCAGTTTGGCTCCCAGGAGACAGAACTAGGTGGAAATTGTAGAGAGACAGAAATTTCATAACAAGTAGAGCTGTCCAAAAGTAGAATGAGCTGTGTCTGGAAGTCATTAAGTTCCTTGTTACTGGTAATCTAGTTGAGGCTGGGCAATCATTACTTGGAGATAGTATAGATTTAATTCCTAAATATGAGTTGGACTATATGACCCCTAGAGTCTTCTATTTGAATCTGTATCTTTTCAACATCCCTGAAAAGTGGCTATTGAACTTCCACTCAAAGACCCCTCGTTATCTACCTCAGATTCAGAATTAGCTGAATGGATGGTCTCCAAGAGTCATCCTTAATGGCTTGACTGCAAGTTGGACAGCTTATGGCAAACCATACAAGGATTCTCTTCTGTTTAACATTTCTATCGATGACTTGGATAAAGGCATCAATGTCATGGTTCTCAAATTTTCAGATGACACAAAACCAGGAAATAATAGGGAACACATACCAAAAATTTTTTTATAAATCTAAAAATTAAAAAATCTTAAAAATCTAAAGTGTAAAATTCCAGGCTGCATCTAATAAGGTGAAATTTAAAAGAAGTTAATGTAACGTGAATTCAAAACTGACTTCACAAGTACTAGACGGGGAAAATATCATTAGACAAGAATATGTACCAAAAAAAAAAAAAGATCTGAGTGTTTTCATGGACAGTAACCTCAAGATGAGTCAATAGTGTGTAACATGTTGTTAAAAATAAACTAATATGATCTTGGGCTGCATTGAGAGAGTTGTAGCTTTCCTTAATATGGAGGCAATAGTCCCATTATACTCTGCCCTCGCTGGACAACATCTGCAGAATGGAAGCTATTGTTCAGATAGGACATTGGAAAGTGTCCAGATGAGGGCAACCAGGATGCTAAAGGGCCATAAGGCTGTATCATTTGAGGACCAGTAAAAGGAACTGATAATTATTCTGGAGACGAAAAGATTCAATGGTGCACATGATAGCTATTTTCAAATATTGAAGAAACAATTGTTACATAGAAAAAGGATTAGGCTTGTTTGGCTTAGTCCCAGAGGAGAACCAAGAGTAGTGTGTGAAAGTGACAAAGAGGCTGATTGAAGCACTATAATCAGGAGAAGCTTCCTGACAAACAGAGCTCTCCAGAAGGGGGAATGCACTATCTTAAAAAGAAGTAGGTTACTCTTATTGGAGGTTTTCAGTCAAGGGCTGGATGGTCACACTTATCTGATAGTCATCAGGAATTAATCTGGGGGGGCATGGGTTGGACTACCTGGCTCTCTGTAGTCCCAATTACCTCTATCATTCTATCATTCTATCACTGTCTGAATCTGGATAAATTTCGAGATTATTGTTGCAGTCTCTGTTCTTTCTCTTTCTCCATTCCTTTTTTTCTATTTTATTTTTAATTTATGGGATAAAACAAGCATTTCCATAATATAGTATAATTTTTTAAATGGTTGCACATGGAACTGCAAATCTGTTATGTACAACTTGCTACTTCTTTTAAAGTTCTGTAATGCCCCTAAGGGCAATGCTTTTAGTTTCTCCTTTCAGTTTGCCAATGTTTTCATTTCTTCTTTCATCTCTTCTTAGGATTTTGTTCATGGATATCCTTTATGCCAATAGCATAGAGGTGATGTGGCCTAACGGACTGATTATAAGGCTTTCAGTCAGGACGACAAGGATTCAAATAATTCCTCTGATACTTGCTAGGCATATGTCTCTGCTCAAGTCACTTAAATGGTGGGGGGCAGGGGAAGAAGAGGAGGTTCATGCCATTCCCCGACATTCAGCTGCTATGCCATAGGTAGGTTGCCATCTGGATAACTCAATGAAGGAAATTTCCATACCAGACTTTCCCCATACTGATGAAATCACAAATCCTTCCCACATTCCCATATTCCAATAGAAGAACTATCTCTAGATCAACATGGCCCTAACTTTTATTAAACATGCCAAGGAATTTTTAATATTCTTTTACTTGGGCAAGGTAGATACAATCTATTCTAACTTATCCTTCCACTTTTTTTTTAGCTTCCTACCTCCCTCAATATGCATTAACTCTGTAATGTTGGTCACTTAACGTCTCTAATGTATACCATTCCTTATTTCACTTAATAGGACCCCCTTATCAGCTTTACATCTACTTTAAAATTCCAAGAGTTTTAATTTTACAAGAATTGAGAAGGCATCAAACCATTAGAGTGTTGAGAATTATGTGTGTCTATTTGTACCCAGGCAGCTAAGAGGTACAGTGGGCAGAGTGCTAAGTCTCTAGAGTGAAGTCAGGAAGACTCATCTTCCTGAGTTCAGATCTGGCCTCAGACACTAGCCATGCCACTTAACTCTGCTTGCCTCAGTTTCCTCATCTGTAAAATGAGCTAGAGGAGAAAAAGGCAAATCACTCCAATATCTTTGCCAAGAAAACCCCAAACGGAGTCACAAAGAGCTGGACACAACTGAAATAACCGTACAACATTTATACTAGATTTCCAAGGCAGTGCCTAGGATATAGTAGGTGTTCAAGAAATTTTTTATTGTGTTGGTTTTATCTGTTACAGAATATCAAGCACCTCATGTGTCTACCCATTTAGCATTATGAAATCCTCTTTGTTATCCCACAGTTTTAGAACCGAGCTTTATTCAGTGTGGCGTCCTTACAGATTCCGAATTGGTAGCACCCTAAGAAGGAAGCATCACATGGACAGAGTCGGGAAGACCTCAGTTCATGTCTTGCCTCTGACACCAGACAAACCATTTAACTTGTTAGGGCCCTGAGTTGCTCTCCAGGATGAAAAGTTGCAGATGAGTTCCTCCCCTGCATCTGTGGAAGGAGTTTCCATGTCAGCACATTTTTACCCTGACGAAATCACCAATCCATACCCCCACACCACGCCCGACACCCCCCAAAATCAAGTTATTTGTTGGGCTAACTACAGTAATGAATAATGAGAAAACATTCTACTTGAGAAAGACAACATGCTGAAAGAAATGATTATTTCTTTCTCTTTGTAAAGTCTGCCTTTGATCAATTTTTAACTAATTGGAGTCGACGGCCACATTCAGGAACACTCCTCTTCCAAAAGGGCATAGAACCTATGAGCCCACCGCTATGGTAGTCTTTAGTCTAAGAGAGAGACAACTAAATGACCATCCTTCTATTAAAATGCTGCCATTATTAATAAAATTATGAAATTACCCAGAAATTATGTCTCTTTTTAAGTCTTTTTAAATGCCATATCATAAAAGAAAATTTAGCTGAAGGACAGGTTGAACTGCCCAAGCATCTTTAAATTGTCATTAGGTTACATAATAATGCCAGAAGTCTGGAATATACAGAGGCAGCTATGATAATAAGACCTACAGGCCCTTAGAGCACTGTTGCATGACAAATAGTAAGGCCACTCGGTCCTCCAGTTTGTCAGGAAAATAGAGTGCTGTTTGTAGAACTCTGTCTGGATGAAAGGGGTCTTGAATTTTATTAAAAGTATCAGGTTCTGGGGTGGCTAGGTGGTGTAGTGAATAGAGCACCGGCCCTGGAGTCAGGAGGACCTGAGTTCAAATCCAATTTCAGACACTTAACACAAAACTAGCTATGTGACCTTGGGCAAGTCACTTAACCCTAATTGCCCTACATTCCCCTCTCCAAAAAGAAAAAAAAAAGAATATCAGGTTCCTTCCCAAAAAAATTACTAAAATATCCACGCTCTTTAATTCTGTTGGACATATATCCCAAATGGGTCAAAGATGTAATAATCATATAATTATATAACAATTATATTAATATAATTAATATACTATATAATATAGCTAATATATTGTATAATATATAATTAATATGTTAATGTTATTAATCATATATAATAATAAATATAATGATAACATATAATAAATATATAAAATATAAATATATCATAATATATAATTATTATTATTGATATAGCACTTTTTAAAGTTTACAAAGCACTTTACAAATATTACCTCATTTTATCCTTACAATAACCCTAAGAGGTAAGTGCTATTATTATCCCTATTTTACAGATGGGGAAACTGAGGTAGAGAATGGTTAAGTGACTTGCCCAGGGTCATACAGTTAGTTGATAAGTATATGAAACCTGATGTGAACTCAAGTTGTCCTTTCTCCTAGTTATTGTGCTATCTAGCTAATAGTAATTATTATGATTAACAATAATGAGAATAACATGTACATAGTGCTTCAAGGTTAGCCAAAAGCTTTACAAATATCTCCTTTGATCCTCTCAACAAACCAAGGAAGTTTGTGTTGTTATTATCCACATTTTACAGATTAGACATAAAGTTCTTAGCTAATTCACAGTCACTCCAAGCTCCCTCCTGGGGAAGGGGAAGGGAAAGGAATATACGTTTAGATAGCGCCAGGTATTTGGCTTTGTTTTTTTTACAAATATCATCTTATTTGGTCCTCACAATCCTTTGATGTAAGCGCTCTTGTTATCCCCATTTCACAGCTGAGGAAACTAAGGCAGACAGAGGCTAAATAACTTGCCTGGGGTCACACAGCCAGTAAGTGTCTCAGTCCAGATGCAAACCCTGGTCTTCCTGACTCTGGGTCCAGCACTGTCCATCGCTCCCCTTCCTGGTCTAAACTGTCTCTTATTTTCCATTTAATCATTTTTTTCAGCTGTGACTCTTCATGACCCATTTTGGGGCTTTCTTGGCAAGGATACTGGGGTGGTTTGCCATTTCCTTTTCCAGCTCATTTGACAGATGAGGAAACTGAGGCAAATGGGGACAAGTGACTTACTGAGAGTCATACTACTCCGAAGTATTCACAGCAGCACTCTGTATTTACTTAGAAAGGAAAACAAAGCCAGTGGTCATTGATTAGGGGATGGCTACACAAATTGCGGTATATTAATATGATAAAGCATTAATGCACCAAGAGAAAAAATGATTGTGAATAATTCAGGAAGAAAAAATAAATATTTCCATGAATTGATACAAATTGAATAAATTTTAATAAAAATTAAATTAATTAATAAAAATGGATACTCTTTGAAGCTAGCAGAAGCAAGAAAATAAGGTACAAGGTAGCAACAACCATAAAAATATTGAAGCTGAACAACAGGTCATTAAGACCATGCTTGGCCCCCAGCAAAGAGATATGAAAACAGACTTCCCTTCCTTCTTTGCAGAGGTAGATGATTGCAGACATGCAACAATGTATGTACTGGCAGACTTGGTTGATGTATAGATAATATAAAAGTGAGGATCAACTGAGTGGATTCATCAAATCACCCTCCCTCTAGTTATACTGAGTGTCAAGATGCTAAGCTCTGATGTAATCATCAGGTGAGAATGCCTCTACTATTGTCTAGGAACAAATAATAGGAAGGGAAGAGAATAAACATTTATTATATAGCCCCACTATATACCAGGCACAGCAATAAGAGCTGTACAATTATTATCTCATTTGATACTTAGAATAACCCTGTGAGGTAGGTGCTGTTATCTCTCCCATTTTACAGTTGAGGAGGCTGAAGCAAACATAGCTTAAGTGACTTGCCCAGGGTCATACAGTTAGCAAGAGCCTGGATTTAAACTCAGATCTTCCTAATTCTAGACTGGAATTCTACCCATTTTATTACACTACCCTAGGTGCAACAGGCAGTCTATTCAGATTATCAAAAGTATTCATCATGTCCTTTTGTGTCTATATAAAAGCACTGAGCTACTAGGAATGAAATATTTTTTTGTATCTGGTGTCAGGGAGGTGAGAGACATCCCTGAAAAGGAATTTTTTGGATGGGAGTTGAGTGCCTCAGCCTTGGCCTAGGTCTTTTGCCCTTCCTTTGTTCATAGACTTTGATTTAAGATCTTCAAAGCGTCCAAAGAATTTTGGACTTCCTATCTTCCTGTGGGTATCTTGGTAGTATCCCTGGAGCATCTTTTGGCAGTGTCTACCTTAAGAGCTAAGGAGAGACTGGATACAAAAATCAAAACTCAACAAGAAGTCCATCTTCCCCCCGCCAAAAAAATAATTACTGCATCATACCCATGGCAATATCTTGAGATGTCCACCCAAAGGTCTTCCAAAATCTGTATTATCCCTTGGTCATATGTGCTTTGTAACCCTGAGCCTACTTTCCCCTGGAATTTGTATGTACTCATGGAAGAATGTTTCATGGACTTTGAGGAGCATTTTTTGTATCAAATGTTCTTACTCTGCTACCTTAGTAAATAAATGACCCTTTCTAAAAATTAGTTAAATCTGTCCGGTTAATTGATATCAACTAATAATCACGGTGGGAAGTATACCACTGGGGGCTCATGAACTGTAGCAATATAGAAAAGACATCACTTACATCCTTAGGGCTAACCAAAAACATGTAGTAATTATACCACAGGGATCTGACTCAGTGTTAACGGGACTTCGGATAGGAAGATCCAGTCTACGTGTACTACAGTGAGTATCGCTGAACTATTTTTTTTTTCCCTTTTTATTCTTTGCTTTAAGGAATGACTGAGTGGGAAAGGAAAATAGTATGTACTGGGAAATTAAAATGATATTAAAACAAATGGTTAGTAAAAAAATATATATCAGGAATGCTAGGCATCCTCAGACTTATTTTGAAACTATAAGTATGAAAGAAATCCTCCAAGTCACATAATCCAACTATCTTGGTGAAGGGTAATTCTGAAACCCTTCCAGACAAATGAGTACTTCCTCTGATGTGCAAAAGATCACATCATTTCCCTTAGTAACTCATTCCAGTGTCTCCTAAAAAATTCTCTCCTATGTCTTGTCTAAATCCCTTTGCACTCTGAAGCCTCCACCAATTTCCTCTTGTCTTATTCATGTAGCCTGTTCTTTAACTCTCAGAGGGGGAAAAAAATAAGTCAACTTCTCTGCTCTGAACAGCCACATGTGCAGTTAGGTGTTGAATAAAAGTTCTTTGGGAAAGGAGAATGTGCAGTGATTCTTCTCCTAGCTACCATCTCCTATCCCTGAGATGAAATTAAGCAGGGCTTCCTTAATGGTCTTTCTCCCTTGTCTCTGTCCCAAACCACACACATGCACAGGATTTACCTTCATTTCCCAGTGTCCTTCTTCCTTTCATGGGATTGTATATCACCAGTATATCTTAAAGGTACAGGATACAACTCAAAACCTGTTTATTTTAATGGGAGAACTACTTCAATGGGACAGACCCCAAGTCTGGAGTCAAGATGACTCAAGTTCAAATGCGGCCCCAAACACCTACCAGCTACATGACCCTGGGCTAGTCACTTATCCCTGTTTGCCTCAGTTTCCTCAATTGTAAAATGAGCTGGAGAAGGAAATGGCAATCCACTCTACTATCTCTGCCACAAAAACCCCAAATGGAGGGGTAGCTAAGTGGCACAGTAAATAGAGCACCGGGCCTGGAGTCAGGAGGACCTGGGTTCAAATTTGGCCTCAGATACTTGACACTTAGCTAGCTGTGACTTTAGGTAAGTCACTTAACCCCAACTGCTTTGCCTTCCCCCCTCCAAAAAAACAAAAACAAAAACAAAACCCCAAATGGAGTCAGGAAGGGTCAGACACAACTGAAAACAACTGAACAACAACATATATAATATCATATAGAGTATAACACATAATATAATAATTATGTATAATATATAATATAATAGATATAATATAATAGATATTAGATATATATAATAAATAAAATAATAGAACTCAAAATACCTAATTTTCTCTATGGTCCTCATCCTACTGGCTCATACTATTTCCTGATGAATATTTTAATTATGATTTAGAAGACTTTGAAATCTATAGAGAGGTTATAAATTTCCTCCATGTAGAGCACTATATGAAAAAAAGAATGACTATAGGAAAAAAAGAAACGCAAAACATCGATTAAGTTTTCACTATGTGCCAAGTTTGCTCTGTGCAAGAAAGTTCTGGGGATAAAAATACAAAAGCAAAGACAGGATCTGCCCTCAGGGTGCTGAAATTCTAGCAAAGGAAACAACAGTACAAAGGGGAATGGTGTCCAAGAAGAGGTTTTTTGGTCCAAGAAGTTACCCGGATGGTTTGGGGAGGCGGGAAGTATAGATGGATGCATCCCCATCTAAGAGCAATGGCAGTGGGGTGGCTAAGTGGTACAGTGAGTAGAGCACCAGCCCTGGAGTCAGGAGGACCTGAGTTCAAATTCAACTCAGAGACTTAACACTTACTAGTCTTGTGACCTTAGACAAGTCACTTAACCCCAATTGCCCTGCCTTCTCCCCTCCAAAAAGAAAAAAAAAGAACAATGGCAGAGTTCCATGGTTGTAGAACTGGAGGGATGCAGGGGAAGATAAGGATAGCCTGGGGACAAGGTGATTAGTGAGGCTGTGGAAGAGATAGATGAGCAGAGACTAGAGAGAGAAGTGAAGTACTTCTGAGGCTTTTCTAAAATACTGGTCCAAGAGGGACAATCACCAAAAGGACTGGGGACACTGAGTGGGGGGGTGGGGCATTGCAGAAGGAGGATGTTTCTCTAGGATTTGGTATCAGTTTCAAAGGGATAAATTATCCCAACCAAACATTCAATACAGCTGGGAGGAAAAAAGCATTTATAAAATGCCGACTATTTATCAGTTACTGTGCTAAGTGCTCGTAGGGGAAAAGCCATTAAATACAGTAAAAAGGGAAAAGTCATAAAAACTTAAACTTTGTGAAAGGTGGAAGCCTGAACATGGTGACCTGTTAGAAATCACAGCTTAGATACTGAATCATAACTTAAACAATGAGCCATAACTTAAGATAGTATGACTTGTGAAAGCCAACACAAGAATATCGTGACCCATATGCAACCAGTACATGATCTATACACAAAATTATTATGTTTGGGCATAACATTGGCTTAACTCCCGAGCTCATCACTAAGCAGAAAACCAAAAACATCCACCAATCAGTAGTGATGCACTCTCTAGCTCCTCCTCCTTGCTTTCTATAATCACTATGGGGATTTTGGGGGTTCTTTGCGACAACTACTATCTGGTTGTTGCCCCAGACTGAAGATTGCCCCTGTTTGTAAGTATTCATAATGATTGATTAAACTATAACCTATAAGCAATCTGAAGATACTTGGCCTCTTCCCTTGGTATCAAAAAAACACCCCATAGTTATGAGGGAGGTACAGGGTTCCCCAGCCAGGGGAATTCCAGACCTTACAAGGTTTTACAAATATTTTCTCATTTGAGTCTCACAACAAGCCTGTAGGGTAGGTAGGTATTACCTACCTATTATTACCTACATACTATTACCCCATTTTACAGTTGAGGAAACTGATACAGACAGTAGTTAAGTAACTTGTTCCAGAGGCACCCAGCTATTGAGTGTGAGAGGCTAGACACGGTCCATCCAGGGCCAGGGCTCCATCTACTCTGCTGTTGTTGAGTCACTTCAGTCATATCTGATTCCTCCTGACCCCATTTGAGGTTTTCTTGACAAAGATACTGCAGTGGTTTGCTATTTCCTTCTTCAGCTCATTTTACAGATGAGGAAACTGAGGCAAACAGGGGTAAGTGACTTTCACAGGGTCACACAGTTAAAAAGTATCTGAGGCCAGATTTAAGATCACAAAAATGAGTCTTCCTGACTGCAGGCCCAGCACTCTATCCACTGCGCCACTTAGCTACCTCATCATTTTCAAATGTGTCAATTCGAAGGGGCTTCCTGGAGAAGGTGTTGGGACTGGGCCTTGTCGAAAAGAGAAGTATTCCAACCAGAAATGAGAGAAGGGACTCAGTTCCATGCATCAGGGGGTTATCAGTGAAGTCTGGAGCAGAAATGAGATCAGTCATCGAGTAACTCAGTATGCCTGGGATGTACCATGACTGAGTGGATGATGGTGCCATCAATAGAAACAGCCTTTGGGAGTACAGATTGTACATTTAATTATCCAAAAATAAACATGAAAGTTACTTTGCAAGATAAGAAAGCATTTCACACAATGCAAGAAATGGAATAAAGTGTCTTATGAATTGCTAGCTGTTGTTTTTCTTTAGCTAGAATATTTGCCTCAAAATAAGTGAATTGAATCCCACAAAACAGCACAGGGGAAAAAAAGTGTTTGCATATGCTAAATTACTTCCCCTTAAAGATCATGTGACTAATGACCATGAACATGCACTACTAAAAATGCCTGTTAGTCATCTCTGACAACCACAAGGAAATAAAGCCCATATTGGGAGTCTGGTTGAATCTATAACTGTGGACTGAAATATATTGTGCGTGGGCATGTGCTCAGGTTTTCTAAAATAATTTCACAACTATTTACAATCCTCTTGCCTTATGTCTTCTTCATACTCACATATGACCAGTCTTTCAATGGAACTGAGCTGGAAATATCACATAAGATCAAATCTTGACCCAATTTAGCCCCAAAATATTTGCCTATGAATAACGGAGGGCAGATGTCTCCCATAGTCTTAGCAAAATGATGTGATTTTAATTTACTTGAGTATTCTCTCTTTGTTTCTTTATCTCCTTGTTTCTCACACTCAGTTCAAGACATCTACCTAATCTCTGGAACAACTAGCTACCTAAAGGTAGTAATTAATTATACCTGTTTGGGAGTAATTAATTATGCAAATCATGGTTCAGCCCCCATCCAGCATGTTCTTTATTCACAGACCATGAAGGATCTACAAATCAACAGCAAAGTATTTAATTAAAAAGGAATTTCAAGGCAATTTTAAAAGGAAAAAAAAGCAAACAAAATAATTTTCAATTACCACCCTTATTTCTCTCATACACAAAAAGTCTTCTAGAAAAGAACGTCTGAATATGAAAATTATTCTGTGTGTGTATGTATGTGTGTGTGCATGCATGTGTGTGTGTGCGTGTGTGTGTGTGTGTGTGTGTATGTGTGTGTGTGTACGCAATAAGGAAAGAGTTGTTTCCTACCTTTCAATTTATGCTTATTATATAGCACGGTGATCTGTATCTCTCAGGTGCAATCGTTTACCTCAGTGGCTTCAGAGTAATCAGGGTACTTTTGGGCTTCTTGAGTTTGGGGAGACCACTGAAGACTTTTTGGTGTAGCCCTTATTCCTCGCATTTATTCTAGTAAAAAAAAATCCTCTTACTTCAATTTGACCATAATAACTGGTTGTCTTTCTAAGCTTCCTCATCGTATTCTCTGCCACTGGACATTAGGCTTTGTGGATGATTACTTAATGCATTCTCTATCATACGCCTCCCTGAACAAGTCACTTTCATGGCCCTCTCCTGAAGTAAGTCCATGCTTCCTAACATAGTGAATCATTTGCATCTAGGCATAGGATTCATGGGTTTTCAAAATTCTAGAGCTTCTCCCAGTAAATCCTAACTCTGTTGCCTGAGCCATTACTGACACTGACATTATATAGACAAGCCAACATACCCCTATGACACTGAATATTAATGAATGTATGTATGTATGAACAAATGAATTAAAACTAACTTATTAAGTGCTTACTTAGCACTATGCTAAGCAATAATGATGCAAATGCAAAAGTGATACAATTGCTGCTTTCAAGGAGTTTAGAGTCTAATAGATCAGGAGTTTTTAACCTGGGGTTGATTCCCAGACCTCCAGTCCCCCATGGATAGATTTCAGGTGTCTCATGAACTTTGTCAAGAAAAAAAAAACACCTTTCTTTTAATACAATTGGTTTCCTTTTTATTCCTCCATTTTATTTTATGTACCAAAAAAGTCCCTAGGCTTAATCAAACTTCCAGAGAGGTCCCTGACATTAAAAAAAAGAAAAGAAAAAGAAAAGGTTTAAACTCCTATAACAGAAGAAGACAATACATATAGAAGAGTAGTGACCGGAAAAGATCATCACCCAGTTACATGTTATACAACTTTCTAATAATTTGGTTATACAATTTTCTAGTAATTCGGGGAAAGAGTGAAATCTAGCAGCTGAAATTTAAGTTAGGAAAAAAATGTTAGTTACTGTGCAACTCAAGGATAAATGAGAACCTACACTAAGTATATGTGTTTATATGAGTAAGTATGAGAGACAGATAGACAGACAGATAGACAAACAGATAAAGAAGCAATATGGGCTGGTAAGGGTGAGGAAGCTTGATTTTTTTAGTTCTTAAGACATAAGGAATTTATATTATTTTGATTATAATTTTAAAATATTTAAGATTATACTTTCTATTAGAAAGCATATTGTAATGGTTTATTAATACTATTCTGTGAAGAATGTCAGCATTATATTTATTTTAAAGATGAGCAAAATGAACGAAGAACTGGTTTAGCTGAAGAGAGAAACAACAAAAAGTCATGTGACTTGATTTCATTCTTGATACTGTAAATAATCAGTACTTAAATGGGACAAATTTACTTTTCTAAGATAAACTTATAAAATACTTGATACTACCTATCACATATTAGGCACTTAATAAATGCTTGTCCCCTCCCCCCATATACACACACTTTTTTATTATGGAAAATTTTTAAAAAGGGACAGGGTTTTTGTTGTGAAAATTATTTTGCCTCAACCTTTGTGTTCATTTTATAATTTTCATATGAGTATGCAGATGGGAACCACCTAACTGGGTTATTCCAACACTCAGCTTGCAATGTATGTATTTTTCTCTGTTTGCCATCAGACTCTGAAAACTTCTGATGCCCTGACCTCTGATCTAAATGTTTCAAGAGTACCTCTTGAAATAGAATATGTAAATCTAGCCCCCACTGCCCTCCTCATTCCAATCTCTCTCTTCTGTATGTATTTCTCCCATGAACTAAAAAGAGATCTTAGAAAACAGGAGACATCTATTCAGGGAACACTCTGAATTTCAAATACTTTATCAAAAAAACTCTAGGTATTGGTAGGCTTCTATTAATCTCCCAGAAAATTCAACCCCAGAAGTAAGAAACCTGAAATCATCCCCATCATCTAAATAAATTATATTTTTAACAGCATGGAGGGAAAAGAAGGTAGAAAAAGCATGAATTTACTTTAAAATACAATTAAGTTTTTGAGGCACCTAGATGCCAAAGATACATGGCTCTATGTACTTGGGGAGTGTTTTATGGGGGAAAAAAAAAACCACATAATTTTGGTGCTAGATGAAAACTGGAATATTCTGCATTATCTGATTTTAGGGCAGGGGGATAGGAATAAACAAATAAATAAATAAAATGTACCTCGCTGTTGGTATTGGCAAACAATGCTCTCTCATTCAGACTGTAAACTCCAGAGAGGCTAGACCATGAAAAAGTTAGATGCTTCAAATGCTCACACAGAATGATGACAATGAAAATAACAATGGATTTGAGGAAGAGAAAACCTTTTTGGACTTTAGGGATAAGAATTAATTGATTAATTATGGAAAATTCAATCGATTGATTGATTGGTTAACTAATTTCATAATCATTTACTTAGAACCTTCTATGTGTCGTTCACTGTCTTAAATGATAGGGATGAAAAGACACAAATAAGAGAATTCCCTGCCCCCATGGAGTTTATATTCTATAAATAAAGCATCAGGAATTATTCTCTCTTAATTTGAAAAAACAAAAATAATTAAAAATAGAATGAAGATAATAAATATGATCATACAATAATATGATAAATAAAATAATGACAATAATGAATATTATTATATAATAATAAAGAAAATAAATGGATATTTCCTGACTTCTATTGCCTGGAAAAGAGTTTTCAGAAGAGATGACCTCTTGCGGGCAGCTAGGTGGCACAGTGAATAGAGCGCCAGCCCTGGAGTCAAGAGGACCTGAGTTCAAATCCAGCCTCAGACACTTAACACTTACTAACCATGTGACCTTGGGCAAGTCACTTAACCCCAATTACCCTGCATTCCCCCCTCCAAAAAGCTGAGAGAGAGACAGAGAGAAACAGAGAGAGACAGAGAGAGAGAGATGATCTCTTAGAATTTCCTGGAACAAAGCACAGGGGAGGAAATGACTTGAAACAGCTCTAGAATGGATTCAGATCTTGTTTCACCTTCCACCCCAAACTCTCCATCTCACTATTCCCTTTTGAACCTTAACAGGAATGAGGTACACCTGAAAGAAGAGCTTCCTTTGGAATCTCAGTCTCAGCTCATGATTTTCAAAAATTTTGTCTTTATGACCCCCACACAGAAATTCCCAGTCTTCACCCAGTCATTATCAAGAATGTTAGAATACTCTTGAAAAGGCATTAAGGATAATTCTGCCATCTCTGAGGAACATTATCAAGGATGTGACTTCCTCAACTGCAGCAACAGCATTATAGGCAAATAGTAGTGGGAGGAGAAACAATACAGGAAAAAGTACATTGCCTCTAAGTTTAGGAACTGAGTTTAACTCCTGTCTCTGAAGCTTGCTTATCTGTGGGTTGCTGGGCCAGTCACTTAACCTCACTGGGACTCATTTATAAAATGAAAGGGGGAGACTAGTTGGCTTCTTAGTTTCCTTCCAGATATAAATCTATGATCCTCTGAGTAAAATGTGCCCTTATAGTTTCAGTTGAACTCTAAACTCCTAAATTTACCTGAGAAAAAATTATTTGAGACACATAGCCAGAGTTAACTAGGGCCACCAAGGTCATTTATTTCTATTCTCTATCACCCTAGCCACCACCAATGGCTTGATCAAGCCAGCAGAACCAATCTTCTATCCTCTCATACTGAACCTGCAGAAAAATTACCCTAGGTTTAAAATACACCGTGAGTTAGCATCCCAGCTAAAACCAAAATTCTGTAGCCCCATCAGTGTGTTTACTTTTGCCAATCAGTCACTGGAATTTTAGTTCAAAGCAGAAGGTATTTGGACAAAAAGTATAGCAAATAAAATGATGAGAAAAGTTCCTTCACATTGACACATGTGACATTATCTCTTACAGAGTACCATATGACTAGTTAGTGATGGCACAGATATAGATCACACATGTGTAATGCCATGCACCAGCAGATTCCCAAAGGAATGCTACTATGAACAGCTTTTAGAGTTCAGATTACAAAATATAGTGAACACTCTGTTTATTCCATTACAAATCAAGACAAACATTCACAATATATCACAATATAATTT
>CM053590.1:121337991-121355116 GCA_028646515.1 Pseudochirops corinnae
GCAGCCACTGCCTCTGACGCCGCTTCCAGTCAGCACCGCACAGAGACTAGCTTGGCTCCGGCGTTCTCTTGCTCCACCCCTTCCTGCTACATCAGCAAGCTCAAGGGGCGTGGAAGATCTTCAAATCCTAGTATCGTTACACTCATTCAAAACCAGGAAAAAAAAATCTAGGCAAAAATGTGGTGTGAAAGATAATGTGGTGTCTTAGAAAAATCTTTTAATTTCAAGAAGCTCTGAGTTCAAATTTTAATTCTGCTTCTTCTTACCTGTGTAACCTTGAGAGAAACCATTTTACTTCTTTGGACTCAATTTCCTCATCTGTAAAAAGAGGAGATTGGATCAAATGATTGCTAAGGTCCTTTTTAGTTCCAAAGCCTATGATCAACCTATGTTTGAAAATTGCATTCCCTGTGTAACTATCCACTGAGGAAATTTGAGCCTTCATGGTAACAGATAAGACAAAACTCATCACAAAATAAAAACCCTTGTGCCACAGAGAATGGGATTCTCTCATATTAAAATGCATGCATTTGTATTTTTTAAATGCAGACATTAAAATATGCCTCAAATATATCTTGCCTACCCCATTTCTGGTTCTGTACAAATTTATTTAGTTCTCTCATGTCTTTTATAACATTAATGAACAATAACTCACATTTATATACAATCAGTTCTAGAAAACTGTCTATCTTGCCTTTGGGTCTCACTATCTGTAGACATCTTTTCTCATAGTTCTGGGAAACAGAGAATTCTCAAACAACAGCTACTACTCTATCTACTTAAAGATCATAGATTTAGGGCTACTAGAGACCTGAGAGATCATCTAGCTTATTTTACAGATGAGGAAATCAAGCCACGGAAGTAAAGCAACACGCCCAAGGTCATACAGAAGTGGAATTTGAATCCATGTCCTCTGACTTCAAACTCAGTCTTCTTTTCACTATACCATCTTAAGCAAATCTTTTCACTATGCCTCCCTTAAGCAAAAACATTTGCCTTTTCACAATTTTATTAAGTTTGTCCATAGGCCTATCCTTGAACAACTATCTTTTATCATGAAAAACGGTACCTCTTTTTATAAATGAGAAAGTCTTCTGTTGCTGTTTTTACCATGATTCCAGATAGGCCAGTTACAGTAAATATATAATCCTGTTTTTAATCCATGTTTCCCTTTGTGAGTTTTTTTCTTTGAGCAGTCACTTGAAGAAACAAGCAATTACTGGAAAAATCACTGCACACATAATATATTTCTTTTCAGGGCTAATAAATCTCTAGCCCCACTTTCTTAACTTTTTCTTTTGTTTTTATTCCTCCCATTGGCCTGAGTCCACATCTAACCCTGCCAAGGAAATAATGAATCAATTGATCAATTAAAGAATCAATAGCTTTGTTCTGACATTGCACATTAAGCAGTAACTAATTGTCTGATTCCAAATGCTTTTTGAAACATCTGAGGAATCAATAGGATAGAAGTTACATCTTAAATAGAATGGCAGACTTGGGAAGAGGAAGTAGACTTACGTATGAGTACATATGCTCACATGCAACCCAGAGACTTCTTCCACAGTAGCTTAGTTCCAAGGTCTAGGCATCTTCCTTACCTAGGAGGTCTTCACTCAATAAATGCTTTCTGATAGTCCCTTGGTGAGTACACACTGAATCAATACCTCACACATAGACATTGTAATATTCCAGGCACTGGAGCCTGGAGGGCTCCTTTCGTCCCTTCAAGAAGTTCTTCAGGGAGATACATGGGACAGTTGGGAGGTGTCTGCAAGGATAAAAAGTCTCCCCTTGGAGCAAAACCTTGAAGTAGAATAATGGACTCAGAGACAGGATTTGTTTTCTCAACTCAGAGTAGCAATCAATAAATGAAAATGCTTTCATAGGACGTGATAAAACGCCTCCCGGAATGTCTCAAGAAAGCCCCCAGAACACCAATCAGCGTTTCTTATGGATCTCCTCCATCTCATCCCCTACTTCACTACATCGCATGCTTGGAAGGCAGTCATTGTCCAATCAAGGTTTCTTCATTGTTTCTGCCTTGTAAAAAAGAAGGATATTTGTGGCTTAAGTCACTTGTGATACCATCATCAGCTCCACAAAAACTATAGCTGCGTAGATTTGCAAGGGTGGGTTACCTGCAGCCTGGAGGATACATATAACCCTTTAGGTCCCCAAGTGTGGCCCTTTGACTGAATTCAAGTGCTGCCCTTTGTGGCTTTGAGGCTGTAAATCATCGTAGAGGATTCCAACCCGTAGAAAGCGAACTGGTAAGAGTGTATTACATGTATATAATATGTATATATGCATATCTCTAATATGTGTGCATATACATACACATATATAAGTATAAATGGTTCTTGTTCTCAAGGAGCTTTCTATGTAAGACAGAGACAGAGAGGGAACGTATTGGTGTTCAGTCATTTTCAGTCCTGTCCAACTCTTTGTGACCATTTGAGGTTTTCTTGGCAAAGATACTGGAGTGGTTTGCTATTTCCTTTTCCAGTTCATTTTTTTTTTTTGAAGATGATGAAATGAGAGAAACAGAGTCAAGTGACTTACCCAGGGTCCCAAAGCTAGTAATTATCTGAGATCACATTTGAACTCAAGAAGATGAGTCTTCCTGACTTCAGGCTCAGCACTTTCTCCCTCTCCCTCAATGTATATATTGTATACATATATACAATATATATGTATATGTGTGTCCATAGATATGCCTATATATATGTGTGTACATATTTATATATACATATATATGTGTGTGTGTGTATATATATATATATATATATATATATATATATATATATATATATATATATATATATTCTTCAGAGCAAGAACCATTTTTGACTTTTTTATCAGCACCTAAAAGAGTACCTAGAGAATTATACCTGATCAATAAATAGCAATTGAATTCAGTCAGACTGAACTGACTTGAGTTGCATTAAAGTGAATTGCCTTGTATTGAATTGAATCTTCTCTTAGGGAAATTACCTAACATCTGTAATATCTTCAAGAAGTAAACAGAAGGATCTTAAGGACTTCGCTTAAAAGATCTGCACTCCCAGCCACTTAACAGGACAAGAAACTGAATCTACGCTCAAAAAAAGTCACATCTTTGGTTCCAGAGAGTCTGAGTGGGCCAAGCTTAATGTTTAGATGACTAAGCTCTCCTCAACTTTTAAGACATAAATGTCTTATTTCCATTTACATGCCTCAGGGTAATAGGGCCAGGATGAGAAGTACAGAAAATATGATATATAAGCAAATTTTCCATTGTAAATAGAATTTTTTCCCCCTGTTTTCCACAGGACATCAGCCATCTCTTAAGGGAAAACAGCAGGGATGGGGTGGGGTGGGGGTGGGAGAGTCAATGACGTCGATCTTGCCTGCCATCTCTTTGTAATATGGTTTATTTTTGACTGTCTGTACTGCCATTTTCACTACAAAGAAAGGAAAACTTTGTGGTTGCAACAGAAACAGGTTTGTTTTGTTTTGTTTTGTCTTGGTTTTCCTTTCAGCAAGTTACTCCCAAATCCACCATGTAATCTCTGGCCTTACTGGAGTACTTACAGTGCCCAAGCAGGAAGCTTTAGTTACTGAACCTCACCATCCAGCCCAGTGCATTCCCATGTGCATGAACATGTATTCTCTCTGTTTCCTGAAGGTCTTTCATTAAGGTTATAGACACCTTAATCCCGCCAGAAAGACTGCTACTGCACCTACTGCTTTATATGCTTTCAACCAATTAATTAGTCAATAAACAAACCTTTATTAAACATTTCCTGTGTGTATCAAGTACTGTGCTAGATCCTGGAGAAGCAGTGGTAGAAATTTAACAGTCCTTGCCCTCAAGAAGTATACTCTATTGTGGGAGACTACATTTTCGTAGATAAGTAAGATGCACACAAAAGAATGCAAGGTAATTTTAGGAGGAAGGGCACCAGGAACTGGGTGGAGGAGGTAATGCTTGTGTTGAGCTTTGAAGGCAGCTAGAAATTCTAGAAGGAGATGAGGAAGGAGTGCCTTCCAGGAATGAGGACAGTCAATTTAAAAGTACTTAGGTGGTAGGGTGAGAAAGATCACTAGATTTCCAAGTCAGGAATACTTAAGTTCAAATCCTTCCTCAGACTTATTAGCTGTGGGACCCTGGGTAAATCACTTAACCTTTTAACCTTAGTTTCCTCATCTATAAAATGGGGATAACAGCACTGACCTACTTTGGTCTTTGTGAAGATGAAATGAGATAGAAATCCTTGCTATTATTATTCAGAATAGTCAGCTCTAAACCTTCCTTCTTATATGAACAGTGTTTTGGTACATAAATAAGACCAACCAGTGGAAAGCATGTGGGAGGCTCATTTCTCCAACCCAATTTATTCCAGACCTTAGTCGAAATTCAACACACATGAGCCTCCAAAGTGTGTTCTCCTGAGGATTGGCTATTCACACAATTCTTAGCAAAATGCTCTGTCCTCCAAAGCAAATTTCAGCACTTTAGACCAGAACAAGGATAGAGAGACTTCCCTCAGGGACTATGAAACGTCCAGATTCTATTGAGTAGATTAAGCTCAGCTGTCTCTTCAGCACTCTTTAAAAAAATATAGCAACATCTTCATTTAATAAACAGCCTTCAAATAACAGTGCTATTTGTTGTAAGAAACAAATCAACCATCCGGGTGAAAAATATTCTTCTTATTCTATTTATGAGAGAAAGCATAAACTAATTAAAATTTGTCCAAACGGAAGGAAACCCTGAATGAATTACTTTGTTCATAGATATTCTTTGATTTGGGACATTAAGAAATGAATGGGAAAAATGAGAAAGGTTTTGGAATTTTATGATCTCACTGGCAACTTGGGATTTTGTAATTTCATGTCAAGTTCAAGGTAACTTCAAATCAAGTTTCTACCAATATGGGCAGCTATGAAGACCTATCTCTCTGATAGCAATATCCTCCTGGTAAGTCTATAGCATACGTCACTGGAGCATGAATCACTACAATCTCAAAAGAATCCAAATTTCAAATAGTTGGCAATGAAAAAAGACATGGCATGGCACATCTAGGTTCATTGTAAGATGTTATCAAGCATAAGTTTTCAACTTCTATAATAATTCCTTTTGCCTCTAAGATAAAATATATTAAAAGCCCTCCACAATCTGTCTCCCATATAACTTTCCAGTCTTATTTCCTATTACTGCCCTTCATACACTCTCTGTTCTAATAAGATTTGTCTTGCTAGCTCTTTCCCCTATAGGAAAGATATTTCCCATCTCCTTGCCTTTGCACAAATGGTTCCTCCATGTCTGGTCCCCCTCCTAATATGTAGTTTTTAGAATCCTCAGCTTCCTTCAAAGCATGGTTTAAGTGCCACTACCTACATGAGATCTTTCCTGATTTCATATCTTCTCTGCTCTTCTCTCTTCTCCCTCCGTCCTCCATTGTTAACACTCTGTCCCACTTTAAATTATTTTATATTATTTAGTATGTTTTATATTTTCTTACTTGCCAACATGCTATAGAATATAAACTTAAAGAAGAATATAAATTTAAAAACAAGAACCATTTTTATCTTCATCTTGGCAGTGCTTAGTACAATGTATTGCCTATAATAGGGACTTAATAAGTGTGGGTTAAATTAATGTGTTCAAGAGATCTAGATCTGGAAGGAACCTTAGAGGTCATCTACTTTTTATTTTTACAGATGTGGAAACTGAGTCCCAAGTCTCACAAGTAATAAGTGATAGAAACAGGATTTGAACCTAGATCTTCTGAGCACAGGTTCAGTCCTCTTTTTGCAGGTTAGCAATGGGATAAAAGGCTGTCATGCATTTGTATGGCCCAGAAAGGAAGCAGTCTGATTGCATAAGGAGAATTACACACACCAAGTATATAACTTAGGTAGTACTTACTGTGTCCCTAAAACACAATAGAAGAGGGCCTTCACTGAGTTGAGTGATCCACAAATCAATTATGGTGGATCCACCAACCACATTGGTAGGGACTGTACAGATTTTTAAGATATGAAGGTACTATACTCTATGCTAATAGTGGGAGCTCTGAAACTGAGGAAAGCAGAGATTCACAAAGTATTTCTGGTCAGGGATATTCTGATTGGATTAACAAGAGCGGTCTCGTAGTGTAGAAAATTGACCATAGCTATTCTTGAGGCAGCTAGGTGGCACAGTGGATAGAGTGCCCAGCCTGAAGTCAGGAAGACTCATCTTCCTGAGTTCAAATCTGGCCTCAGACACTTACTAGCTGTATGACCCTGGGCAAGTCACTTAACCCTGTATGCCTCAGTTTCCTCATCTGTCAAATGAGCTGGAGAAGGAAATGGCAAACCATTCCAGTATCTCTGCCAAGAAAACCCCAGATAAGGTCACAGTGAGGTAGACATGACTTAACAACACAATTTCTGAACAGTAGCACTAAATGTTGTGCAAAATTAATTATTAAGTATTTAACACATACTATATTTTTAACCGTAGTCTAGATATTGTAGGAATTGTAGAAAAAGTACAGGTCATTTCAAAGTCTTTTAAACTAATAAAGCTTAAAGCTGTACTAAAACTTTTGGAATGTTCTGTATAAGACATAGTCTCATGTTTTCCTAGTTTTCCTATGGAAGATGTCATCATCAGACTAGTCACCCAGGTTCACACCACCAGAATTCATAGGCTGAGAGACTCAGAGCTGGAAAGGATCTTAGGGGTCATAGGGTTCAACCCTCTCATTTTATAGTTGAGGAAGCTAAACTAGCCCAGAATCACAGTTTGCATCTGAGGCAAGATTGAACTGAGGTCTTTCTCACCCCAAGTCTAGAGCTGTCTACTACATTAGACTGTCTCTCAACTGATCCTAGACTCTTCTCTTTCTTGTTCTTCTTCACGCACATACACACACACACACACACACACACACACACACTATCAATGGACAAGGTTTGTCAATTCTACCTTCACATTTCATTATCTCATTTTTAAAAATGGCTTTTCGTTGCTATCTTATGGTTTTCTATTTTTCTGAATTCCCCCTGGATCTCCCCCCCCTCCCAAATAGCCATCCTTTATAACAAAGAATTTTTTAAAAGAGAGAAAAAAATCAGCCAAACTGATAAACAGATTGGAAAAGAAATTGGCGTCATACACAATGTTCCACACCCGTGGACTTTGACCTCTATAAAGGAGAGGAGAGAAGTGTCATCTCATGTCTCTCCTTTCGGACCAAATTTGTTCTTAAGAGCTTTTCATCACTAGGTTTCAATTGTTATGTAATTATTCACAAAGGTCTCTTACAAATATCTGCTTCTATTTATTCATCTCTACCACCATTCTAGTTCAGGATCTGGTTGCCTCTCATCTGGACTATTAAATTAGCCACTGTAATTGCTCATGGGGGCAGCTATGTGGTGCAGTACATAGAATATCAGGCCTAGATTCAGAAAGACATGAGTTCAAATCTGGTTTCTGACACAGTAATTTTGTGACCTTGTGCAAATCACTTTTATTTGTTTTATAATTTTTATTTTTTTATTTATTTTTAGTTTTCAACATGCACTTTTATAACATTCTGAGTTCTAAATTGCCCCCCTTTCCCTTCCCTCTCCCCAAAATAGCATGCAATCTGATAGAAGCTATACATGTGCAATCATATTAAACATATTTCCACATTAGTCATGTCGTGAAAAAAGAATCTGAACAGAAGGGAAAAACCACAAGAAAGAAAAAAAGAGAGAAAATAGTATGCTTCAATCTGTATTTAGACTACATAGTTCTTTCTCCGGATATGAATAGTATTTTCCATCATGAGTCTTTTGGAATTATCTTAGATTGTTGCATTGCTGAGAAGAGTTAAGTCTATCAGAGTTGGTCATCACACAACATGACTGTTACTGTGTACAGTGTTCTGCTGTTTCTGCTCATTTCACTCAGCATCAGTTCATATAAGTCTTTCCAGGTTTTTCTGAAATCCTCTTGGGCAAATCATTTAACCTTGTTTGCCCCAGTGTCCTCATCTGCCAAAAAAAAAAAAAAAGATCTGGAGAAAGAAATGGTAAGCCACTCCAGCGTCTGTGCCAAAAAAAACCCGAAATAGGGTCACGAAGAGTCAGACATGACAGAAACAACTGAACAACAACAAATTGATCAGCCTGCTTCCAGACTGTCCCTTCTCGACAATTCAATATCCACATAGCTACCAAAATAATCTTCCTAAGCCACATGTCTGACAAAGTCAATCCTCTGATCAAAATCCTTCTGTAGCTGCCTTTTGTCTGTAGGATAAAATACAACCTCCTCAATCCAACATTTAAGACCTTCTAAGATCTGACTCCAACCTGTGTTCCCAGTTTCATTTCACATTATTCCCCGAAATGAACTATACAAGCAGTTTTCTAAACTCAAAAGTTCATCTTCCCCAGCCTGGCCCTGCACACCTGGAATGGAGTACTTCTTTCTCACTTCTGCCTCTCAGAATCCTGAACCCTTAATTCTTCAGGGCTCAGGTCAGGTTATAATAGTTAATGCTGCCTTACTCCTCAAATCATCTTGTACTTACTTATCTGTGTGTGTTCTTTGTATTCTCAAAAACTAATTTAGATCCAAGTACATAGTAAGCATCAATAACCAGAACCTATAATAACACAAATGCACTAGAATATGAGCTTCTTGAGGGGAGAGCCAGTGTTTTTGCCTTTCTTCGGAGCCCCAGAACTTAGTAGAGTGTCTGACACATAGAAAGCACTTAAAGGCTCGTTGGCTAATGAACTGATTGACAAGGACTATAAAATACATTAATGGAGAGCCTGCTTGCAGCCCAGAGGGGCAAGATTACAGGCCCAAAAAGGTCTTTTGACTGAGGCTTCTTTCAGTGGGATGCCCTCCCCTTCTCTCCTCCCCCTCACTCCCTTCTAACACAGAGTAGTCTATTAGTAATTAATCCATTAATTCATGGTCAGTCTCATAGAGATAGATTTATAACTGGAAGAGACACCAGATATCACTGTTACCTTAGGTTTACAATTAAGAAAATAGAGGCTCACACAGAGTAAGCACCTTACCCAAGGAAATACAATAGGTGGTAGAGACAGGTTCAAATTTCAGGTCTAGGTTCTCAGACTCCAAATCCAATATGATTTTCTACATTATATTTCTTCTACTTAAAACTAATCACAAAAACAAAGCTGCAGGAATAAGACCCAAGAAGAAAATCTTCCTATTCAAATCACAGGAATCTTGAAAATCCTTCCACAGAGGAAACATTTTTATAAATAACTGAAAGGAATGGAATGGAGTTTCAAAAACAAAAATGACACTAGTAGGCAATATTAATGACCAGTCTTTAGAAATGGGTATTTCTGATACTTCCTCACATAGATTTTCAGTCTAGGAACATGATCATAATGGGAGTAGACTTTGAAAGAAGTCTACTCTATCATAGGTCAAGTTAGGGTTGTTTCTATAGACTTTACCCAAAGAGAATATTCCTAGAAGAAAGAATAAATTTTGTACAGTAAATCCTAGGAAGCAAATCAAAGCCCAAAGAACTCTCATGTTTTCTGTTGCCATGAAGTATCTTTCCATGATTTCCTATGCAAATGGTCTCCATGACACTGTCTCCCCCTTCCTGGGCAAGTTGCCTGTGATTGTTTCCCCACCACCCACTTACCTGAGAGGGGCTACTCCTGCCATTAAGGTTTACAACATCACAAGAAGAACAAGAAATTTGCAGCAAAATCATCCGGTAAATAATTTATAACAATCCATGACTATTGTAGAAGGTATCTAGGTTCTACTTCCAACAACAGCTCCTATGAATGTGCTAAGTTCTCTCATGGAAGTGATCCCTCACAATCCTGGTCTTCCAAAATCATTCCTAGGCCATTAGTAGACAATCTTCTTCTTCAAGAAAGTGATTTGTCTATTCATGACAACTGTATTGCAATCCCCTGAGAGAAATGATTATCAATAACCAATCATCTGGAGAGATCCAGAGTTTTCCCCTTCTTCCAAAGACCTGATTTTAAAAGCTCAGTCTCTTGAAGGACATTGCTGATAATGAGATTGGACTAATTTTCCTGTTCAAGACTCCACCTGGTGGAAGCTATTGTGATCTGCTCAGGCTTGGATGGGCTTTACATTCTTCGAGAAGATAGCCCAAAGCTAGGGGTGGTCTGAGCACGGAGATATTTTCTCTGTCCAAGGGTGATATGACGTCACTCTTGGCCCTTCATTTTATTATAGCTTGCCTCCTTTTGGGTTATGCAATCAGAGTTGGATCCTCTGCTTCCCAATGAGCAGAGTTCCCTCAGGAACACCTACTCTTTGAAGGGTATATAAACTAAAAGCCAGTCGCCATGATGGTCTTTGATCTAAGAGAGATGGCCAAATGACCATTCTTTTATTAATAATATGTTGATCTTATTAATAAAATTATTAAATTACCCAGAAACTATATCTCTCAAAATTATTCTAATCACCACATCCCAGAGATGAGGTGGGGAACCTGCACCCTCAAGGCCACATGTGGCCTTCTAGGTCTTTGGGTCCAGTCTTTTGACTGAGTCCAAGTTTTACAGAATAAATCCTTTTATTAAGGGGATTTGCTCTGTGAAGTTTGGATTCAAAGGGCCACACTTGAGACACATGGCCCTCTAAGTCCTCAAGTGTGGCCCTTTGACTGAATCCAAACTTCATAGAGCAAATCCCCTTAATAAAAGGATTTGTTCTGTAAAACTTGGACTCAGTCAAAAGACTGGACCCAAGCACCCAGAAGACCACATGTGGCCTTGAGGTTGCAGGTTCCCCACCCCTTCCCCAGAGCATTCAGGAACTTTCCAAGTTGCTTATGGCATGATCACCCATGATCCCTGCTTCTGAAGTATCCTGGGCATCAGAGCTCATTTTTCCTGTCTTGTCCACTTGCATTTCCATTTCTTCCCTTCCCTTTTCTACCTAGCTCCTTAAATTAGGGAGGCTGGTGAAATATGGAAATGGTTGTGTGTGTGTGTGTGTCTGTGTGTGTGTGTGTGTCTGTGTGTGTGTGTCTGTGTGTTTAAAGGAAAACAAAAGTAAAACACCAAAAATGAAGATAAGAAACCACACTTTTGTTACTATCAGAGTCACCTATGTGCCTTAACTTTGTTTAGATTGTCATCAGCAGACACTAATAAACTTTGAGCAGCCTTTTAGAAAAAGAAAGAATGCAACAAGTTTTGGGAATCTGTGACTATTACTTAAAACATAAATAGTATGAAACCATAACATCATCTTTATACAGTGGATTTTTTTTTCACAACAATCTTAAGGGATCAGTAGAATCTACATATTACAGATGAGGAAACTCAGAGACTAAAGGGTGAGACTAAAGGGACTTGCCCAAGGTCACACAGCTAGAAAGAACTATGGAGGTGGGATTAGAATCCATCTCTTCTTACCATGGTTTAGGGGAGGAGAGGAGTGAGTTCCTGAGGTTGAGCCCCTGGGCAGAATTCAGAAAATTATAGTAAGAAGGACCTGAGGCCTAGGGCAACTCAAGACGGAGGCCCAGCCCTCTTTCTTCTGGGCAATACTGCTCTCTAAACATAATGACAAAAGACACACGAGGTGGTTCTAGAAAACACTGTGGCAATTAAAAAGGATGTGTTGAAGTACTCACATTTATAGAAATATCAGTGGAAAATGTGCCTATCTGGATTTTACTCTGGTTAAATTAGAAGAATAACAGGAGAGTGAGAGTGGAGGGGTCTCCCTCCCTACCCCCACCCTTACCCCCAACCTCAGTTTTGTATCAAAGCTTCGGATTCTCTAGATTTAAATTGAGAAGGTAAAAAGCAAACATTTATAAATGCTTTTGAGGTAGGACATGTAGATAGAGGAATAGCTCTAATATGCTATGCTTTTTCAGAGCAAGATAGATCCACATTCTACTCTGTTATTATTAGAAAAGGGAGATGGGGCGGGGGGGAGGGGGAAGTAGGGAGGGGAGCCGAGAGGGGCAGGGAGAAGGGGAACGCATCCCACCGAAAGAAGCCTCAGTCAAAAGTCCTTTTTGGCCTGTGATCTTGCCCCTCTGGGCTGAAAGCAGGCTCTCCAGAAACAAGCTGAAAAAGAACCCATCTTACTGGTGCATAACAGTGAAGATTCAAATCCCAACTTCCATTCTGTTGTCCATATGTCTCTATAACTGACAAGACATAGATTACCTATAGAGCTTGTTGGCCAACTCCTCAGCTGTCTTTAGGGCTGTACCCAAAAAAGATTCTCTCTTTCCAAGGTGACATCCTTTTGGAATGGAATGATGAGCAACTGCAAAGAAAGTACTGCATATGGAAACAATCTGAGTTAATGTCCTCAACAGCAAAAATCTGGAGCAGAGACAGGGGGATATATGGAAAGGAGGACCGCATTGGGAAGCAGAGGATTTAGATTCAATTTCACACTCTGTCATTGACTACCTGGGTGACCTCAGGAAGGTCACTTAATCTCTTGGGACCTCAATTTCCCCATCTGTTAAAAAAAAAGGGAGGGAGGGTAGAAGAGGTTTGAACTAAATGTCCCATCTACCTCTAAATCTATGCTCTTGGGTGATGCTGGAGTATTGCCTCTACTTTTCCATTAGGAGAATCATTATTAGAATACCCCCTTTTCTTCCTCTCCTACTAATGATAGTAATATTTCGTATGTATATCATAGGATGGGAGCTATAAGGAACTTTAATGGTTATGTACTCCAAGCCTATCATTTTGAAGGTGAGGAAAATGTGGTCTGTCAAAGTTAAATGGATTGCCCAAGGTATCACACGTAATTCAAACCTAGACCTTTAACTCTGGAATCAGTCTTCTTTCCACTGCCTCACATGGTGTTTTAAGGTCATTTGAAAATTCTTTACCATATTAGTTAAATGTCTATACTCTATAAAGTATCTCAAGTTCCCTCAGGGAGCTGATATATAAATGTGTGTGTGTGTATAATGAAAATTATAATAAAATAATTCTTCAATATTTTGAGGATCTATAATTTTGTTGATGATTTTCTACAGAGGCAGTTATATTGGATGGGGCACTGAACTTGGAGTCAGAAAGACCTGAGTTCAGATCCCACCTCAGGACTTTACATACTAGCTTTGTGACCTTGGACAAGTCACCTATTTTCTTCTCATCAGTCTCACTTTGTTCATCTGTGACATGAGTATAGCATGTTAGGTTATAGCACCTACCTCCACAGAGCTGTTGTGAGGACACATAGAAGAGAACAGAAAATGCTTTGTAAAAAAAAACTAAAAATAAATAAAAATTTAAAATTTAAAAAATTCTTTGTAAATCTTAAAGAGGTAAACGCTATCAATTATTATTACAACTTGGTAGATAGCCTTAAAGAGATGCTGTGGCTGAAAAAAGCATCACCTTAAATCTGGCTAAGTTGGACAACTGGACAATAGACAAGGTGTCCCAAAAGTCTTAGAGCAGTTTTAAGCTATGGGAAGATATTAAAACTTACAATTGGGGGCGGCTAGGTGGCACAGTGAATAGAGCACCAGCCCTGGAGTCAGGAAGAACTGAGTTCAAATCCGGCCTCAGACACTTAACAACAACAACAACAACAACAACAGCAACAACAACACACACACACACACACACACACACACACACACACACACCCCTAGCCATGTGACCTTAGGCAAGTCGCTTAACCCCAATTGCCCTCCAAAAAAAAAGGCAGGAAAAAAAAAACCTTACAATTGTCCTAAGACTTTGGGGACAAATAATTCGTCACCAGGACCATTTTGGAAGCTTTCACAGCATGGTAGGACCAGACAATTATATCCTATAGAATAATAATTGTTAACATATATGACATTATATATTATATATTTCTGTTTTTTTGTAGGGGAGAAGGCAGGGCAATCGGGGTTAAGTGACTTGCCCAAGATCACACAGCTAGTAAGTGTGTCAAGTGTCTGAGGCCACATTTGAACTCAGATCCTCCTGACTCCAGGGCCGGTGGTGCTCATTCACCACGTCACCTAGCTGCCCCTCCATTTTTTAAAAAATAGGTTGGGTAGATAAGACAGGCCCCAGGAAGACAGGGAGAAATAGAGAAAGCAACAGCTGAGGGACAGAGAAGAACCATCAATCTCAAGTTGGACTTTGGAGCCTAGCTAGGAAACTGAAGTCCAGGAAAATGAAGTGAAATCAATAAGCATTTATGAAGGGTCTTCTATTGCGCCAGGCATCGGTCTAAGCCCCTTCCCAATGTTATCTCTGATTCTCACAACAGCCCTGAAAGGCAGGGGCTATTACTATCCCCATTTTTCAGTTGAGGAAATTGAGACAGACAGAAGCTAAGTGATTGCCTAAGGTCACACAGCTAGAAAGTGTCTGAGGTCACATTTGAATCAGGTCTTCCTGACTCTAATCCTAGTTCTCTGTCCATTGAGCCACCTAGATGCCTCCAGGGGATGCTAGGTATATATATTTTTTTAATGGAGGGGAAAAAAATAAAACAATTCCTGCCCTCAAGGAGCTGATAGTCTAATGAGAGAGAGAGCATGCAAGCAATCATATACATATAAGATGAATATAGGGTTACTTGGAGACAGTCTCAGAGAGAAGGCACTAGTATTCAATAGGAGTGGAAAAGGCATATGTGACTTGCCCAAGGTCTCACAGGAAGTGGTAGAGGCAGGATTTTTTTCATATCTACTATGCTGTATGCTGTACCTCAACTGGAAGAACCTTAAGAAGTGACCATGGTTTGATTCTCTTCCATCTCCTAATTACAATTATCAGAATCCACATCATATGGTTGCTGGGGGAAGGTGGAGGAGAAGGAAGGGAGGGGAAAAGTCTCCTGACCTTTGAACAGTATAACATGGTATGAATGGAGTGAACTGGATTTGGAGGTAAAAGTTGCTGTTCAGTTTTGTCTGATTCTAACTGACCGCATTTGGGATCTTCTTGGTAAAGATACTGGCATGGTTTGCCATTTCCTTCTCCAGCTCATTTTACAGATGAGGAAATTGAAGCAAACAGGGTTAAGTGGTTTGGCCTAGGGTCACACAGCTAAGTAAGTGTCCGAGGTCATATCTGAACTCAGGGAAATGAGTCTTCCCTGATTCCAAGACCAGTGCTCTATCCGCTGAGCCACCCAGCTGCCCCTAGAGGAGAGAGGACCTGGGTTCAGAATACCAGCTTTGCCTTTTACTAGAAGTGTAAGCCTAAGCAAGTCACTTAATTTCTCTGGCTCTCAATATCCTAATCTATAAAATAAAGGCTTAAACTAGAAGACCTCTAAAGTCCATTTCATCTCCAAATCTATAATCCTAAGAAACAGAGAATTCCAATCTAAGAAATCACAGAAGGTCTAGAAGTCTGAGTGTCTGCCTCCATGCACCAGTTGGATCTTTGCCTCAGTTTCATGGGAGAAATTATATATTATCTACCTGGGATTCAAGAGCATATGACTACAATCAGTCAAGAAATCAAACCGACTTAATGGGGCCATCTGGGGCTGGGAAGCAGCAGTCACTGATTGCCTCCCGGTGGGCTGATACACACTTACTCCAGGTCAAAAGAGGTTAGTTAAGATGTTCTCTTTTGTGTCGAATTAACAATAGCAGAAGTGGTACAAAAGTACTCATTTGATTTCCAAAAGAGGTAAAGTGATATGAGAGAGTCAGAAAGATCTCTGCTCAAAATCCTGCCTCAGACATCTACTTGCACTATGACCTGGGTAAGTCACTTCGTTTCTCTAGGACTCAGTTTCCCCATCTGTAAAATGCTGGTGATAATGACACCCCTATCGAACAGGGCTGTTGTGACGATCAAATGATATGATATGTGTAATCTTTTTTTTGTTAACTTTGAAGTTCTTTATGAATTCTGGCTATTATTATTACAAGAAAACTCTCCTGATATAAATAGTTGGTGACGGCCCATGCTCTTTTCTTAAACTTGTCATTTCAAACATAAGGAAACAATAATAATTATTTAATGTCAAAATGAAACATTGTCTTCCTCCAGGAGATTTTCCTGGTTTAGATTAAAGTTTTCTTTTAGGAAACTAAAGGAGAATTCATTTGGACCTTGAATACGTAGATGGAGACAATATGATTGCACAAATTCTTCTGGAAGCACACTGAATCCGCAAGAGTTTTACAAAAAGGATGCTCTAATTCAACATACATCATTGTCATTGGGAACCAACAATGATCAATGTCCTCCTCTAATTAGATTGAAGTAACCACTAGCCTTGGCCCTGACAGTGAATGTGGAAGAAACCACCCACTCTGGAGAGTTATATTGACTCTTTCAGGTCATTTATTACAATAATAACAATAGCTCACATTTATAAAGGCCTGACATGTGCCAGGAATTGTGTATTACAACTGCTTTACAATTATTACATCATTTGATCCTCACCACAACCCTGTAAGATAGGTGCTGGTATGATCCTTATTTGACAGACACGGAAACTAGGGCAAACAGAGCTCAAGTGACTTGCCCACAGTCACACAGCTGGTATGTGACTGAGATCTGATTTGAAGGCAGGTCTTCCTGACCCTGGGCCTAGTGCTTTATCCACTATGCCAACCATCCATAGAAGGTAATTTAATAAATGACCATTTGCTGTTCTTGTGCATGGGCGGTACAGTTTGATACGACACTTTATTTGAAGACTCATAACCAGTAGGATCATGGATGTAGAGGTTGAAGGGCCCTCTGAGTTCATCTAGTCCAACCCCTTCATTTTATAGATGAGGAAACTGAGGCCTAACAAGGTGACATCATTTAGTAAGTGAGTAGAAGGGTCAGGAATTTCTCACATTTTAGCAACTAGGTATACACGACAATGTGGACCAACGAATAATCACTTCTGTTGTTCTTTTGTCAATTAGTCCTGTCTGACCCTTTGTGAGCCCATTTGGGGTTTTCTTGGCAAAGATACTGAAGTGTTGACATTTTCTTTCTGTTTTTTTATCATTTATTTATTTTATTTTACATCATTCATTTCCATGAGATATTTTAGTTTGCATCATTCATTTCCACGAGATTTTGAGTTACATATTTTCTCCCCATCTTTCCCCTACCCACCACCCCAAAACAGCCATCCCAGTGT
>CM053590.1:121355616-121372112 GCA_028646515.1 Pseudochirops corinnae
AGTGGGGATTGTGAAAGAGGGAGATAAGCGTCCGGCGGAAAGGTCTCCTGAGCGGAAAAATATGTAACTCAAAATCTTGTGGAAATGAATGATGCAAACTATAATAAAATTTAAAAATTAAAAAAAATAAAATAAAATAAAATAAAATAAAATAAAATAAAATAAAATAAAATAAAATAAAAAAAAGAAATAAACAGGATGTAACTTAAGCAAGGAAATGACTAATAAGTAGCTGGGAGAGTAAGAAAGGTTACCTATAGCAGGTGAGGCTTAAGCTGAATCTTGAAGGAAATTAGAGATGCTAGGAAGCAAAGAACATTTCAGGCTTTAGGGCAGCCAGTACAAAGGCATGAATGGGAAATGTAATTGCGCGCGCGCGCGCGTGTGTGTGTGTGTGTGTGTGTGTGTGTGTGTGTGTGTGTGTGTGTGTGTAACAGCCAAAGAGCCAATTTGGCTAGACCATATGGAGATATATATGTAGGTAGGTAGGCAGGTATATATTTGTGTGTGTGTGAATGTATATATGTGTATATGTATACACACATACATACACATATACATATAATTTTATCTGTAATGTGTTTGTCTGGAAAGGTAGATTGGAGACAGGCTGAAAAGGGCTTTAAAAGCCAAATAGGGTTTATATTTTATCCTAGAGGTAATAGGAAGCCCATCAGGTTTTAAAGAAGTAACGTGATAAGACACACATTTAAGGAAATTCACTCTGGCAATCACTTCAATAACCAATAGCTTTAGTAATGATGATTCACGCCCAGACAGCGCTCTACAATTTACGAAGCACGTCCTCACCTCAGTCGTGGGAGGCTGGGTCGAGAGCGTGATCTTTGTTACCCCCATTTTGCCAGATAAAGGAATGGGGATTCTGAGAAGCTAAGTGACTTGCCTCTGTCACTCATCAGGCATTTATTACTTATCTCATGACTATCACATGACTAGAAGATGGCAGAGCTTGAATTTAAACCGGAGTCATAAAACATTAGAATGGTCAAAATGGAAGGAACTCTGAAGAGGATCTTTTAGTCACTGATTTTTTTTGGAGGCAATCAGGATTAAGTGACTTGCCCAAGGGTCACACAGCTACTATGTGTCTGAAGCTGCCCCCAGTCCTTGACTTTTAAAATATTGAAATTGAAAGGTACCTTAAAAATTCATTTAGTCCAATTCTGAAGTAACATACCCAAGGTCACATGGATAGTAAGTGATGCAAGAAATTCAAAATCAGGTCTTCCAACTCCAAAACTGGTGTTCATTCCATTGACATGGCACCGCTTATTTCTCTCAGAGTTAATTCAGTTTCCTAAGATCATAGATGATAGGTAGACTCAAAAACTTGGCCCAGGTTATGTTAAATCAGATCCCTAACACATCTTCTCTAATGATCTGTCCAATAGTCTCTAAAATACTTAAGAAATGTCATCTTTTCAGAAAAGATTCTACATATATTTCACTACTCTAATGAAAGATCTCAGAGGTCAGCTAGTCTAAACCCTTCATTTCATAGATGAGGAAGTTGATGCTCAGGGAGGTAAAATTACTTTCCCAAGATCACATAGGCAGTATCAGAGGGAGGATCTGCCCCAGGTCCTCTGAATCCAAAGTCAACACTGATGGGATCTCTTCTAAGTTATTGGACTGAGCTACTGACATAGAAGTCCTATGTGTAGTCCCCAGTTAGTTGGAATTGCTAAACTTCCTTGGACAGCTAGGTGGCTCAATGGAAAGAAGCCAAACCTGAAGTAAAGAAGACTCATCTTCATGAGTTCAAATCTGGTCTCAGAAACTTACTGGCTTTGTGACCCTAGATAGGTCACTTAACTCTGTTTCCCTCAGTTTCCTCACCTGAAAAATAAACTGGAAATGAGCTTTGCCGAGAAGACCTCAAATGGAGTCACAAAAAGTAGGACAGGACCAAAAATGACTGAACAAATTTCCTCACTCCATACTAAAAGTTATTTTCAGGCTGATTTGGGCAGTGGAAGATCAAGCTACTCAGTGAGTTATGGTGCTAAGGAAATACAATAAGGGAGTTGATGGCTTATGGCTCCCTAACCACTGCTCCACAATGTTCATTTGAAGCTTTTATTTTTTCAGTTCTAGGAACACTTCCTAAAGGCAGGGCAACTTCTCATTTGGTTTGTCCATACCTTTCAGCCATTTCAGCCATTCAGGCATTTTCACCACCTTCCTTTCATCCCTCTAAATGATCCCCTGAATCAAAGTAACCTTTAATTAGTTATTAGAGAGTAATGCTGCTGTAGTCTGAGGCTGTTTTAATTTGGATTCTGGAAGCCTTGTCTATATCCCTCCTTCTGGAGTCATAGAATCCCAGAACTTTATAGCTACAGGGAACCTTAGAGGTCCAATTGAGTCCAATTTATTTAAATATCAACAAACATTAATAAAACAATTACTACATATTCCAGAAACCATACCAGATCCTGAGTCCCTGCCCTCAAAAAGGTTCCAGTTTACTGTCTGTAAATAGAATATGTACACAGATAAATAGATTTAAATATATATGTATATATGAAGTTATTTCAAGAAGTAGAGTTCACTAACAACTGGGAGATCAGCAAAGATTTCATGGAGGAGTTATGCTCTGAGGGAGTGAAAGAATCCAAATAGAAATGCATTCTAAACGTGGAGGACAGCCTATGAAAGGGTGTGGAGATAGGAGATGAAGATATGTGTATGGGGAAGTGTTTCTAAATCGATTTGACTGAAATGTAGAGTGCTTATGAAATTAAACTTGAAAGGGTCTTTAAATGCAAGACTGAAGAGCTTGTGTTTTATCCCACAGGCAATAGAAAGCACTTAGAAAAATTTAAGGAATGTAGTGATAGTCATATCTGTGCTTTAGGAATATCAATTTGGTGACTGGGTAGAGGACAGATGGAGAGAGGAGAGGCTGAATGCAGAGAGACCAATTGGCATATTCCAGGCGAGATGTTCTTATGGTCTGGACCAGTGGTTCTCAACCTTCCTAATGCCGTGACCCTTTAATACTCGTATGTGGGCGTATCTGCATGTGGGCAGACCTGCCTGGAGATGGATAGAGGAGTGTTGTCTCGATTCCTAAGACCATTGGAAATATGTATTTTCCGACGGCTTTAGGCGATTCCTGTGAAAGGGTCATTCGACCCCCAAAGGGGTCACAACCCACAGGTTGAGAACTGCTGGCTCTGGACCAAGAATTTTGAATTCAGTGTTTGACTGAAGTACTCTGGGACAGATTCTTATACCTCTATAAGGATGAGAGCAATTCCATTAGTCACCTTGGAGCATTTTCTTCATGCCTGGATTTTACTTTGTGCCATCAATTCTGCAGTGACTTGACTTTCATTTACTTCCTGAAGATTCCACCTAATAAGACTGCTTGGTTTTTCATCAATTTGTGGGGGAAAGGGTATTGAGAAATCTCCTGGAAGTAGGTCTTTGTATATGTTGACTATAAATTAAGCAGTCCTATGTCGCCCAATTGTCTTCTCTTGATACTTTGTCTATTTAGGAACAATATCAAAGTTGTGCCGAGAAATGCCCTTTATCCACCCCATAAAGTGCCATTCTTCCCCATGAGATTCCATTTTATATCTACTTAATATCTTTGCTGCCCTTTCTGGGTTGGACTATATCTTTTTACCCAACATCTCCTTCCCATCCTCCTCTACATAAGGCCACCAGTAAAAAAAACCCTTTGAGACAACAACATTAACAGCATTCAGGTACAATCAGGCAAGATGATAGTAAGGCAGCTTACTAAAATATTGAATTAAACTTTTAAAAAATAAGGATGGATTGGAGAGGAGAGAGGCTAGATGAAGAGAGACCAATAGGCCTAGTCCAGGTAAGAAGTTATGGTCTGAACTAACATGGTGGAATGATGAGTAAAAAGAAAAGAATAGATGCTTGGGATGTTGTGCTGATAGACTTGACACGGCCTTGGAAGTGATTGGAGGCCCTCTTTCTTGATTAATGGTTACCTTGATCATGTACTATGTAGGTGACCCAACAACAGACCTGCTCTGACTCATTCCTAACTAGCTGCCATGTTTTCTTCTCTTCTTTCTCTTCCCACTCCTACAGTTTTCCACTCCTAGAACCTATAATCACATCCACTGTCATTTTGCCTGGAATAAGTATGTCAATCTATCCTCCTATGGCACCACTCACCATCCAAACTTTGCAAATCAAAATATCCTTCCCTGGCCACCACACACCACTACATGTTTGTCTTCTCAGAATGTAAGATCCTTAAGGGTATGGATGGTCTTTGCTTAGATAGATAGGTAGATAGACAGACAGAGAGATAGATAGAGACATTTAGACATAGATATAGAGTGAGTATGTGTATATGTGTCTGTATATAACCGTTACTTTGCACTTGAGAATAGTAAGCACTTTTTAAAAATTTCATTCATTCATTCAATATTCATATAGGAAGTATGAGATTGGTAAGATTTCAAGAATGTGAATTTGGGTGGTTGAAAGAATAGTGAAGCCCTAACAAAAACAGGGAAATAAAGAAAGGTGGTAGATTTGGGAGAAGTAATGATCACAAGTTCTCATTTTACCAAGAAAGAAACCAGGACCTAAAAAAACATGTCACTTGTCCAAGATCACACAGCTAATTAGGGCAAAGCTAAACCCAGGCTTCCTGATTTTCCACCAAATGTTCTTTCCATCACACTGGGGCCAAAGCACATGTTTAAATGTTGACAGAATGGTCATTTAAATCACACCCCACCTCTAATCCAACCATCCTCCCCCTTGAGTTTTCAGCATTATTTATAAGACCCCTTTTCTTTCTGATTATAGTACAACATTTTTGCAGAATAGGTCAGGAGCAAGCATCTTATTAGGTGTGTTTCTTCAGCGATGGACGCACCCAAAGGCATTTCTTTAATGTGATTTACAACCCTGGGATAAGCCCCAGGCACCATGTCATGAGTTTTATGAGCTGCAGGGTTCTACCTGTGCTTCCTCTAGAGAGAGAATAGCTGAGCAGACCACAGTTGACAAGCTGGCTGCCTTTGCTTCTCACTTTCCTTTAACAGAGAATTCATTTTGCTCTTCTCTGGACCAGTGTTTCACTATCAGAAAACTGTAGCCACTCATTATCTGGGGAAGACCCCAAAGCAGAAGATTGGAAATGCAATTGCATCAGAGGAACGATTGGGAGCTTCCCAGAGCTATTAGCTTGGGAGTTTAAAATGTGGAGGATAGTAAGAATCAAGAAACTAAGGCTATGAGGTAAAGTGGGAAAAGGAACTGGTTTCAAATCCAACCTTCTACACATCCTACCAGTGTGACCTCAAAATCATTTCTATGCCTCAGTTTCTTCCTCTGGAAAATGAATGAGATTGGATTAGAGGGCAACTGAGGCCCCTTCTGGCTCTAGCGCCATGATGCCACCCCACCATGTAGAGTGAGCCAGTCAGCTGGGCAAGCAATGGGTGAGCTGGGAGCTGAAGTATAGAAAAGCAGCATTTCTGCTCTGCAATTCATTTCAGTACTGGATTAGTGGTTTGGTATATAGTCCATTAACAATCTGTTAACAAAGCCCCTCTGTTCCCATATTGTATATTCTCAAATTTTCCTACCATACCAGAGGTCTCTAGTGTCTCCCAACATTGTTAGAAACGGAACACTAGAGAATTCTCTGACAGTCCCACTTATTATCTAGCACCTGAAACCTAGAAAGGGCAAGTGACTTGCCCATAGTTACATGGCTAATAATTGACAAAACTGAGACTTGAACTCAAACCCAGTGTTTTTTCTAGTGGATAGGGAACTGGACTTAAAGTAAGAAAGAACTGAGTTCAAATTCCACTGCAGATACTTAGTAGCTAAGTGATATAAGGCAAGTCATGTGACCCCTCTGTGCCTCAGTTTCCCTACTTCTAAAATGGGAGCATTGGACTTAAGGACCTATAAGGATTCCTTCCAGCTCCAAGTTTAAGAACTCCTTCTCATACTGCTTTCTCTAGCTGTTTATTTATTAGTCTAGCCAGCCCAAAGGAAAGAATTCTGAAAAGTCTTTTCTCCTCCTAACATAACATGTAAAGACTCTAGATGAACCCTTCTCTGTCTCACTGTTCCTTAGAAACATCACCTGTTCACTTTTCACACCAGTATACTGTGCTAAATTCAGGGAAATTTACAGAGAGAGATGTTCCATAATCCCAAAGCAGACTTTTTGTTTTTACATTAATCAGCTGATACTGAAACAGGAAGCATTTCCTTTCCACTCCTTCATGGGGACAGCGTCTAAATGTACAAGGCTTCATCTCTCCTGACTCTGACCTCCTTATAACAGAACACTTCAGAATGAATGTGGGTATTGGGACTTTCGAGCAATATTTTTTTTTTTGCAATACCCTTTTCCATTTGCTGCACTTGAGACTACTCATCTCTAGCACTCAGAAACGAGGCCACTTATGGGATGGCAATGAAAGAAATAACTTATCAGGAGTGAACATTTCTCCCTTTTCCTGTATGGGGTCAAATGGAGGACAACTCGTGAAGTTAGACAAGATTGACTCTGGTGTCCCTGGTTTCCCCTTTCTGTGCCCCCCTTCTCTGCTTCCTTTCTGCAATCTCAGTCAATCCCATGGCTTGAATGAAGAGAGAAGAATTCCAAATCAAAGATCTCCTGGCTTACCTTTTCCTCCCGACCATCTGATTTCCAACTAACAGACACGTCCACCTGAATGTCCCAGCCACACCTCAAATTCAGCACATCCAAAATGAATTACATAATATCGTGTCTTCTACTTAGCAACCAACCAAGAAGCGTGGATTAAGAGCCTTTTTGTGGCTGGCAACTTTAGTAGGTGCTGGGGTACAAATACAGAAAGATGTGCTAAGTTTTGAGGAAGGCAAGAAGTTTAGATAAGATAGATTTATTTAAAGACTCAGTCTAGAAAGAGGATAAGACATATGCACAGATAACTACAATACACAATATTGTATGATAAATGTAATTATGAAACAGACTTTGTTGCTACTGAAAGGAATTTCTGGCATCAACGAGCAAATGGAAAAGGGATATGGGAGACTGGGAGGTCTTTCCTACAACCCTGAAAGTCTAGTAGGAATCAAACTATCTATGTATAAGATTAGATCATTGAGAGGTCAGCTGGGTAGAGCACCAGGCCTACAGTCAGGAGGTCTTATCTTTCTGAGTTCAAATCTGGCTTCAGACACTTACTAACTGGTGACCCTGGGCAAATCACTTAACCCTGTTTGCCTCAGTTTCCTCATCTGGAAAATGAGCTGGAGAAGGAAATGGCAAACCACTTCAGTATCTTTGCCCGGAAAACCCCAAATGGCATCATGAGGAGTCGGACATGACTGAACAACAACAGACTGTTGGGGGTGTGGGGAATTTGTTTTTTGTTTTGGTTTGGCTTTTTGTCTCACATTTGCTTAGAACAATGCCTGACACATAGGCATTTAATTAACGCTTATTAAATGATGGATCATTTGTCTAATAGGAAGTGACATCAACAAGGAAGGACGCCAGAAGGCTTCAAATTACACTGAGCATATAGGAGACTGTAGGGAGAAACTACACTTTTCAGTCATACTCATACACAGTAACTTTCATCCAAATAACAGTAATAATAAATTACCTTTATATTGCCCTTTAAAAATTACAAAGCACTTTGCATCCATTATCTCATCACCCTCATTTGAGATAACGATTTGAGACTAAGAGGGGGTAAGTGACTTGCCCAGGGTCAAATGTCAAAGATGAGATTTGATACTAGAAATGTAGGAGAAAAGTAATTGACCTGGAGTCCGAAAACTTGAGTTCAAATCTAGTCTCTGCCACTTAATACCTATATGACCTTAGTCAAGTCTCTTGACCTCTGAGGTCCTTACTAATTCTAGATTTAGGTATGTAAGTTCCTCTGGTATGTGGGTATGTGTAAGGTCCTCCTGCGAAGTGCCAATGCATAACCTCTTCCTCTGAACAACCTCATTCTACTCTACCTCCACCCTCCTCACACACAAGCAAAGTGGAAACACTGAAACTCTACGCAATCCCATCTTCTCACAATATTACTCTTTGGTGAACAAGGCAGGTAAATGCTGCTGATATGAGGAAATGAAATATCTTTATTATTAGAACAACAATAATAATATTTCTTCTAAGTTCTTTCAACAGCACATGTGAGTGTGATCACACTTCTAGAAAGAAAAAGCCTGAAACAGGGCAGTAAATCAAGGACAGAGCCAAGATGGCCTATTTCTCCAGCCCAAAAGCCAGTCCACCTTCCTGGTAGCAGTACACATAATGTTCCTAGAAAATATAGATGTCCCACAGGGAAATGCAGAAGTAAGAAGGTTGGAACATCTGTTATTTTCAACCACAAAAAAACTTTAAATTATTTCAACTTAAATATAATTTCACTAACTTCAATTTGAACTTTTCATTTTAATTCTACCTAATTTTAACTTTAAAATTAAAGTTAAGTGGGGTAGGAGTTGGAGGCCAGCTTACAACTGACTGACAGATGGCACAATAATTTCTTTCCCAGTTGCTTATTTAGGAAAATTTCCCAAAGGTTTTTACAAAAACCATTCATCTACATTAGCTCTTTTGAATCTCATAGTAACCTTGTGAGTTTAGTAGGATGGGGGGGTTTTAATCTCCATTTTTCAGATGAGGAAACTAAGACTCAGAAAGCTCAAATGATTCACCCCCTATTCCATAAGAGCAGAGTAGGGACTTGAACCCTGGTCTCCTGATTCAAGAAACAGTATATGTTCTCTTATACCACAGAAGGCTACTTTTCCATCCCAAGTGAACACTTCTTCTATTCCATTCCATTCCACAAGACATTTTACAGTAACCACCCTGTTCATAGCTCTGTGATAGGTGCTAGGAGATACGCTGGTAAATGTTTAACAATTGGTTCTCTTAAAAAATGAATTCACAGAATACTTTTAACTTTGATCTGAATTAATTAGCATCTCCCCCACCACTTGCTTAAATCTAGACAAAAAATAAAACAATAAATCAAGCCCTGATTGTAGCATCAGCTAACTTTTTTTTTGGAGGGGGGTAGGCAATTGGGGTTAAGTAACTTGCCCAGGGTCACACAGTAAGTGTCTGAGGCTGGATTTGAACTCAGGTCCTTCTGACTCCAGGGCTGGAGCTCTATCCTCTGCTCCACCTAGCTGCCTCTCATCTGCCAATTTTTAAGACATAATAACTGGGTCTTGAGCTGGTCTAACACACCACTGGAAATGATATTTATGCAAAATACAGTCTTTCTGCTAATGGATTTAACCATTTATTAGAGGATATTACTTGTACACAAATAAGTATAATACTTATTAAGTTCTAGAGGAAGTTTTGTGTGAGGCCATGGGGAGGTTAGACTTGGTAGAATCAAGGATAGTTCCACACAGGTCGCATAGTCTAAATTAGACTTTAAAGAATGAATGAGAATTCAGTATACACAGATAAGAAAGAAGACATTCTAGGAAGATAGGAAAGTATAATCATGGTAAAGAGAGGAGAAAGCATTAACGTGTATGGCAGGTTTGGTTAGAAGATAGAATACATGGAAAGAAAATGAGGCTAGAAAATTATTGCCAGATTGTCAGGGTCCTTAGCTGGGTGGCACAGCCAATAGCAGACCTGCCTTGGAGTCAAGATCACTCATCTTTCTGAGTTCAAATCTACCCTCAGATACTTACTAGTATCTGTGTGACCCTGGGCAAGTCACTTAACCCTGTTTGCTTCAGTCTCTTCATCTACATAATGAGCTGGAAAAGGAAATAGCAAACTACTGCAGTATCTTTTCCAAGAAAATTGTAAAAGGAATCATAAAGAGTCAGACACAGCTGAACAACAACAGAAGTCATGAATGCCATGCAAAAGAATTTAAGCTTCATTCGAGAGATAATAGACAGATTTTTGAGCGAAGGGGGAGAAATGACGTACATAATGTAATGACTTACATAAGAAAGATTAATATGAAGGAGGAGTAAAGGATGGGTTTGAGAAGAGAGAGATTAGAAGCAGGAGGATCTCTTGGGAGACTATTTAATTCATTCAGGAATATGGCAATATGGACAGTATTCCCTAGTGGAAAAAGTGCCGGCCTTAGAGCCAAGAAGACACAGGCCCAAATCATTCTTCTGATGTTAGTTGTGTCACCCTAGGCAACTCACATAACTTCGCTGAGTTTCTGTATCTTTACCTACAAACTAGATGGCCTCTAAATACCTTTCCAGTTCTAAATCTAGGACTCAATGATGGCAGCAAGAAGAGATGGGAAAGATGACAAAGAGGTGGCATGAGCAAGACTTGGTAACTGACTAGATATAAACGGTGGAGGGGAAGGGAGAATCAAAGAGAGTAGTAGGGTTCCAAACCTGAATGATGGTATCACTGAGAACAAAGGTGCAGGTTTAAGAACAGAGCTAATTCATTTGGTTTGGGGCATGCCTCATATGAGTACTAGAGAGTCATCCAAACAGAGATATCTGGTAGGCAAATAGAAGCATAGAGTTGGATCTCAGGAGGGAGGTGGAAGGAAGAGCAGAGTTGAGAGGGGAGAGCAGGAGAGGGAAAGAGAAAGAATGAGAGGGGAGAAGAAGGGATGAAAGGGAAGGGCGAAATAAGAGAAGAGAGAGGAAAGGAGTCAATTTAGCTTTTTTTAGGGTAAAATCAATTAAAAGACAAGACACACTTTTTCTCCCTGAAAACACACAGAATCCATTTCTTTCCACTGTCAGGAAATCATGTTCTTTGTTGATCTCCTAAAAATATGACTGGGGAATGAGTAGATCCTTCAGAAAGATGGAAGTAATGTAGCCATATTAAAACAACAAAGCTTGGCACAGAAGTTCATTCCAATTAACAGCAAGACTTCATTTATTTTTCCAAATCAGAACAGATACATTTCTAGGCTTGCCAAGTTGTAAATGCAGTAAATCTGCCGTTGGTCATTTGGCTCCTATACAGAGCTGGAACTAGAGTGGGGCAGTCAGAGTTTGTCCTATACACTGACATATCAAAAGATGTTTCCTCCCTGTGAAGTTGGGGAGACCTCACAGAATCTGCTAGCCTTTGGGGATTAAGGGGAAGTGGATCAAAAGAGATGGCACGAGAGTCAAGATTAAGGGTCAGCAAAGGTTGGGGGAACACAGAGGGGAGAGGCTTCCCCATTGCCTAGTGGTACCATACCAACCATATGCCTACAGAAGTTGGGGAATGGCACACCCCAAGAAGGGAGTCTGTAAGCAGACATTTGAGGGGAAAATGGGCCATTTTTGCCCTGGTGGAAAAAAAAATGCAAAGTTAAACCTTCTATTGATACGTCTCCTACCCACCACCCTAGAGTTCAGAGCAGGGATCATATTTGTTCACCACACACACACACACACACACACACACACACACACACACACCCCTCTCTTGTCCACAATAAGTGCTCAATAAATACTTAGTGATTGATTGACAATGAGGGGATGAGATTCATAAGAGAGTACACTGGCGCATATGAAATAAGGTTGGAAAGAGAAGAATTTGGTTTTTCAATTGGTGGGGAAACAGTACTGTACTGTAGAAAGAGCACTGTACTTAAGGTCAGAAAACCTGATTTCCAATTTTGGTTCTGCAGTTTGCTATTTGTGTGACCTTGGACAAATCAAGACATAACTCTCTGGCTCTCAGTTTCTCTTTTTGTAAAATCAGCTGATTTGATTAGATTGTCTCTTTCTCTCCAGTCTAAATCCTATGATCCTCTGATTACAGGTTGGTATTTAATGGCTACAGTTGACTGAAACAAATAAGTGAGTATTCTTCTGGAGACAGATAATAAAAAGAACTTGGAAAGGGGTCACAGTGTCGCTTTAAAAAGAGATGGCGGGGTTGCATCAGAATTAGCCAGAAATGTAGAGCTATTGAATGCTTTGGATGTGATGTGACCCCTCTCTTCTTGATGTCGGCATCAGTATTTACTGAGGAACATCAGGGCAAATGGATGAGGTTGTTTTTTAAGGAATGGACTGAGCTAGGCAGGAGATGGTAACATTTCCAGTGTAAGGGAAGAATCCAATTACTACAAGCATCTTGTGTATATTCCTTACCTCCCATGACTAGATTGTTGTTCTTCAGTTGTTTTAGTCATGTCTGACTCTTCATGACCCTATTTGGGGTTTTCTTGGCAAAGATAATGAAGTGGTTTGCCATTGCCTTCTCCAGCTCATTTTATAGATGAGGAAATAGAAGCAAACAGGGTTAAGTGACTTGCCCAGGTTCACACAGCTAGTAAGTGTCAGAGGGCAGATTTCAATTCAAGAAAAAGTCTTCCTGACTGCCAGTCTGGCACTCTATCCACTGCATCACTTAGCTGCCCTCATACAATCATACTTACCATAATTGAGGGATAAATATTAATCTCCAATTTCAAGACTTGGTCATTTCTTAGGAAGCTGTTCAGGACTATCTGTAATTCTTAAAGACTGGCCTCATCTAAGGAAGATGCAGTAATAACTGAACACTGCAGACTCCATGAGATACACTCATCATAGCAGAAAATGCCCAAATGACTCTTGGGTATTGTTTAGGTCAGAAGTATCAGACAAAGAATCTGTTACAATGTCTGGCAGTGAACCAGATTTAAATGTAATAGATAAATATTTTTAAAATAAATAAAAATACAATAAAACATAGATACTGCTAAAATGTGATTTTCTAAGTCAATATGGAGTCTGCAGGGTTCCTTATATAGTGGCCCCCTGTTTCTGCTTTAGCTTGACACCACTAGTTTAAGCAACCATTTCCCATAAGCAAATATGTGAAATTGGTTGCTATAGGGGGGAAACCCCTATATTTTGCTATAACTTCACTTAGAGTTTTCATCTTAATGGCTTGTTTTTATGTGGGGATTCAGAATAGAAGCAACCATTTTGATTTCTTATAAAGCCTTGATATTCTAATTCTTTTTCTGCCAGTATCAATTTATACTACATAGATGAAACAGAATAAAGGAAGAAACTAATGGCATTCTAGACCACATATTGAAATTGGGGGCTTGATAAGTTTGGCTAAGGACCTGACCATGGAAATAGCAAACCTGCTGGACCATCCTAAACACAGCCATGACCATAGTCTTCTCCTGAGGCTAGTATAGGCCAAAGAGCATATTGGTTGAAATTTAGAATTCTGTAATACTATTACAGTTGTAGGCCAAGCTAATATCAGATGTTTTTTTGTCTATATAATCAACTACATTTTGCCTGTTTCTGGGGGAATCCATGTTTATGAGAAACTCATAAACTTTAGTCAGATATGTCCATGGCCTGAAAAAGTAGTCAGTAATTCCTAAGAAGAACTAGGCTATTATAGACAAGGTCAATGCTACTTTTGCTTTTGAAATGCTGAGGGCCAAATGATTTTGACTTTTACCTTCAACACATATGCTTTAGGAGGCAAATTTATTACAAGATCTCTGAGGCCTTAATATAGATATAGATAGATAGCATACACATATCTCATGTGTGTGTGTGTGTGTATATATATATATATATACACACACATGTATAGTATATCATATATCATATAATTCTGTGGGTATGTATTTTGAGCTAGAAGGGAACCTCAGGGCCACTGAGTCTAGCCCTCTCGTTTTAGAAAGAAACTGAGACACAGAGAGGTGAGGTAATTTGTTCAGAGGCACACAGTACAAGGTCGGATTTATATACAAGTCTTCTGACTCCAAATCCAGTGTACTCTTCATTACCTCTATTTTTTTAAATTGATATATTTTGCTTTTATATTGCTGAAATTTCCCCCTCTGAGAGCTATTCCATATAACAAAGAATATATTAAAACAAAAACAATCAGAAAACCTAATCAATATTTTTTTAAAAAACTGAAAATGTATACAATGTTCTAAACCCATAGACCTCCCACCTCTGCAAAGGAGTGAGGGGAGATATCTTTTCATATTTCATCTTTGGGGCCATGCTTGCCCTTTGTAATTTTATAACATTCACTTTTCACAGTCTTCATACTAGCTTTCATATATTTCTTTGGACTGGGGAAGCTAGGTGGCACAGTAAACAGCACTGGCCTTGAAGTCAGAAGGACCTGAGTTCAAATCCAGCCTCAGAAGCTTAACACTTATGAGCCATGTGACCTTGGGCAAGTCACTTAACCCCAATGGCCCTCCAAAAAATAAAAATAAAATAAAATAATATTTCTTTGCATCTTTGCCTCTTAAAATGGTGGCCTGAACGTCACAGTTGTTCAATTGTTTGGTGATGTTGATGGTAATGATGATGATGGTCTCTGCAAACAGAAGATGTCATCATCAACTCAGCATGAAAGGGTAGCAAGCACCAGTGCCCTTCACTGTGTAAATAACATAGATGTGAGCCTGGATGAAGGCTAGCTACTAGGTGAAATAACAACCAACACATCACAGTAGAAAGAGTATTGACTGGATCGGGCAACAGGGGAACTGGACTTGAATTTCTGTTTCATCACTTATGACTTGTATGACCTTGGGGAAGTTACTTCACCTTTCTGGGCCTCAGTTCCCTCATCTGTAAAATGGGCAGTTATGCCAGATGATTTCTAAGATTCTTTCTACTCTATGATTCTTCATCCTTCTTTTAGCCCTGTGAGTCTTTAAGGTTCACTGCTCCTTTTTCTGTCCCTCTTCCCATTTTTAAATCACCAAAGTTTTCATATAAAACCGGTCTTAAAAGGACAATGGTCCCTACCACCACCACCACAGTGATTACAATTTTATGAATTTGGCAGATGGAATGGTGGGAGTTTCAAATAAGACTATTATGCCTATGTGAAGAATTAGACCCAGTAGACTCAGAACTGGAGTGCAAAGCAGAAATATACCTCTTATTCCTAGTTTCACAACTATTTGCTCTTCACTTGAACATTTTCTCAGCCTCCTGTAGAAACCCCCTTCTTGGATTATGCATGAAGATAAGTGCCTTTCTCATCTTCTTCCTCCTCCTCACTCCCAGCATGGCAGAAAGACTATCCAAATTGAATTTTGATAGAAAATGGCATGCTAAACAAGACAAGGAGATAAATACCAGCAAACAGATTTGAATTATTTATTTGATATTTAAATTTTTTTAGTCTGAGGAGGGTTTATTTAAATCCAAGGCTGTTGTTATTTTTTCATAGAATCAAGGAATTCTAGTTTGTAGAAAAACTAGAAGGGAATTTAGGAACAACTGATGTCCTAGGATTAGAAAGGAAGTAGTCGAATGGGGAAAAAAAACTTTGTGTCAAAATTCTTTTTTAAGAGTTTTGTATCTAAGTTATATTAATAAATATATGTAAGATTACTAGTCATTCTCCAATAGATAAGTAGTCAAAGAATATGAACAAACAATTTTCAAAAGAATTGAAAAGTATTCACAACTATATGAAAGAATGTTCAAAATCACTAATTATAAGAGAAATACAAATCAAAACAATCCTTAGATTTCACTTCACATCCTGCATATTGGCAAAAAAAAATCTAAAATGTGGCAATACTCAGAGTTGGAGGGGTTGTGGAATGATAGGCACACTAATACGTTGTTGGTGAAGCTGTGAAGTGGTATAACCACTTTGGCAAGCAATTTTGAATTATGCAAATAAAGTGACCAAGATGTCCATACTCTTTAAACCAGAGACTTCTTAATGGGCTTATTCCCCAAAGAAGACAATCATAAGGAGAAAGTCATCAAACGCTCCAAAATATTTATAGCAGTACATTTTTGTGATAGCTAAGAATTAGAAACTAAGTAGATGCCCATCAATTGGGGGATGGCTAAAGAAATCGTGGTACATGAATATTACTGAGCTGTAAGAAATTATATATATGATACATATAGAGAAGTATGAACTGATGCAACGTAAACAGTCAAGAAAATAAGATATACGGTGACAGATACATACAAAAAAAAAGTAAATGTAACAAAATTGTAAAGACTAAAAAAGTACTTAAATGAAGAGCTATTAGAAGACACCCCAAACCCACTCCTTCATGGAGGTGAGAGGTCCACAGATGTTACACACTGCACATGTTTTCAGACTTTTTCTATTTATTGATCAGTTATGTTGATTTATTTTTTTCTCTAAAAATACAATTTGTCATATGGGATGGCTCTCTGGGAGAGGCAGAGGGAGGAATACTTGGTTAACTATGAAGATGTAAGAAACAGAAGACATACATAAAAATTTATTTTTAAAAGAAAGAACAGGGGGGGGTGGAGCCAAAATGGGGGGGGTGGAGCCAAGATGGCGGCATAGCAGCAGCAATATATCGCAGCTCTTGCATAGCCACCCCAAAATACCCATGGAATAGGACTCTGGACCAATCCTAGAACTTCAAAAACACACAAAGATACTTCCCACTAAAGTCAGCTCGGCTACGAGGAACCATATCAGCACTGCAAACCGAAACCAGCCTGGCCTGAAGCCG
>CM053590.1:121372612-121411887 GCA_028646515.1 Pseudochirops corinnae
GGCCTCAGACACTGTGACATCTTTCTAGCCATGTGACCTTGGGCAACTCACTTAATCCCAATTGCCCTGCAGTCTCCCTACCAAAAAAACAAGTGTATTGGGCATACCTTTTGGGGGGAGTAAAGGAGGTTCTGTAGAGAGCTGGTTGTTAAACATTTACCAGAACAATATTGATGTAAGCATTAGAGAAAGAGTTATCAGCTTTGATTAAGTTACAGAGAAAGGTAAAGGACCATCCAGGATGAGAGAATGCTCTAAATAGACTGGAAGTCCTTAGCTAGATTTATCTTGTTATCAAACATTAGAAACAGGAAACCTAAGAGCTTATCTAGGCATGGGATGATAGGATCATGGATTTAGAACTAGAAAGGACCTTAGAGGTCATCAATCAAACTCTTCATTTTACAGATAAGGAATCTGAGGCACAGGTTAAGTGACTTGCCCAGGGTAGCAAGTATTAGACATAGGATTTGGATTTCAGGTCTTCTAATCTTTTCATTTTATAAGCAAGTCAAACTAGGGCAACTAGATGGTAAAATGGATAGAAAACCAGGCCTGGAATCGGAAAAACCTGAGTTCAAATCTGGCCTCAGACACTTACTAGCTGTGTGACCCTGGGCAAGTCACTTAACATTTTTATTTTTTTTAATTTACCTCAGTTTCCTCCTCTATAAAGTGAACTGGAGAAGGAAACGGTAAACCACTCTAGTATCTTTGCCAAGAAAACCCCCAATGACCCAAATGGGACCATGATGAGTTAGATATAACTCAAATAACACAAGACAATGGAGGTAGGGTCAAGGTGGGGTAAAGTGACTTTCCCAAAGGCACAGAATGACCCTGAGATGGGAACTGTATCTGCTAATACCTAATCTAGTTCTCTTTCCTTTCTACCATATTGCTTCTGCTGTTGCTTTTTTCTTTAGGGATTGGCCCACCCTACTCAGCACTCAGCATCCTCCTTGCAGCCCTCTCAGGTTTTTCTAGAGCTTTGTCTCTGTACCTCTGTTATAAAACAATTCCCCAGGCATTTCTAAGATGCATGCTTCGTCATACCCAGCCACTCTGCTGGGCTGGTGAGATTTGCGTTAGTCCCTGAGACCTATTAACAAGCCCTTTTTATGATGTTCTTCTGGGTAAGACTTCTCCTTACCAAGGAGAGGGGGCAAATAGTTCATTTCCCTTCTACTCTTTACTTTGTGCAGCTAAATAATTAATTGCTCTAATTACCTATCAATACAGCTTTCTTTAATGGTTAAACGCACGTTAATAATTCAAAATTCTAAGGGGGTGACCTCCCTACACTCCTGTGCTTTTCCCAGGCCCCAGTGCTCTTGGAAGGAAGTCCATCATTTTAGTACATATCCCAAGCTAAAAGCTTTTCCCTCCCTTCTTTCTCTACCTACTTGACCCTTTCTAGAAGGTGTCTTCCTTGCCAACAAGCACTAGGTTTTAAATGGAATACAGAGTTCAAGGGCTTTGAACTTCACATTCAATTACAGTAAACAAAGTAAAATAAACAGGCCTGAAACTAATGAGGACAGTCAACTCCATCTCTGGGACTTTTCCCTTAATAGGTCCTGCCCCCTATTATTCCACTTGTTGGGAGGAGACTCATGAGAAAAAAAAGGGACTGTGTTGGGCGACCACAATGGAATGTTTATGTACAACTAAATGATATGTATGAGGAATTCTGAGAAACGTGAGAAGATTAGATGAATTGATGCATAGTCAAGTAAGCCAAACTAGAAAAAGAGTAAACATAGACTACAATCATTTACACAGAAAAGCCCACTTTAAAAACCAGCCAAACTGAGTAATTGAAAAACTAATAATAGCACCGGGAAACGAATAATGAAACATACTTTCTTCCTCTTGGTAGAGAGGTGTGGGGCCTTTGAGAGCAGAGTTGTATATACATTGTTAAACATGGCCATCGTATCAGCCATTTTGGTTTAGCTGTATTTCTTTGTTAAAAGAAAGAGTTCATTCTATGAGTAGGGAAGAAAGAGGAGTCTATATCCAGAAATGCCTAAAATGTAAAACTAAAAGCATTGATGAAATTTTAATTAAAAAAAAAGAAATGGAAGGACTGAATCTTTTAGAAGATTAGCATTCTTCAACCAGTTATTTGATTTTTGACACTGGTAAATTTTCCTTCAGATAGCTTGTCTTACATTCTTCTTACCACATCCTCCCTCCCAGTTTTACTTCTGAATTTCCAGATTTCAACACCATGCTTCATTTATAATCTCACCCTGGAACATCCATCAATCCCTGGGGTGCTCTCACCTTGAAACATTTCTCTGCTAATGCTGGCCTCCTCCCATTGGTGAATTTCTTTCAAGGCCTCCATTTTGCACAGGAGCCCAGGCTGATCAACCTTCAGCCCTCTTCTCACCCTCCTTAACTTCCCCACCCGGGAATGTGTTAGTAAATATTTAACAAGGTCTCTAAAGTCATTTGATATATTTTTTAAGTTTAATCTCAATTATTAACATTTTCTCCATAACTCTTAATTCTAGACCATCAACAAAACAATAAATCAAGCCCTGATTTGTAGCCTTTTCTGATTTCCAATTTCTGAGGTATAAATTTTAACACTGAATATTTAACAAAGGGCTCATGTTTGAACTGGTTCCACCATATCCCTACCCCAACCTTGCCTTTACCCTCCCACCTGGCTTTTCAGTTCTGTCTTCACCATTTAGTTTGTAAGATCCTTAAAGGCAAGGACTGTCTCTCTTTTTGCTTGCATTTGTTAACCCCAGCATTCTGCATATAGTTGGCACTTAATAAATGCTTAATGACTTGCTGACTTATAGTAGTCCCTAATCATTTTGTCAGTGGTTACTATTTCTACCTTTTATAACAATTTATACATGAAGGATGTTTTGTTAAGGTTACCTCATTCCTCATAAGGCAACTTTGTGTGAAAACTTATTTATTATAATATAAAACTTTTTAATTTGTCATTTCATCAGTATGGAGAGCTTATAATTTCATCATTAGAACTCCTGGTATGAAAATCAATCCATTAAAGCAGCTAAGTGGTAAAGTAGATAAGAATGCTGGGCCTGGAGTCACGAAGACCTGAGTTCTAATCCTACCTCAAGACATTTAATAGCTGTGTGACCTTAGGCACATCACTTAGTCTGTTTGACTCAGTTTCCTCACCTATAAAATGGGAACAATAATAGCAGCTACCTCCCAAGGTTTTTGTGAAAAGAAAATCAGAATAAAATCAAATTTTTGTGAAGTATTTAGCATAGTGCCTGGCACTGTAGTTCCTGGCACACAGTAGACGCTATATAAATGCTAATCATCATCATCATCACTATTATTAAATGAGCAATTCTCGTGTAACATAGTCTTACAGAATTGCCTGGACTAGCACAACACGGGATGTATCAAAAAGCGGTACTTCCATCCAAATCTTCCCTCAACTCCCAGGTTGTCTCTTTATCTGGTTCAGTTCCAACCTGAAGCAGAGAAACATTCTATTAATATCCCTGACAAGAGACCTTCCAGGTTTCACTCCAAGACCTCCAGAGATAGGGACCTCAGAATCTCCTAAGGCAGCCTGCAGCCCATTTCACTAATGGACAGCTCTAATAGTTAAGGACAGCATGTAGGTGGTGCAGCCGATAGAGTGCCAAGCCTAGAGTCAGGAAGACTCACTTTCCCAAGGTCAAATCCTAGCTGTGTGACCCTGGGCAAGTCACTTAAACTTTGCTCATCTGTAAAATGAGTTGGAGAAGGAAATTTTAAACCACTCCAGTATCCTTGCTAAGAAAACCCCAAATAGGTCACAAAGAGTCAGACACAACTGAACAACAAAACTAGTTAAGGAAGTTTTTTCCATATATTGAGCCTCTCAACATTGGTCTTCTACTCATTTCTGCTAGTTTTACTCACCGAGGCCAAGCAAAATAGTACATTTTCCCTCATAATTCTTATGCCACAGGATCATAGAATTTAGTTATGGAAGAAAGCCTGGAGGTCAACAGGTCAGAAACTATTTTACAGCTGGGGAAACTGAGGCAAAAAGAAAGGAAATAATTTGCCCTAGCATATACGGGTAAGAAGCATAGGAAGAATTTGAACCCATGTCCTCTACTCCAAATCCATGTTGTAACCCGGTAAAAAGTCTTCTCCAGGGCATATAAATACACATTGTGACAATGTGAATATTAGGCATGTAGTATACTCTAGTAGTGAGACATTCAAACAGGGAACACATGGTCAAGGAAACTCATATCTCCAGTAATATAGAGTCTTAATGTCCTTTCTCTTCTTGTGGTATCCTCATACTGTTCCCCTATGATGGCAGCATCTCCACTGGGTGTGTCACTCAGCTGGGTTCTTTGGTTCTGATCCTCTCTAAGTTCAGCAGCTTTGCCAAATTCTCTCTTAAATCCCTGTCTTACTCTCTTCTCTCCTGCCAGGGGTCACACTTCTCAGAGCTGCCTCCATGGAAAGTCTCTACTACCTGCCAGGTATGATTTCTCATACTGAAAAAGTAGCTCTGGTCCAAAGCCCCATGGCCAATGGGGAATGGGGAGAGGTTAGAAAGAGAAGGCGCCCTGCACCCCCCCCCCCCAACATACACAGCTCTCCAGTTGATGCATAAGAGGAAAGGCAAAGAATGATCTCCTCTCAAAAAGTGGATTCATCTTCCACATTGGGTTCTCTTCTCGACTACCTAGGTTCACACTCCACAGAACTCTCCAGTCTTTACTGTCTCCAGAACCCTCAAACTAACTTTTAAAAACCACCAGGGATATGGACAATCTTTTGTCAGCCAATGGCTAACTTTGCTCTGATTAGGAAAAAAGTCATGCTTTGTAAATGGGTAACAGAGCATAGAAACATTTTTGTACTTCATGTGACACATTAATTTCTTGTTGTCTCTGTTACCTGCTCCTTTATTCCTGTGATTACCATTTCCTGGGCTGGGAATGGGAATAGAGAATGAATTGATTAGGGATAGACTGTCCAACTCCCCTCCTTGCATATATAATGCTACTTTGGAACTGGAAAAAATTTTAATTAACCTCTGTTCCAACATCCTTATTTAACAGGTAAGGAAATTTAGCCTCAAGGAAGTTTAGCAGTTCAGCCAGTGTTACAAAGCTAGTTAGCAGCATATCCGGAACAAGAAGCACAAGATCTCCTAAATCAGTGGTTCTCAACTTGTGGGTCATGACCCCTTCGGGGGTCGAAGGAGGTCACCTAAGACCATCAGAAAACACATATTTCCAATGGTCTTAGGAACCGAGACACCGCTCCTCTATCCATCTCCAGGTGGGTCCGCCCATATGCAGATATGCCCACATACGAGTATTAAAGGGCCGTGGCATTAAGAAGGTTGAGAAGCACTGTCCTAAATCCTAGTACAGAACTCTCTCCATATTTTTCTGCATTTGGATTCTTTGTCATTAATGATAAATCCTTCCCACCCCATCCCTCACAAAGATGTTTACTTTTTTTTGCCCAGGGAAGGGGAAGTAGGCATGGAGCAGGCAGGCATCTAATGTCCTCTTTAGCATTTTACAGAACTTCCCAGCAACTGACCACGAGAAACAAGATTATTTTTAATTTGAAAAATCTCTAAATATCATTAATTTTTCTTATGTCCTCAGAGTTTTCAAATGTGGTAGATCTATTTCTGGCCTTGACATAATTTCCATCTTGAGCACTGCATTGGATCATAGGATCATAGAATTTTGTTTGGAAGGGATCTTAGACACCATCTTAGAGTCCAACCTCTTCATCTCATAAATGAAGAAACTGAGGCCCAGAATGGTTTTGTGACTTGTCCATGGTCATACAGGTGGCAATTATCAGAGATGAGATAAAAACCCAGGTCTTCTCCCTCCAAATCCATTTTCCTTCCACTGTATGTCACTACCATTGGTTCAAGCTAACTGCCAATGTAGGTGGTTCTTTTTTTTGTTTTTTTTTTTGCTTTTTGAGAAGGGAAGGCAGGGCAATTGGGGTTAAGTGACTTGTCCAAGGTTACATGGCTAGTAAGTGTTAAGCGTCTGAGGCCAAATTTGAATTCAGGTCCTCCTGACTCCAGGGCCAGTGCTCTATTCACTGCACCATCTAGCCTCCCCAGTTCATCTTCTTTTTAAAACTTTATTCATTTGTAAATGGTTTTTGTTGCTTTTGGTTTTATTCTTTAAAAACAAAAATTATACTTCTCTTTTTAAATGATACTTGACAATTGACATCTGGATTTTCTGTATGCTTTCTCTGGGACAAATGACTCCAGGCCCAGCATGGTTTGCTACTTTTCTGAAACCATTTGTCAGTCTTTGAAGTTGGGGAGATATGGCATTACTCAAAAGTGATGTCATTCAGGAACGCAGAGTTTTGCAATGTACATGCTGTAGTCAAAAACTCATGGCCAAGAACACTTTAACCCACATGCTCAAGACCACAACACAAAGGCAACTCTGGCCCTGACCACTGATGGGAAATGAGTTCCAGGGCTGAGGCCCCCTTCTGAAACCACTCTTCTCATACCTCACATGCTCAGAACTACTAGCCTTGCTTCATATTCTAGGAGTGGGCCCTTAAGGAGCTGAGAGCCAAGCCCATGTAAGCTTTAAAGAGTATACGCTACATGCCAAAATCCTCCCAGTTGAATCCAAGGATATCTTTGTTTTCGCGTTTGAATACCCTGTATTTGACACATACCCAGCACTTAAATTATTAACCTTGAGACCTAAGCTTGGAGGTCATCTAGTTTAAATCTCTAATTTTACAATTGAGTAAACTGAGACCCAGAGAGGGTAAGCAATTTGTATGAGGTCACCAAGCTAGTAAGTGGCAAAATTGGAACTTGAAGCAGTTTGAATACTCAAGTTTCTCATCTAGAGACATGTCAGCAGAAATATGGCCACCATTTTCTATGTAAGCAAATCTTGGGCATGATTTAGGTCATACAATCCCCTTTCAAGGCAGCAACAATGCGAGTGAGAACATTGCTAGGGAGCAAGGATGTCAGTGACAACTTCATTAAGAACCCTTTGTGGAAAATAAGCATGGAGAGGATCACCATATCTGCCATTCTCTTGACACTGAATAGTATTTCCATAGTTAACTGGCATGGTGGGTAGTGCTCTGAGTCTGGAGTCAAGAAGACAGACCCAAGTTCAAACCCAGCCTCAGATACTTCCTAACTGTGTGACGCTGGGCTAATGTTTTAACCTCTGTCTCCTTTAGTTTTCTCAACTGTCAAATGGGGATAATAGCACTTTCCTCCTCCGGTCGCTGTGAGATTCAAATGAAATAATATTGGTAAAGTGTCAGTGACTGGCACCTAGTAGCACTTAATAAATGTTGATTCTTTCTCTTTCCTTTCCCCATTTATAACTGTTCACCTAAAATTTACACAAAGGCACTGTGATATAGCAAAAAGTATGTTGGATTTGGAGTTAGATATCCAGGATTTGAATTACAGCTCTCCCACTTACTACTCGTGTAACCCTGAGCAAGTCACTTTCTGTTTTGGGGCCTCCCTTGCCTCAGGTGCAAAATGAAAAAGTTGTATTAAAGAAAAATAATAATAAGTTTATACCACCTACTATGTACCAGGCACTGTGCTAAGCACTTCACAATTATTATCTCCCTTGATCCTCACAACAGCTCTAGGAGGTAGGCATTATTATTATATCCCTATTTAAAATTGAGGAAACTGAAACAGATAAGTGACTTACCCAGGGTCACACAGCTACTATTTGAGGCTAGATTTGAGCTCAGTCTCCTTGACTCCAAGTCCATATCCTGCACCACCTCACTGTCAGACTAGATGAACACTAAAATTCCTTAGAGCTCTAAATCTATGATATAATTCATCTATACTCAAACGAAAGCCTAAAGGGCACCCAGATTTTTCTCTATTAGGTGGGCAGTCTGTTCTTTTTTGCATGGGCATTTATAATGATTCCTCTGCATATATTGTATGTATATTGTAAATGGTATGTATGTATGTAAGTAATATGTATGTACATTGTATGTATATTGTAAATTGTATGTATGGATGTATATTGTAAATATGTATATTGTAAATAATCGACAACCACTCTGTTCCATGTTTGTCATAGGGATGAGATTAAAGAGAATGATAGGATCATAGATGACAGAGATAGACAGAGGCCTTAGAGGTCTTTTGGTCCAAACACCTCACTGATATATACAGAAACTAAAGCCCAGAGATGTGAAGTAATTTGCTGAAAATCACACAATTAATCAGTGGCAGAGTTAGAATTTGAAATGGGATTTCCAGACCCTCCAATCTATACCAAGGAAGAAACAGGAAAGTAACACCGTCCACAGTAACCAAAGTAGTTTCCACAGAAGAGTTCATTGCATCATAGAATTAAACCTGGAAGTGACCCTAAAAACTACCTGGTGAAACTCTCCTATTTACACAGAAGGAAAATGAGTGACTTGTCAAGGGTCACATAGGTAGTGAGTGGATGAGATGAGATACTTAGGAAAGTAGGATCAATAATAATTTCCATTTCTATAGTACATTAAAGTTTGTCTCAGAAGACATCAAATTCATAATTGCTACATCTAAAACCTCAAAGAAAAGTGTGAATTGGCCTCAGGCCCAAAAGGAATTCCAGGAAGATCTCAATAGGGATTTTAAAAATCAAATGGGTGAGGTAGAGAAAGAACTGGAAAAAGAAAAGAGAGTGATGTAAGAAAATCATGAAAAAAGAGTCAACAGCATGGTAAAAGAAGCACAAAAAATGCTGAAGATAATAACACCATAAAAAAGTAGAATAAGTCAAATGGTAAAGGCAGCACACAAAAAAACCACTGAAGAACAGAACTCTTTTATCAACAGAATTGACCAAATGGAAAAAAGAGGTAGAAAAGCTAACTGAAGAAGAAAATTCCTTAAAAATTAGAATTAGACAAATAGAAGCTAATGACTCCATGAGACATCAAGAAACAATCAAACAAAATTTTTAAAAATGAAAAAGTAGAAGAAAAATATGAAATATATCATTGGAAAAACTACTGACCTGGAAAAGAGATTCAGGAGAGATAATTTAAGAATTATTGCACTATCTGAAAGCCATGATCAAAAAAGAGAGCCTAGAGATCATCTTTCAAGAAATTTACAATAAAACTGCTCTGATATTCTAGAAGACGGGTGGAGAACCTGTGGCCTTCTAGGTCCTCAAGTGCAGCCCTTTGATGGAATCCAAACTTCACAGAACAAATCCCCTTAATAAAAGGATTTGTTCTATAAAACTCGGACTTAGTCAAAAGACTGCACCCAAGGACCTATAAGGCCATATGTGGCCTCAAGGTCACAGCTTCCCCATTCCTGTTCTAGAACCAGGAGGTAAAAGAGAAATTGAAAGAACCCACTGATCACCTCCTAAAAGAAATCCCAAAATGAAAACTCCCAGGAATATTATAGCCAAATTCCAGCACTTCCAGGTGACGGAGAAAATATTGCAAGCAACCAAAAAGAAACAATTCAAATATCATGGAGTCACAATCAGCATAAGATAAGATTTAGCCAATTCTACATTAAAAGAATTGGAAGGCTTAGAATATGATATTCTGGAGTGCAAAGGAGGAAGGATTATAGCCAAGAATTACCTAACCTGCAAAAATGAATATAATCCACTGGGGGAGGAAAGGAACATAAAGTGAAATAGAGGACTTTCAAGCATTCCTGATGAAAAGACTGGAGCTGAATAGAAAATTTTACTTTCAAATATAAGACTCAAAAGAAGCATAAAAAAGTAATCAGGAAAGAGAAATCATAATGGATTCAATAAGGTTAAACTGTGTATATTCCTACTTGGGAAGATGATACTTACAACCCCTAAAAACTTTCTTATTATTAGGGCAGTTACAAGGAGTTTTACACAGACAGAGGGCATGGGTATGAGCTGAATATAATGGGTAAATTATCTATAAAAATAAAATCAAGGGATAAAAAAGAGGAATTCATTGGGAGAAGGGGAAAGGGAGAGATAGAATGGAATAAATTGTCTCACATAAAAAAGAGATACAAAAGAGCTTTTACAGTGGAGGTGAAGAGGGGGAAATTGTTTCAAGAGGGAATAACATACACACTTAGTTGAGTATATAAATCTTTCTTGCCTTACAAGAAAGTAGGAGGGGAAGGGAATAAGAGAAGAGGGAGGTGCTGATAGAAGGGAAGGGAGACTAGGGGAGGTGGTAGTCAGGAGTAAAATACTTTTGAGGATGGAGAGGGTGAAAAGAGAGAAGAGTAGGATAAATGGGGGTAGGGAGGTAGAGGGGAATAGGACAGAGGAAAACACACAGTAATCATAAAGTAAAAAAAAATTTATAGTAAGTTCTCAGATAAAGGCTTCATTTCTCAAATATATAGAGAATTGAGTGAACTTTACAAAACTAAGAACCATTCACCAATTTATAAATGATTAAATGATATGAATAGGCAGTTTTTAGATGAAGCAATAAAAGTTATCTGTAGTCATATGAAAAAAAGTGCTCTAAATCACTATTGATTAGAGAAATGCAAATTAAAACAACTCTGAGGAACAACCCCACACTTATCAGATTGGCTAATATGACAGAAAAGAAAAATGATAAATGTGAAGGAAATGTGGGAAAATGATACTAGCGCACTAATTTACAATGCAGTGGAGTTGTAAATTGATCTAACCATTCTATAGAGTAATTTGGAAATATGCCCAAAGGGCTATAAAATCAGACATATTCTTCCACTCAGCAACACCACTACTAGTTTTATATCCTAAAGAGACAGAAAAAAAAAAACAGAAAAGAAAAGGATGTATATGAATGAGGGTATTTATAGCAGTTCTTTAAGTGGTGGCAAAAAATCGGAAATTGAGGGGTTGTCTTTCAATTGGGGAATGGCTGAACAAATTGTTGCATATGATTGTGATAGAATATTATTGTACTGTGAGAAATGATAAGCAGGATGCTGACAGAAAAACTAGTAAGACTTACATTAATTGATGCAAAGTGAAATGAACAGAACTAGGAAAACAATGTACACAGTAACAGCAATATTGTAAAATAATCACCTGTGCATGATTTAGCTATTCTCATCAAAACAATTATCAAAAAATAATTCTGAAGGACCTATGAGGAAAAATGCTATCCATCTCCAAAGAAAGAACTAATGGAGTATGGATGCAGATTGAGCATACTTTTTTAAAATTTTATTTTGCTTGGGTTGTTTTGGTTTGGTTTCATTTTTTTCTGGTCTGTGTTTGCTTTTACACCATGACTTATATGAGAATATGTTTTGTGTGACTGCACATATACATCTATATCAAATTGCTTGACTTCTTATTGAGGGGAGAGGGGAAGGAGATAATTTGGAATTCAAAATTTGAAAAAAAAAAAAGGAATGTTGAAATTGTTTTTACATGTAATTGGAGAAAATAAAATACTACATTTATTTACTTTTGGTTTTCAACATTCACTTCAATAAGATTTTGAGTTCCAAATTTTCTCCCCATCTCTCCCTTTCTCCAACCTCAAGATGGCATACGATTTGATATAGGCTCTCCATATACATTCATATTAAACCCATTTTCACATTAGTCATGTTGTAAAGTAGAATTAGAATCAATGGGAGAAACCACGAAAAAGAAGAAACAAGCGAGAGAGAGAGAGAGAGAGAGAGAGAGCAAATAACATGCTTCAATCTACATTCAGACTCCAAACAGTTCTTTTTCTGGATTGGAAAGCATTTTCTATCACAGGTCTTTTGGAGTTGCCTTAGATTCTTGCATTGCCAAGAAAAGATAAGTCTATCAAAGTTGGTCATTGCACAATGCTGCTGTTACTGTGTACAATATTCTCCTGGTTCTGCTCACTTCACTCAGCATCATTTCATATAAATCTTTCCAGGTTTTTCTGAAGTCCACCTGCTCATAATTTCTTATGATGCAATAGTATTACAATACATTCATATACCACAACTTATTCAGCCATTCCCCAATTAATGGATATCCCCTTGATATCCAATTCTTTGCCACCACAAAAAGAGCTGCTATAAATATTTTTGTATATGTGAGTCCTTTTCATTTTTATGATCTCTTTGGGACACAGACCTAAAAGTGGTATTGCTGGGTCAAAGAGTCTGCACAGTTTTATAGCCCTTTAGGCATAGTTCCCGAATGTTCTCCAGAATGGTTGGATCAATTCACAACTCCACCAACAAGGCATTAGTGTTACAATTTTCCGACACCTTCTCCAACATTTTTCAGTTCCCTGTTTTGTCATGTTGGCCAATCTGATAGGTATGATGTGGTACCTCAGAGTTGTTTAATTTGCATTTCTCTAATCGATATGATTTAGAGCATTTTTTCATATGATTACAGATAGCTTTAATTTATTCATCTGAAAATTTCCTGTTCATATCCTTTGATCATTTATCAAATGAGGAATGATTTGTATTCTTATAGATTTGACTCAGTTCTCTATATATTTTAGAAATGAGGCCTTTATCAGAGACACTAGCTGTACAAATTCTTTCCCAGCTTTCTGCTTCCCTCCTAATCTTGGTTGCATTGTTTTGTGCAATAACTTTTCAATTTAATGTTATCAAAATTATCCATTTTTCATTTCATAATGTGCTCTATTTCTTGTTTGATCATAAATTCTTCTGTGCTCCATAGATCTGACAGGTAAACTATTCCTTGCTCTCCCAGTTTGCTTATAGTATCAGCCTTTATATCTAAATCTTGTACCCATTTTGACTTTATTTTGGTATACAGTATAAGATGTTGGTCTGTGCCTAGTTTCTGCCATACTCTTTTCCAGTTTTCCCAGCAGTTTTTGTCAAATAGTGAGTTCTTACCCCAGAAGCGGGAGTCTTTGGTTCTATCAAACAGTAAATTACTCTAATCATTTACTACTATGTCTCGTGTAACTAACCTATTCCACTGATCCATCACTCTATTTCTTAGCCAGTACCAAGTAGTTTTGATTATTGCTGAATTATAATACAATTTAAGCTAGGCCATCTTCCCTTGCATTTATTTTCATTAATTCCCTTGATATTCTAGAACTTTTTTCTTCCAGATGAATTTTGTTACTATTTTTTTCTAGTTCTATAAAATAATTTTTAGTATTTTGATTGGTATGATACTGAATAAGTAAAATAATTTAGGTAGAATTGTCATTTTTATTATATTAGCTTGGCATACCTACGAGCAACTGATGTTTTTCCAATTATTTAGATCTGACTTTATTTGTGTGAAAAGTGTTTTGTAATTCCATTCATATAGTTTCTGGGTTTATTTTGGCAGGTAGACTCCCAAATATTTTATAATGTCTACAGTAACTTTAAATGGAATTTCTCTTTCTAAATAAATACATTTTTTTAAAAATAAAAAATAGTACCTTAAGATTTGTAAAGGCCTTTCCTCATAATAACCCTGTAAGATAGATTGGGGCAGGAGGAATATGATTATCCTCATTTGGCAGATGAAAAACTAAGGCTCAGAGAATTTGTGACTCTTCTATGATCACACAACTAGTAAATAACTGAGGCAGGATTCAAACCCAGGTCATATATCATAGACTCTTGGTTAGAAGAGAGCTGAGAAGTCACGTAGTCCAACTTCCTTATTTTATAAATGAGGAAACCTGAACCCACAGAGACAGAGGGACTTTTCCAAGGTCACAAATGTAGTAGATGACAGAACTGGACTTTGAACCTAAGTTTTCTAATTCTAGATTCAAATCTCTTTCTACTATACTATTCCTGATTTCAAATCTAGAACTACTGGCACACAGAAGGCATTTAATAAATTCTTATTCCTTTCACTAGTCTTTCTCTCAACTAGGGTTGGCTTTCACCCACTTCATTTGTACCAAATGACTATAAGTTCTTTTATAACCTATTCCAAGCAAGGAGAAGAGGCACAGGGATTGGGGCATATGGCAAAATGCTCTGGTGGATGACTGGGTGGGAACCATGATGTGGGGCAAATCATGGATTAGGTGAGTTTGTACTGGCGCATTCACCATTCAGGACAGCTCAGCCAGGTTCAACGCTGAATGGGCATGAATGGCCAAAGAATCCCAATGGAAACTTAGAGTAAATAACTCATATAATTTTATGATATGTTAGGCATTGAAATTAATTTAAATGAAAATGGTTGTTAGTGTTGTTCAGCTGTGTCCAACTCTTTGTGACGCCATTTGGGATTTTCTTGGCAAAAATACTGGAGTGGTTTGCCATTTCCTTCTCTAGCTCATTTTCCAGATGTGGAAACTTAAGCAAACAGGGTTAAGTGACATGCCCAGGGTTATACAACTAGTAAGTGTCTGAGGCCATATTTAAACTCAGGTCTTCCTGACTCCAGGCCCAGCAATCTCCACTGAGCCTCCTCAGGACTTTGTATAGAAGGACAATTTTCAGTTTCTAACAAAAATTAACAGGGAAAAGAACAAATCCTTCCATATCCAAAACATTTAGTAAGCCTGGATTTGTAGGACTGCCCAGTACTTGGGACATATCCATCCCTCTAGGAATGACCACTGCAAAGGAGAAAAGATGTTCTTCCACCCCAAGATGGGCCACTGCATAAACATAGTCCTCGCTTGTATAGCTCGAACATTTTTAGAGCTCTCGCCTCCTCTCGTCCTACCCCTGGATACAGGCAGGTGACAGGGAAGAATAGCTGTGGCATTTAAGAACCAAGTCAACTTCTTTAGAGGTCTTAGAGAGAGGAATGTTTATTGTTCTTTCTTGAGAAATCATCAACGAAGGTGACTGACCCCACAAAGCTATAAAGGCCCACAAAGAAGTCTGCAACCACAGTGGGCCCATCAATTTCCAAGAACCAACCACAAAAAATTAGTCAATAAACCTATGCTTCTAGGTTTGGGAAACCTCTCACTCTTAGACCGTTCTCTTGAGAATGCCCCATTAATGCTAACTAATAATGATAACCTTTGATTGATACTAAGGGGAAAAAGCACAGGGATGGAGGATCAGCCCAAATCTATTGCTTGACTTAACTCAGGTATTTATTTTTCTAGCTGAGAATGAGTTTGTCCATTTTCTTGAGGCATGGAGAGCAGAATAATCTTAGACTTCTGGGCTTAAAAAGCAAAAAACATGGTGGCAATTCATTTTAACTGAAGTAACATGTGGATCTCTTTTTAAAATGCCCCTTTAAATGTTTCTTCAGATTTCAAGCAAATTCACAAGGGATACACGACCAATCCTGCTTAAATTCTTCATGGCCAGTGTCACAGATGCCAATGCTTTTGTCAGAAAAGGTCTACCCTGAAGATTAGATCCCCAAGCAGCAAATCTGATTTAAAACCTCTCAGCTGATGTTTTATCTCTAGCAAGAAATAATGTCTATCCCCTGAGAAGTCATAAGTGCAGTTTCCCTTTAAGGATACTTAAAGTGCTCTGAAATTAAATAATCTTTCCAATTTACCATGACTACTTCTTTCTGGTCTAAGATGAAGGTGGAGATCTAGTAACTATGGCAAGTAGAAGATTTGCAGGCCCTGGGATCTGGAGGATGGGATCTCTCTTCAAGTTTCAACTTCAAGTTTTGATGGGGGAGGCAGGGTGTAAAAACAATTAATTGTGTGACTTTAAGAGAATTATTTCATATCTCTGGGCTCCAATCACCTCATCTGTAAAAAATAAAACTTAAATTTAAAAATAGAGGAATAGACTAGATTAGATCTGGAAGGTTCTTTCCTGCTTAAAATTCTACCATTCTAAAATCTTAACTATGACCATAAAAACTGTGAATGAAATGAGTACTTTGAATATGACTCATTTCAACTGAACATATGGAATTGTAATTGGCAAGATAGGCCCCCAAAAAAGAAAGAAGAAAAAAGTCATCCCTTTGCCTGGATTACATCAAGAACAGGCTTCCTCCCAAGCATTATTTATATCCTCAATGAATTGTTTTCACACTTTTTTTTAAAGCGACAATCCATATATGGGTATTTTTAAATGATTGCCCATTAGTTCAATAAGTTCAATTCAAAAAATATCTATCAAGTGCCTACTATGCAAGAGGTGTTTGAACCTTGGAGGATCCGAAGAAAAGCCCCAATCTCTGCCCTCAAGGGGTTTACAATCTAATAGGTAGAGTAGTTTTAGGGCACGATCTGTTAAGGAAATGTATACAGGATGTTGCAAAAAGTCTTAGTGTAATTTTAAGCTAAATAAAACTAAACTAAAACTTCTGAGATGTCCTGTATAAACTGACAAGCATGGAATTTAAGAGGGCAGAGTTGCTATGGGAATCAGCCTCCAGACTGGTTAAGATGAGAAGTAGCTGACTCTGCCAAATCTGAGATGATTCTGTGGACAAAACAAGGGGTTGGACTAAATGATCACTGAGGTGCCTTCCAGCTCTAACACTCTATATTTTAGTGACTGTTTAAATAATGAAAGATGACTTGTAGGCTGGTGTGAGTTTAGGGGGTGAGGTGAAACAGGAGGTGGCGAAAGGGTGACTATGACCCAGTCATTGAGGTTGGTTTGGGGAAGGCCCAAAGGTGAATATGGGCAGAGCCGATAGTTTTAAATTAGTGTTCCAGAGATCAGCAGATCCCAAAGTTGGATCAAGCCGTTTATGTCTATATATCCTGTGGTTATATGACAACATACTCATTAAGGAATACAATGTTAATAGTATGAGTTTTTACCTATGATATGTATGTTTATGTATATCATATCTAGACCTGGGAGGAACCACAGAGGAAACTAGTGAAACTTTTTACTTTTACAGATAAGGAAATTGAGGCCCAGCAAAGTTAAGTGACTTGCCCTAGGTCACACACCAACATTTTTTTGTGTCGTGGATCTATACTGTGTGAGGCATTCTGAGAACACAAGAAGAATTAGTAAGAGATAGTCCCTGTCCACAAAAAAAGCTTAGAGTCAAATTAGGGAGATAAGAACCTGGTATCAAACAGTCAATCAATTAATCATCAAGAATGTATTAAAAACCAGCTCTGCATCAGGTGCTGTGCTAGGTGCTGAGGATATAAATAAGAAGACTAAAACAACATCTATTTCTATTCTATTGAAATATCAAGTAACTAGTGCACAAGAAAATCTATAATAAAGTGCTCTATTTTGTGTTTTGGACAAATAAAGAATAAAACATTATAAGAGGAGGAGGAAAGAGATGGTGTAGAGCATTTTGGTTAAGAGCTTTAAAGCACAGGACCTAACCTTGAATTGTACATCAAGAAGAGGGGTGGTAGTCAAAAAACCAGGCAGAGAATGAATCTTCCAAAGCTAGAACAAGAATACATTGGAGAAAGATGATGATGGCAAAGGGGAGTCCAGGAAGGAAGAGAATGCAAAATTTCCAACAGGAGAGAATTCGAGTCTGGCCTGAGGTAATGATTATAGGGATAGAGAAGTAGAGTAGATACAGAGAAAAGACAGAGGTGAATCAAGTGTCACCCTGGCTTAGGATGTTAGATGGTAGAGAGTCTGGAGGAAGTTGGGCAAAAGAGAATGTTATAGAGGGAATGAAACAATGTTGTGATAGCAGTCTGGACTAATATTCCAAAGAAGTGAGATTCCCGTGCCATTAGCTCCACATTCATCTATTTACCTGTCACCTAACTTATTTAACTCCAACCTAATTTCTTTCAAATCTTGGTTTTCTTTATCAAGCTCAAACCCCTTCCCCAACAGCATACACACGTACCTTTAAAATTATCTTTTGAAAAAGCAATTTGGACTTTAAAAAAATAACTAAAGAGATTCACATAGTGAGGTATACACCCTAAAGACGTCAAAGACAGCCATACACATCAGAATATTTGTAACATCCCTTTTTCTGTTAGCAACAAGCTAGAAAGAAAGTAGATGACCATCTACTGGAGAAGAGCTAAACAAATTATGATATGTAAATGTAATGGAATATGAATATGCTATAAGAAACAACAAATGTGAATGATTTAGAGAAGAATGAAAAGACTTATATGAACTGATACGAAATGAAGTCATCAGAACCAGGAAAACAATACAACTGCAATACTATAAATGGAAAGAACAATAACAACAAAAGAAAAAGAAATTGAATACTGTGTATAATTATAACAACCAAGTCTGATATCAGAAAAGAGTTGGGAAAATGTACCTCTCTCATCTTTCCATCTCCATTCCCGGGAGAATGGGTATAGAATATTGCATAGACTGTTAGACGTAGATGATAGATTATTTGGTTTTGCTGAACTGCATTTTGCCCTTTCTTTTTCAATTTCTGTTATAAAGGATGGCTTACTAAGGCAAGGAAGAGGGAGGGACATACACACACACATATACACACGTAACACATACATTTAATACACGATGGCAAATCACATTTGCATTTCACTGCATACTCATCACCATCGCATAATCTTTGCACCACTTTATTCAGTCCAAAAACTGGTTTATAACCTTTCATTGCGTAATCATCACATGGTATAATTCTGTTCATCACACTGTTTAAAAAGGTAAACAGAGCAACAATATATTCACCAGTGGCATACAGTTACACATTTATCTCATGCTTTGTAAATCATGAGCCTAGAATTCTCAACGCATGTACATTGTCAGTATTTGATTTTAACGTATGTTTGTGAGTATTCCATGCATCCTAATCTTGTACCAAAGACAGTTTAGTAATATATGATTTTGAAATAATACTGGCACAGATTTTTTAAAGTGTCACATAATGTTGCACCCCAATTTTTGCAAAATATTTTACATGGAATCTGTGACAATTATGTGGTGAAATGTGGTATGCATGTATATATAAATTTATAAATATATAATTAATATATGACACATATAAGTGACTATAATTGCATGTACTTTATATTATATATGCATATAGTTAATATACATTATATATAGATAAGTCAAAATTATGTACATATATGTAAAAGTTGTCTTTCCATATGCATAAATCTATGAAAGCAAGTCATAACATATTTATGTGTATATATAAATATGCATAATTAACACATGTGATTTACACATGTCAAAATTACATATGTTGCTGTCCATTCACATACATGCATATACACATAGATATGACATCGATATGAGGGCAAGTCATAGCATATTTGCATATATGTAAATGAAAGTGATATAAAAACAAAAGATAATTGCTCATCCTTGAAGGTCTAGCTTAATCTCTCCCCAACAAAGTCCTAGAATACTTTCTATCCCCAAACCAGCATCTAATCAATTACATACCACCGTATTGTTCAATTGGCCAAAATACAAAATACAGAACTTTATTACAGATTTTCTTGTTCACAAGTTATTTCATATTCCAATAGACTATAAGCTCCTTGAGAGTAAGAATTGTTTCATCCTTTATCTCTATATTCCCAGTTCCTAGCCCATTGCCTCTCACATATTAGACTCTTAATAGATGCTTATTGATTGAGTGAGTGAGTGATATGTATATGTCTTATCTCCTTAATTTGATTATAAGGTCCTTTGTGGACAGGGAATGTGTCTTGCTTATTCTATTCGTCAAATTCTTGCTTGTGTGATGTTGTCACTTAATTGCCCTGGGCCTCTTTTCCTAATTGGTAAAATGAAGGGGGTGAGTTACATGATTTTTGAGCTACCTTCCAGCTCTTGATCTGTGATCCTATGCTCTATATAAATTTGCATGGTTGACTTAGATTATAAGATTTTAAATGGAAAAAAATATTATTAACATTATATTTCTTAGTAATTATACTATTCTATAACCCCGGGTTAATACAGATGCAAACTGTTTAATTCAACTGTAGATATTAATAAAAGCATCACTAACATTAATATGGTGTCTATACACACGATCATTTTTTGGACCAGAAAATAAAATAGATTACTTGCCCAGCATCTTGCTTTGCAGTTGAACTGTCAAAATCTGCCTTGTGTCTGGCTTTAGTCCCTACTGAGCCAATTCCTCCAAAAGCCCCCTCACAATGCTGCCACGAGGGAAAAATACACTCTATGAGAAGTAACACAAAAGCCATAGAGCAGCGGTTCTCAACCTGTGGGTCATGACCCCTCTGGGGATCGAATGACCCTTTTACAGGAGTCACCTAAGACCATCGGAAAACACATATTTCCAATGATCTTAGGAACCGGGACATCGCTCTTCTATCTGTCTCCAGGCGGGTCTGCCCACATGCAAATACATCCACATATGAGTATTAAAGGGTCACGTTATTAGGAAGGTTGAGAACCACTGCCATAGAGGGAACAGGGTTATTACTCCTGCTATTATCACTACAGCAAGATGGATGATGTGGCAGGAGGTGGCCAAATTATTAACAGCTGGTAACTTCATAGTGCAGGCAAGAGCCAGTGGGAGGGGCTCAAATCACAGAATGGTGAGGTTAAAAGAATCTTCAGAAGGTTATCTAGGCTGTTGATTCCACTTTCATATAAAATCTTACTTTGACCATCCCAGAGAGAGGAGATCTTCCTCCTCTAGAGGGCTAATTGAAGAAGACTGAAAAAATTGGTGATATTTGTTCTATCCTTCTCCCCACCGTCCTCTATTACCTAGTAACAAATCACAACCTTGTCTCTTTGCAAAGACCTATTGTGCTTTTCCTAAAGTACAGGCAGTTAGGTGTAGAGAGTGTTGGACTTGGAGGAAGGAAGACTTGAGTTCAAATTCTGCTTCAGACACTTACTAGCTATATGACCCTGACCAAGTCACTTAACTTCTGTCAATCCTTGGTTTTCTCATCTGTAAAGCAGGGATGATAATTGCACCTTACTCTCAGGGTTACTGTGGGGACAGAAACCTATCTTTCTAGATTTATCATGCAGTCTCCATGAATCCAGCCAAACTGGCCTCACCATTCCTCATATGCGACTTTCTATCTGCTGCCTCCATACCTTTACATAAATTCACCCCCACTTCTTTCAATCTGTTCCCAAAATGCCCTCTTCTCTCATCTCTGTGTCTTACTATGCCTACTCCCTTCAAAGTAAACTTGAAGGTCACTTACTATATGAAGATTTTTCTGATTCTCCTTAGCTGCTATTCCTACTCCACCATAAAATGTCTTTGCAAGTATTTCATATGTATGTGTGTGCATGTATGAGAGAGGACAGGGGAGAGAGAGAGAAAGAGAGAGGTGGGGGGCGGGGGGAAGAGATCTCCTAATAGAATAATGTAAGCTCCTTGAGATCAGAAGCATTTGTCTTTGTAGCCCCAGTGAGTCCATACACAGTACCTGGAATATAGTAGACACTTAATGAATGATTGTTGATGGACTGAGTGATATAGAGATTCCATCATGGTTCTCATTAACCCTGTTAATGCTAAGGTAGCTAGGAGGCATAGCAGATAGAATGTTGGACTTGGAGTCAAGGAGACTAGTGCTCAAACCCTGCCTTAGATACTTACTAGCTGTATCACCGTAGGCAAGGCATTTAACCTCTCTGCCTCAGTTTCATCTGTAAAATGGGAATTATAATTGTAACACCTCTCTTAAATGAAAATAAAATGAGATAACAGGTATAGCACTTTGTTGTAACAATTAGGAATAGGTGACAGCCTATGGTTGTGTCCTCTAAGGACCAGCTGAGCTAGATACAAAGATTATCCCTAGCAGGTTGTCCATTAGGTGACTTGGCTGGGAGATGACAAGGGGTATGGCCCAAAGCAGCTGACAAAAGCCATCTCAATCACAGAGAGTTTGCAGTCCCTACAGCAGAAGGAACACCTCCTATAACAATGAAATCCACGGCCTTGCAGTCTTTAGGTTTGATATACAGTATCAGGGAGGTCTACCTCATTACTAATCTAAATTCTGTCTCCTCAATTTCAGTCTTCTACCTTTTCTTCTGTCCTTAGAGGGGATGGAGAATAGTTGATCTGCCTTTCATCACTCTGAGTATACGAAAATTGCTATTAAACTACAACTCAGGACATAAGAAGAAACAGGAGAAGAAATGGAGAAAAAGAAGAAAAGAAGGAAGAAAACAAAAAATGACAAAGGACCTCTTCGATCTGCAAACTGGACGACTGTCTCTGAAAACAACTGCGTGACATTGCACAAGCCAATTCCGTCTTTGGGTCTCTCCCTCCTTATCTCTAAAACCTGACAAATAATCCTTGTGCCAACTACCTTTCGGAGTAATTGTGAGGTAAGCTACATACTCATATATAAATGTATGTGAGTTACTAGTATAATTTAGTGCACAAAGAACACATGAAGATAATCTGATAACTTGGAAAGGGCATTTAAAGTCCATCGGGCACATCTGCTTTTTTCTCAGCCCTCAATTTTCCATAACTAAATGTCTAACGTCAGCTCCTGCTTCCCATCAGGGAGGACACACAGAACCAGTTTAAGCACTGATGTGTTGAAGGGCACCCAGGTATAAAGCAGTCACATTTCCCAGAAGAGAAGATTAGTGACATCTGATGCACAGCTGTGATGGATGGTACCCTTACCAGACCTGGGTCCAGATGTGCTGTCCAGGGACCTACTCCAAGAACATAGTTGGCTTGGAAATTTCAACTGTGAGTGTGGCATTTTTCTTATACCCTGTAATCTTCCAGGAGAGCAATTCCTAGGTAAAACAAAGGCCCTGATAACCAGGGAACAGGATGCCAAGTACCTTGGAAAAATCACTTAGAACGATTGTTTTTCTTTATAAATAACTTCTCCACTGGGTTATCTAGAGAGCTTTCTAAAAGGAAGCAGCAGCACAATTAGTGAACTAGCCTTGAAACCAGAAAGACCTGGGTTTAAGTCTTGGTTCTGGCTGGGCATCCCTGGGTAAGTCACCACTTTTCTAAGTTTATGAGCTGCAGAGAAAGTGCACCTTGTGTTGGTAGAGGGAATTTCCTCATCCTAGGGTTCCTTATTCTATTGAAATCATAGTTCTTATCCCTATCAAATAAGAAAATGCAAATAAAGAAGAAAATATTTTCTAGGACATACAAGAAACTCTTTGAAAACTCTTTGCTCTTATATACATATAAAAATATTTCTTCTTTCTCTTTATTTGTGCCCAGGTGCTAAGCTTTACATATTTATTATATGTAATGAATAGGACCATAGTTTAGAGTTAGAAGAGGCTTTACACATCATCTCATCTCACCCATTTACAGATCCAGAAACTGAGACCCAGAGAGATTATAGTTATCCCTTCTACATTTTGACTTCCCCCATCTCTGTTTTGACACATCCACATTTGGCATAGGGATGGGGAACCTGTGGCCTTTTTGGTCCTCAAGTGAACAAATTTGTTCTGTGATGTTTGGATTCAGTCAAAGGGCTGCACTTGAGGACCTAGAGGATCCCCCTCCATGGGAAAAAAATTAAATGGGAATTTTGGGGGGAGTTTTGTGGAAGCCACAGACAACACACAAAGGCCAGTAGACAACAAAGAGCCTATGACCAAATACTCAGCTCAAATTTTACAGTAAGATACTGTAAACACTCCATAAAAGAAAAAGAAAAATTCAGACTTCTTCTTTGATATGAAGGGAGGACCAAAAAAATTTTACATCAATTTTCCAGATTGTGGGGACACTGCACCCCTAAGCCCCATGATGTCGAAGAGATAACTGTAAATGAAGTCACGCAAGAATCAACATTCAAATTTAAATTAGTTTCTTCCAGTTCAGCACCATGGCCGTAGTTTATGCTTGGGGGTTTTATTCTAGGGTCAGAGATCAGCTCAGAGATGACAGGCCAGAAGGGAGGGGAGGAACAGAGCTGTGAGCCTCTTAATTTCACTGGACTTAGAAGACCAGTTTAAAGTTCCAGCTCAACCGCTTAGCAGCTCTGTGTGATCTCAGGCAAATCCCTTTACCTCTCTGAAACTCAGTACCATCATGTCTATAACACGTGGGACCTACCTTATGGGACTGTTGTGTGCAAAGCATGTCCTAAACCTTTGGGTGTCTTAGAAATGTGGCTGTTGCTGCTGCTGGGTTTTTGTTTGTTTGTTTTTTGCTCCTGTTATTGGCAACAGCAGAGGGCAGTAGAGAGTAAGCTAGTCCTAGAGTCAGGCAGATCTGGGTTTAAACCCTGCCTCCTGACACATACGTGACCATATGACTCTGGATGAGTTATTATACCTCTCAGTACCCCCAGGAAACTTTCTAAAATTTATAAGTAGCAGAGTATGTGCTGATCAGCCCTGGTAAAGGGAGTTTCTTCATCAGTAGTTCCCTATATCCATGAAACCCCAGGTCCGTCCCTAAATTATCATTCTGATTGTAACTCTGTTCAGGAATGATGCCCAGTGGCATTGCTGATGGTGGAGGTGGTTAAGAGGGGATGTTGGCAGTGAGAGGTGGGGAGATAGTTTATCACATAGCACGTCTGCTAGAATCCTTTTCATACCCTTACTCACAATATGATCCTCACAGATCATCAGGTCCCTTATTATATAGGCAAGGAAACTGAGGCCCAGAGAGGCCAAGCTACTGTCCCAAGGCCACACAAGTAATAAGCAGCAGTCAGGACTTGAACGCATGCCCCCTGATTTCAGATCCATGGTGCCCTCTTTTCCAGCCTCTGTTCCAGGGACTGATGGTAGTTCTCTTTGTTCAGGGATCATAGAATCCGAACTCCAAAGCTAGAAGAGACCTCAGATATCATCATGTCCAATCCTCTCACTTGACAGATGGGGAAACTGAGACCCAGGAGGTTAAATGATTTGTCCAAGGTTCACACAGGTGGTATCAGAGGTAAGATTTGAATCTAGGTCCTCTGATTCTACAGCTAATTTCTCTTGGCATTGTACCACAATGCTTGTTTTATTTTATTTTATTTTTTTTTAAATCACTGGGGCGGCTAGGTGGTGCAGTGAATAGAGCACCGACCCTGGAGTCAGGAGGACCTGAGTTCAAATCGAGCCTCAGACACTGTGACACACTTACTAGCCATGTGACCTTGGGAAAATCACTTAACCCCAGTTGCCCTGCATTCCCCCCTCCAAAACAACAACAAAAAAAAAATCATTAAAAAACAAACAAAAAAAAAACACCCATAAGAGTCTGGCTTTGAGCTTTACTTGATTTTTTTTCCTCTTTCAAACAGTAAAAGAATATGGTGGGACAGGCAACCTTTTAGTCTTTTTCTTTCGTAGCTCTTCAAGGAGAATGGAAAAGTGCAGTGGTCTGGCCTTCCGTGCATGGCCAGAGAAGGAGGGGCAACTCCTAGGGTCCAGGTGGAGGCAACAGCGAGAGGAGGCACCTTTCCCAAAAGCTGGAGAGCACTGCCACCAAGTGACCTGTCTTTCCATCCTCCAGGAAGAGAAAAAGCTGCCGACTTCTCTAACCCAGCTAAACCACCCTGAGTAAACGGGGGTGTGTTATGGCTTTCTCTTTCAGCATCTTGGATCTCCCACTCGCCTTCTCACTTTTTTGTTCTGTTTGTCTGATGCCTTTGACCCTTTGACCTTCCTTCCCCCTTCATTTCCAAAATAGAGGTTTTGTTTGGGAGAGGGTCCTAAAGATCAAACATGCTTGTATTTTCCCAGCTCAGTCACACAACTTCCATGGGGGACACGGTGCATGGGGACACAGATTGGAAAATAAGCAAGCACCAGCCCTCACTGGGCCTTGATTGTCTCATCTGTAAAATGGGGGTAAGGGGGGAATTGAACAAGATTGAACAAGATGCTCCCTAAAGCGGATCATTCTATCTTGCAGAACCAGAACAAGGTATTTAATAAGCTCACAGACTTAGAACCAGAAAGGACCTTGGAAGTCATCTAGTCCAAACCCCTCATTGCTTATATTGGGTCACATAGTTAGCGACAGATCAGGAATTAAAAGCAGGTCCTCTGACTTCAATTGCCAAGTTTTTCTCTCTACATTGCATGCCGTAGGCAACGGTTCAAAGTTGTGCTCCCAACTTCCCATAAACACACAATAATAATTCTCATTTCTATAATGTTTTAAGGTTTGTTATTCTTCTTATTATTATTCCTACAATAACTTGCATTTCTATAGGAATTTAAGGTGTATGGAGTGCCTTCCTTACCAGCCTTAGACTATAGGGAGTGCATTATTAGCCTCATTTTGCATTTGAGTTAACTGAGGTTCAGAGAGAGCTTAAGTAATTTGGCTCTCATTACAAGCTGTTAAGAGTCAGAGTTAGGACCCAAAAAAACGATATGAGAATGGAGCTCCCTTTCCCTTCTTTGAAGAGGTGGGGGACTATGGGTATGGAATACTACATATTATCTCAGACTTGGTTGATGTGTTGGTTATTTTTGATGAACTGCTAGCTTTTCTCTTTTTGTTGTTATTGCTACAAGAGATGCCTCTTTAAGAAGGGAGGAACACACTGAAAAAAAGTTTAAGCGTATCTTAAAAATAAAAGGTAAAAATAAAAATTTTGAAAAATCTTTTTTTTTTTTTTTTTGGTCAATCAGCAAGACCCCTGACTCCAAGTCTAGTACTTTTCCTACTAATTGTTGTCTTTCATGTTTGAAAAGGACCAAAACGAAATCACTCTACTGGGGACAAGGTATAATGTGTCTATGGTTGATCAGACCAATACGAGCCCAGAAAGGCTCTACCACATGTGGGTCAGGCACATATAGTCCACGTGAACATTTGGAGTGGAGATGTTTCTCAATTTGCACATCTCATGTTTCCTTTGAGCTACTGCATTTCTGCTGTGCAATTCTGCTTTTTCTACTATACTATGGATGAAAGCAGGAACATGATTTTACCTTTTAGTTCTTCTACACATGTAACTTGATATCATAAAATAAAGTGTCATTATCTTACCTTGACACTAGGGCAAGTAGGTGGTACAGTGGATAGAGCACTGAGCCTGGAGTCACAACTGAGTGCAAATCCAGCCTTAGACACTTAACTGGCTATGTGACCCTGGACAAGTCATTTAACCTCTACTTGCCTGCTTTCTCAACTATAAAATGGGGATAATAATAGCACCTATCTCACAAGGTTGTTTAAAGGTTCAAATGAAATAATATTTAGGAATTGCTTTGCAAACCTTAAAATGCTATGTAAATTATATTTAGCTACTATGGTCGACTGGTTTTTTGAACTGATTTTTTTTCCTCTTTTATAACCTTTACGAGTGAGGGTTGATTCATTGACTAAGAAAGAGAGCTATGTGTCTAGAAATGTATATGATATATTAACCAAATGCATCAATAAAAATGGTATAGAAAGAAAAATTAATTTTTTGATAATTGATACAATTTTGTACAAAGCCCTTTTCTACCCAGACTAATTTGCAGTCAATTAACATGAGAGTTGGAAGGGACTCAGATTCTCAAAGCTGAAAGAGAGATCTGAGACCAGCTAATTCAATCCATCATGAACAAGACTTTTTTCTGTAACCTGCCAAAGCTGTAACTAGCATAGGGCAAATGGAGCTTAGTTACAGGGTGCATGGAGATGGAGAGGAGGCAGAGTTTCTTCCTTACTTCAACTACCATCTCCAAACTTCTCTAGCCCAAGCCATGAGGATGCAACTACATTTCCTCTTCCATATTCCAGAGCCTGTTGAACAAAGGATCCTATCACTGTGGTGCCCCTATGGGGGAGAGAGCTCCTTCTACTCACATCCCACAAGGAGTGAGGATGGGACTGCCTCCTCTCATAGGTGTCTTTTGCCTCAAATTGTTTTCTGATCTGTGGCACCTGCCCTGCCCAACTATTTTCATGCCAACTGAAAATTTTCCTACTTATTACTCTACAAGACCAGTAGGTAGCTACGTATTATAGTAGATAGAGTGCTGGGCCTGGAGTTAGGAAGACCCATCTTTGGGTGTTCAAATACAGCCTCAGACATTTATTTGCTGTTACTCTGGACAAATCATTTAATCCTATTTGCCTCAGTTTCCTCATCTGTAAAATAAGCTGGAGAAGGAAATGGTAAACCACCCTAGTATCTCTGTCAAGAAAACCAAATGGAGTCACACAGAGTCTGCCATGACTGAAATGACTCAGCAACAACAAGAAACAACATACTTGACCTAACCTTGTGTTAAAGATGTTGATCAAAGGGAGAACTCCATTACTTCCCAAAGCAGCATTGTGCCTTAGAGGTCATCCAGTCTAAATTCCTCATTTTACAGATGGGAAAAAGGAACCCTAAAAGAGTGAGACCTAGAGAGAGAAAGTGACTTTTCCAAAGTCAAGCGGGCAGGATCATAGATTAACAGGTGCAAGGAAGATCATCTCCAACCCACTCATTTTACTTATTAGAAAGTTAGGTCCCAGAAAGTTTAATTGGCTTCCCAGTTATAGTCACAGGGGTCATAAGTACAAAAGAAGAATTTGAACACTAAGGAATGACTTTCTTGACCTAGCTCAGTAGTGTGTCATCCCTGGTATTGAGATAACATTTTCCTTCAAATGAGGAAATCACTGGTCCATCCTACACCCAGAAGTAACCATGGTGGTGGGGCAAACATAATTCATTTTGAACTTGAGCCCACTTTTCCCAAAGAGAAAGGCATAGGGGAGAAAGAATAACCTAGTTTGGGGTGAGGGGTGGGGTAGAACATTTTCATAATTCAAGTCTTGCTATACCTTTTCAGTTAATGTCCCTTTGTGAAAACTAATTACTAGGTTGGTTAATCTATACTGAACAAAAATCAACTGGTTAAATTATTAGCAGGGTGCTAACTATTGACATCAATGATACTTTGGAAATATTAAACAGCACTGGACAAGTGATATTAGGGGACCACCTACTGGATGGGTGCCCGGAGAAATAGAAGAGTCACCTTCAACTCCTCAGGGTTACCCCTAAAACCTTGAAAGGGATGTCTAGCTGTCCTCTGGGGATCCAACTTTCCAGTGCAAATAGGAGTTGGGATAAGGACCACCAGAATCTAGAGGGACTACATAAAAAACAAAATTAAAAAGAAAGACCAAGAGCTCATGACCCATATTTCAGATAAATCAAGGCTAAATGGGACAAATGATTAGATTTCCTAAGTAGCCATGTTTCATGGCAAGACATCAAATGAATTGATATGTGAAAATAATTGTGCATATGATAATTTAAACCCTTCAAATTTAAAATTCACTAGTCTCACTAATTAATACACAGTTGGTGGAGATGTGAAATTGTCTAATCATTCTAAAAAGCAATTAGAAATTATGCTAACAGAGTGATTAAAATGTCTATATTCTTTGATCTAGAGATCCCATTACTAGGCATATAACTCAAGAAAGTGAAAAGACAAAAAGCCATTATATACACCAAAACATTTATAACTATACTTTTTGGGATATAAAAAAAACCCTGGAAATAAAGTATATGCTCGTAACTTTAAGGAATGGTCAAACAAATCATGTGTTAATGTGAGATACTGTTCTTAATAAATTAAGAATACAGACGTGGTACTACAAATTTCCTCTGGGTCCTAGAAACATACATGGCTCCCAAAGATCCCACATGAACCCTGATACATACTGGGCATTTCAAGTGCAGATGTGAGTTCACTTCTCATTAGGACAGGCAAATCAAGTCAACATGTACCAGCTACTGTGCTAAGTGCTGAGGATACAAAGAAAAGTAAAAATAGGCCCTTCCCTCAAGGAACTCATATTCTAATAAGGGAGACAATATGGAAATGACTATGTGCAAACAAAATTTATACAAGATAAATTGGAAACAATATCAGAGGGAAGGCATTAGCATTAAGGGGAACCAGGAAAGGCTTCTTACAGAAGGTGGGATTTTACTGACACTTGAATGAAGTGAGGAGGCAGAGATGAGAAGGAAGAGAATTCTAGGCATAGAGTCAGCCAGTAAAAATTTGTAGAGTCAGAAAATGGAGAGTCATGTTTGAAGAAATGTTCCTAGTTCACAGAATATGTGAAAGGGCATAAGGTGTAAAAAGACTGGAAAGATGGAAAGGTACCAGGTTATTAAAGACTTTAACAATCAAATTTGACTTTTAACAGTCAAAAAAAAAAAAAAAGGTTTTATATTTGATTCTGGAGGTAATAGTGAGTCAATGGAGTTTATTGATTGGAGTAGGGGATGACATGGTCAGACCTGTGCTTTAGTAAGATCAATTTAACAACTAAATTGAGGGTGTACTGAGTGAGGAAAGACTTGAGCCAGAGACCTACTAGAGGATATTGCAAAAATAATTTTAAAAGAATTAAACATACCCAGAAAGGTCCCCAAGAAGTATAAAGCTTCCAGCAAAGGGATTAAACATTTCTAGTTGATTATTTAGGGCTTCAAGGCCAACAAGCAAACTTTATCTCATGCACCCACAAATTCAAAGCATCTCAGACAAAATGTCTGGATTCATGTCCCAATAAGACAAGCAATCTTGGTCTGTTTAAAAAAAAAAGAAAGGGAAGGGAAGGGGAAAGTGAAAGGAAGGAGAAAGGGAAGGGAAGGGAAGGGGAAAGGGAAGGGAACTCTCATAATATGCTCTAGATGAGTAGTGTCCACCTCAAATAGAAAGAGAGCCACTATACCATATAGTGTATATAGGCTCTCTGTTACCTGTGTTCTATTGTATCTTTATTCATTATGTTAAATGTTTCCCAATTACAGTTTCACCTGGCCACACTTTAGAGCCTTCTGAGCTACATGGGCCAGCAGGGGAGGGCATATTTTACATTTCTACTGTAGGTGAATTACTATTTATTCTAGGAATGCAATGTCCATACTGTTCAACTCAGCTTCCATACTTATAATATATATGATAATACGGTAGATAGCAGCTCATAAACATTTGACCATGCAGAAACTATTTCAGAGAAAATGATCTAGGTAAAGAAAACATAACAAAAAAACTTACCAAGTTAGAGTCTAAATCTAAACTAAAAGAAGGGGTGATGAGGAAACTAATTTTTCTCCAGGGGCTGCCCTGTAATACTAAGACGTCAAAGAAACAGAGTGTTTAATGGAGAGTCTTTCCACATAGTCCTTGAAAATATGTAGAGGACCCAAATATGTCCCAAATGAAGCCCCCATAGTTTGATACCCCCTCTAGTGCTAATTTCCTGTTTTGAAACTCTCAGTTTTGCAGGTTTGGTTGCCATGAGTATCACTACTCTCACATTTCGGGAGAGTGCCTTTGTGGGGCCACCCTTCTAAAACTATGACTTTTGAGTTGCTACCAGTGTGCTTATCTTTATTTTTTTATTTATATATTTTTCAATAGCAAGCATTCCATTTTTTTCTTCCCATCTCCTCTCCGCCTTCCACTGGGGAAAAAAAAAAAAAGACAAATAAAACCCTTCTGACAAACAAGCATAGTCAAGCAAATAAATTTCTGTGTTGGCTGTGTCCAAAAAATGTATGTCTTGCTCTATATTTTTTGCCCTCAGTCAAAAGAGTAGGCAGCATGCTTCATCACTGATCCTCTGGAATCATGGTAGATCATTGTGTTGATTGGAGTTCTTTAAGTTTTTCAAGATTGTTTGTTTTTAAACTCTTATTAGGTGGTATAAATTGTTCTCCTGGTTGTACTTACCGCATTCTGCATCAGTTCATACAAGTCTTCCCAGGTTTCTCTGAAATCATCTCATAAAAATTTCTTATAGTATAATAGTGTTCTATTGCATTCACATACCATAATTTGTTCAGTCATTTCCTAGCTGATGGATTTCCCCTTAATATCTGGTTCTTTGTCACTACAAAAAGAGCTGTTATAAATATTTTTGTAAATATAAGACATTTTCCTCTTTGATATCTATAGTGTCTAGGTCTAGCACTGGTATCATAAGAAGGGTATGCATGGTTTAATAACTTTTGGGGCATAATTCCAAAATGATTTCCATAATAGTTATAACCAATTCACTACTTTACCAATAGGACATCAATGTACCTATTTTCCACAAAACCCTTTCAGCATTTGTCATTTTCCTTTTTTTTCATTAGCTTTGTTGATTTAAGGGATATAGGGTAGAACTTTGTGCTTACCTTTAATAGCTCAAAGAAAAGGAATTTATTAAGATGGTATAGGAAAACATTCACCCCTGAAAAACCTAGAGAATACTGTCCCACAAATACACCAAGTATCCATGGGAAGAGTGAACACAAACTTATAGTACCTTGGAAGTAAGATACACATGTAGAGAATGCAAGTGTCCAAGGCAATTTACACCTCCCATCCTATATGACTTCCATATTCATTCTCTCTTTATGGAGTCCTCTCCACAGCTTGGCTCTTAATTGGTCAGGTCTCCAGTAAATCCATGGTCAGCTCTCTTCTCTTCTGCCAGTGGTCACTCTGCAAGAAGCCATATCTCTTCTCAAGTAATTGCCCTTTTGTTTCTAACTGGAAAATGCATATAATGGATATACTCCCTTTACTATGCCTAAAACTCTCTTGAACTGATGAACTCTGGAACTGACAGATAAAGTGTCTGCTGCTGGCTAAATGACTCCAATTTTAGCCATTGTAGTCAATGTAGGAGGAAGAAAGAAAATTGATACCCCTATTGCCTTTGTTTTAGGTGCAGAGATCTCCTCTTTAAACCAGCCTCAAGAACTCTCTTGAACTCTTACACAGACTCCATCAAGGATGGCAGATTTAGTTATGTAAAAGCCTTTAGAGGCGTGGCCAGTTTTTACCCAGTTAATCCCAAACTTCCCTTCCAATTCAATCAGATAAATGTTTTCACACTTTATAAGGAGTTTCTGTGTTGAGACACTTGTTTGAAATTTATTTAACAGTTTGTTAACATAATAATAGCTCTTGACCTCTGCTACTGCCCTTTGCTTTCTGTGAGTACACTGGAGGAGAAATCAATTGGTCAAGGTCCACTACCTCCCCTATTTGAAGAATTCAGAAAAGCAAGGTAAGACTTATGTAAACTAATATAGCATGAATTAAATAGATCCAGCAAAACAAAACACAGTTACTATAATCTTGTAAATTGAAACAATAGCAAAATCAAATAACTACCAATATGATCATCAGACTTAGTTATAGAAAAGAATTTACAAAAGGTACTTTTCTCCCTTCTTTGCAGATACAGTGGACTACGAGTAAGGAATGTGAACTATATCATCAGGCTTAGTTAATGTATTGGTTCTGTTGAACTGATTTTCTTCTTTTTAAAAAAAAAATTTGTCGAAAAAAATAAAATAAAATAATTTTTAAAAGATCTTTGTCACAAGGTTCACTGACTAGTAGATGGGAAAAGGATATGTTTGGAACTGAAGTTGGTATAAAACAAGTTATTGTAACTCTAGTCCCAAAACCCATCGGTATGGGACTCTCTCCTCTTTGGTGGACATCTGTGTAACAAATGGGGCAGGGTTGGCTGGAGTGGCAGAGTGGCAAACTTGTCTCACTGAGTTTCTTCAGAGTTGCTTCAGACTTCAGACAATTTAGTCATTTCTGGCAGCCAGCTTTGAGAGGAAACATGGAAGACAATGTCTGCCCTTCAGGTTTCTAAAAGGAAAGGGTTCTGCAATGAGGCCAACACGAGAGGAGCAGGCAGTCTTCATCTCGTCCCTACCTCCACCTTGCTACATTAGAGATGTTGGGGAACTTCCCCTTGGATGAGATCTAGGACTCTCTCTGTTAGGCCGAATTGCCTCATTCCCAGTGGGAAAGCGCTTTCATTCTGTGTTGTCTGATATATATTCTCCTATGTATGCATTCTCTGATTTCTATTTTTGCTATCAATTTGGATAAATGGGTTTCTTGTCTACTTATAATGTGTATTCTTGTGGGAGTGGTATCTGGTGGGAAAGAATGCTTTGAATATAAAATTTGAAGTCCTGCCCTCCCCCCAATTAATGAAACAGCAATCAGGAGTTGAATTGAACCTAAAAATCACATCCTTTAGCCTAATGATATTTAAGGGAGCCAATAGACATAATTCTAGCTTAGTAATCCCTCTCTCTGAGGAGAGCAATGTGATCAAGCATCTGCCTTCTACCTCCTGCTACCCCTCCTGGCAGGAAATAGTCTCCCTTAAGAAGGGTAGGGAGAGAAGAGGGTGGAAGTGTCTATTCTGCTTCCCTTTGAGCCACGTGACACTCCAATGCTATATGCAGGGGAACAGTCACATGATCAATAAAAAAATTACTAAATTTTTTAATGTATTGCCTCCAACCAGAATGTCTGTAATTTCTTCTAATTCTACATGGCCATTTCTGGTCTCTACTGGACATAGTAACAGTAGAAACATACTTCTTTTCATTGTTTATATTTATTTGCACTCTAACTAGCTTATGTCTTAGTTCATACAAGATTTCATTGGACATTATGAATAATTACCCTCCCCTTTCCTTTACCTTTGGTCTTTTTCTAGCCTTCTTTCCAAAATACACCCACATGTTCATATGCATGCACACACTTAACATTATTGAAAATTACACTAATCCAGTGACTGACTGTTCCCAGATCTGCTTGTCAATAAGTGTTGGAGGAGACATCACCAAGTCTGCAGTTTTGTATTATCTGCTATTCCTCAAGTAGCAAGTCACCTCCTACCTGTTTGTACCTGGAAATTGTCTTGTGCTTCCTATCTTGGGGAGGCACTGACATGCAAAGACCCATCTCCTTTTACTGCTGTGGACCTATCCAGATTGTCTTTATCTCATTGCAAAAGTTATTAACCAAAGCTGGCTCCATCTTGGTGCCATTACTTGATCTCCAGTGATCAACTTGTCAACACGTAGCAACCTTGATATACTTTTAATAAATTCTTTTTTTTCCTTATTTGAGTTTTGCCTCATTAATCAGAATGAAAGCCCAAACAAAGAATTTTTCTTTTGATACCATCCATCTACCCACATGGAGAGGTAGGTGGAACACAGAGCACTGAATGTGGAATCGGGAAGACTCATCTTCATGAGTTCAAAAATCAGTCTCAGACCCTTATCTTACTAGCTGTGTGACCCTAAGCAAGTCGCTTAGCCCTGTTCACTTCAGGTCCTCATCTGCAAAATGAACTGGAGAAGGAAATGGCAAACCGCTCTAGTATCTTTGCCAAGAAAATCCCAAATGGGGTCATAAAGAGTTACGGAAATGACTGACAACAACAATCTACCCATATCGATCTATACTGTGAATTGGTTGCTTATTTGTGAACTATAGAATTGACCTTTTAAAAGAGGAGAGGGAATTTATTCTATTGAAATGTGTTGAGCAGATACAGCTTCATAAAATGCATTGTTATTTTAAGGGAACTAGCACAAGCAAATAGAAGGTGAGAACTGGAAAAGTTATCATTTACTTAGGCCAGAGAATTGATTGCCATATCATTCATTCTCAGACCACAGAAAGAAAATTCCTGTGGACAACACATGACAAAAGGGATCAATACTAATGGCACTTTACCAGGGCAATGAAGGAGAAAGCTGAGCAGGACAAGTTGAAGAAAGACAATCAACTTTAATATTGAATTTCCTGAGACATTTTTCCAGGCTCCAACTAGCAAAATGGAAATGCAAACCCTCTTTCCCGAAATCTACTGTAGTGTCATTCTATGTCTTATTAAAATTATCTTTTTAGTTTTGGGCCATCTACTTTGTTGTCAAGAGTTTAGGGTTTTTGATTTTTGATTTTTTAGTGTTTTTTTTAAATCCATCAACAAGCATTTTTTAAACTCTTACTATATACCACAATTCTGTGCTAATATCGGGGATAGAAAGAGCTAGTCGAGGAAGACAACATGTATCCATGTACATGTGCACAAAATAGATACAATATTGAGGCTAACTTGCATTTATAGAGAGTTTTCAAAGTACTTTACAAATGTCATCTCATTTGATCCACACAACACCCCTGGAAGGTAGGTGCTAATATTATTCCCATTTCACAGATGAGGAAACTAGCAGACAGAAGTTGTGACCTGCTAGGGTCATCATCATCATCATCACAGCTAACATTTATATAGTGATTACTGCGGACCAGGTACTGAGCTAAGTGCTTCACAACTATTATCTCATTCAATCTTCACAACAATCCTGAAAGGTGGGTGCTATCATCCCCATTTTACAGATGAGAAAACTGAGGCCAACAGAGTGTGTGTGAGGATTTACCTCTGGTCTTCTTAACTCCAGGAGTCAAGAAAGCATCATCGGCACCACCAAATATCTCTGATACAAAATTGCTACAAGGTGATTTGGAGAGAAGGGTATGGGGGGAGGGGCTGTCAGGAAAGATCTCGTGTAGAAGGTGCTGTTTGATTTGAATCTTGAAGGAAAATATAGATTCTATGGAGGGAGAGACTTGGGATGCGTGGGAAGGCCAACAGGCAAGCAGGAAGAAAAAAACAGTAAGAGAGAAAAGCACTGAGGTGGGGGAAGAAAGGTGAGAGAGGTGGGAAGAAAAGAGAATAAACAGAGAGAGTGGAGAAGGAGAAGGAGAGACAAATAGAAAACAAGAGTGAGAGAGAAGAGGGAGAAGGGAAGAGACAGAAAGAGAGTGAGAGGAGGGGGAGGGGAAGGAAGGAAAAAAGAAGATGGGGAGAGAGGGGGGAGAGTGAAAAGGGGAGAGAGGAAAGAGAGTGAAAGTGTTTCCCAATCAACCAGAATAGTATCTCATTAAACAATTAAAGAACAGGCTATTTATACCATTGATTTATACCATTAGATCTGGATTTCAGGGTGTGTCAGTCTTTGTATTTACCCACAGCATCTATGACTTGGAAGGAAGCTCAAAGATCTTCTAATCCAGAGTGAGCCTGAGCAAAAGTACCCTCTTTGTTTCCAGAAAGTGATTATCCAGCATTGCTTGAAGATCTCCAGCAAGAAGAAACCCAGCACCTCTGAAGGTAGCCCATTCCACTTTCTTATAGCTATTTATTGTTAGGAAGTATGTTCTTATGTCAAGCCTCAATTCTCCTCTATGTTGCTTCACCAGTTGTTCTTAGTTCTGCCAAGTGGCACCAAGCAGAAAATGACTAATCTTTCTTTCACATAATGGCCATTCATATTCTTTTTTTTTTTTTTTTTTTTTGCTTTTTTGGGGGGAGGGACAATTGGGGTTAAGTGACTTGCCCGAGGTTACATGGCTAGTAAGTGTTAAGTGTCTGAGGTCGAATTTGAACTCAGGTCCTCCTGACTCCAGGGCTGGCGCTCTATTTGCAGTCCACCTAGCCACTCTGACCTTTCATATTCTTTAAGAGACCTGCCAACCGTGTCATGTCCTTATTCTCTTCTCTGCAAACATTCCCAATTCATTCAGCCAGCCCTCATGTGACCCAATCTAAGGTCCTTTACCATACCAGTTGCCTTTCTCCAAGTGCACCCAGACTAATCCCAGACTTGAGGGGAAACACAAAACACTTCCTGGAGGTTTAATAACATTAGACCTATTTATTTATTGGAGTCAAGGAACCTGGTTTCACATCCTGACTGTTACTACATTCATGACTTTGGGCAAGTCATTTATTCTCTTAGACCTCAGTCTCTCCATTAGTAAAATGAAGTCTCTTCCAAGTCAAAATTTAAATCTATGATCGTGTAACTGATAGCTCCCTCAAAGTAAATATGTCGGAAATATATAATGTTGCTGAAGCTCCTCTCTTTAAGTAGTTTAAATTTAAATACTTTAAAAGTAAATATTTTAAATATTAGAAGTACTTAAATTTAAATACTTTAAATACTCATTGCTGGATATTCTCTGGAGTGGCTATTTGCCTAAGAGAAGGTCCCTGTAGAGTACTCTGTTAAGCAGTAGGACTGTCATCCATACTTTTTCAGCATACCTGCCATATAAATATAGCTTTGGAGAAGACAGAACTTTGCATTTGGAGTTAGGTCTTTAATTTAAATCCCAGCTCTCCTGTGATTTTAGGCACCAATTCTCTTACCTGGGCCTCAGTTTCCTCATCTGCAAAATAAAGGGGTTGAACTGGATGGCCTCTGAAGTCCATGCAGTTCTAAACCTATGATCCTATAAGGTTCTTTTGGCCTCAACTGGCCTTTTCCCTGGCTGAGGATAGTGTACTTCTAAACATCATTGATCATAGTCCAGACTTTGCAAAGGAAGGAGAGATATTAAATCATCACCAAGGTCCCTACCAACCATTCCTATAGCTGATGAACTCATTCCTATTAACCATATTAACCCAAAGCACAGTACTTCCCAAAGAAACAATCCCACCTCCTGCTGAGGCCCTTCAAACACAATACCCCAACCTCTTGTGACTCTATAAACATCTTCTGTCAGTTAATTCAACACTATGCAAAGGCTGGGGTGGTGGTCAGCTGGCAAGACACCAGCTAAGTGACTCACAGAACTCACCTAAAAACCATTCATGATCAGCTCACATCAGAAAGAATCTGGGAGTGGGGCAGGGAGAGGGAATCTCAAGATGCTTTTTTTTTAACTTTTATTTATTTTAGTTTACATCATTCATTTCCACAAGATTTTGAGTTACAAATTTTCTCCCCATCTTTCCCCTACCCACCACCCCAAAACAACTATCCCACTGTATAACCCCTCCCCCAATCTATTCTCTCCTATGTCCTCCCCATCATCCCTCTGACTTTCCGGCAGGGCAAGATGGATCTTCCTACGACAGTGCCTGTGTATCTTAAGTTCCAGTTGGATGTAGTTAATAATAATTGTATATATATATATAATCGTCACCCACCCCCACGGGAAGGACAAGCAATCAAATACAGGCTGTACATGTGAAATTATGCAGAACCTCTCCACAGTAGGCATATTTTGAGAGACTGTTTACATGTCCCTCCTTCCTATCCTGCCCCCGCCCCCATTCCACTCTCTACCCTGTCCCGTCCCTGTTCCTCTACAGAAGTGAGCACTTCCATCAACCCTCACCCTCAACCTCCCCTCCCCTCCATCATCTCACCTCTCATACCCATTCCCCCTACTCTCCTGTGTGACAAGATACCCAGTTTAGAGTTTATGTCATTCCTTCCCTAAGCCAAGTTCAGTGAGAATAAGGTTGACTCTTTCCCTTTTGTCTTCCTGTTCTCCCCCTCTATTTTAACAATTATCCTTTGCCTCTTCCATGAGATGCTCAACCCCACCCCTGTCTCCTCTCAATCTAATCTTCTCTCACCTCAGGATTTCACTTTTTAGAATATTGTCCCTTCCTATTCAATTGATCTTATGCCCTCTATATATTCATATATACACATACTCAGATATGTGCTTGTATGTATATATAAACCCTCATATAGATATATGTGTATGTATATGTATATATAAATTTGTATTCCCTTCACCTATCCTCATACTGAGAAAAGTTTCATCAGTTACAATTGTCACTTTTCCATGTTGGCATGTAGATAGTTCAACTTTGATA
>CM053590.1:121412387-121425490 GCA_028646515.1 Pseudochirops corinnae
TACAGCAGAGAATCCTTCAATTCCTTCAATTCACAACTCAAAGACCATCTTCTACTCAAAGACAGTCCTGTTCCTCCAAATGCTAAGGTCCCACTCACTAACCTTGAATTTAACTACCCTGTATTTGTTTTGTATATATTTATTTTTATATGTACACATCTTTAGAATATCCCAAAAGTCTTAGTGAAGCTTTAAGCTTTAACAGCTTATTAATAAAGATGACCAATGCAAAAGTCAAAAAAAAAAAAGAGAGATGCCAAGAACATCAGAGACCACATAGTCTAATGCCTTTATCTTCCAATGAAAAGCTAAGGCCCAAAGTGCCCTAAATGCTTTGGTGGCTGCCCTACTGCTTACCAGCACCCTGGGAATGGATGTTACCTTACAGCAGCCTGGCTCAGGAAGCAGGGAGCTTTCTTTTCTATTAATTGCTCTGATTGGCTCAGACTCCAACAACATCATGATTCCCCTGGATGAGCTCAGATCACCTGAAATCTTCTCAGTCTGGAGGTTCATCAAGCTTTGCTGCTCAACAAGTTCTCAGTACCCTTAGCTGTCCCTCCCTTCTGATTGGATGTCTGGAGGACAGAGCAATAAATTGCTCCCAGAGCCTTCCTTTATAGAAGGTTCTGAACTTAGTAGTTAAAATCTTCATTTTTCCATGAGCTGCTCTGCTTGGTTTCAACTTCACAAACATTATTCCCCCCCATCTACTCTCTGCTGTTCCTCCTCCCTTTTCTTCCCTCTTTCAGCTTCCTTTTCTATACTGTATTCTACCATTAGATTGTAAGTTTCTTGAGGGCAAGGATTGTCTTTTTCTTATTTGTATTCCCAGTGTTTAGCACAGTACCTGGCACTATCAAACATAGGTGCTTGATAGATGTTTACTGACTATTGACAAAAATGTTAAGTGATTTGTCCATAGCCACACAGCTAGTAAATGTCATAATTGAGAATTTTAACTCATGTCATCTTCACTCTGAGGCCAAAACTCTATCTGCTATGCCATAATGTAATCTCCCTATTACTATCATCAGGATTCTTTTTTTTTTTCTATCAAGGACACTAGACTTTTCCACCAAAACTTTTTTCTATATTAAGTGCCTTTATCTTGCCCAGGCTAGAAGTATAGCATCCACTCATAAGCCTGATCCCACTGCTGGTCATCAAAGCTTCTGCCTGCTCTGTTTTTCAGAATTGAATATCCCAAAAGTCTTAGTGAAGCTTTAAGCTTTAACAGCTTATTAATAAAGATGACCAATGCAAAAGTCAAAAAAAAAAAAGAGAGATGCCAAGAACATCAGAGACCACATAGTCTAATGCCTTTATCTTCCAATGAAAAGCTAAGGCCCAAAGTGCCCTAAGTGCTTTGGTGGCTGCCCTACTGCTTACCAGCACCCTGGGAATGGATGTTACCTTACAGCAGCCTGGCTCAGGAAGCAGGGAGCTTTCTTTTCTATTAGTTGCTCTGATTGGCTCAGACTCCAACAACATCATGATTCCCCTGGATGAGCTCAGATCACCTGAAATCACCTGAAAGCTCCTCCTTAGGTAGCCTGGTATCCCGTTGTTCCTAGGGCCTACCTTACTGGTACTGGCCTTAGTGTCAGATATTCAACAGGCTTTAGGCATGCTGCAACCCAAAACCCCCAAATTCCAGCTATCCACTAGCCTTAGCCTCCCCAGAAGGGACAGCAGGTCTGTGCTACCATACACAACTACACCAGAATTTTTAAGAAGACTGCTTCCCAACTTCCCAGACAGGTTCAATTCTTTTAACTTCAGCAGCTTTCAAGCATTAGCAGTAGTATATTTTGGCTACAAGAACCCAACAAATTAGACACACATAGATTTCTCCTTGAAAACAAGATTCTGCATTTATTAAAGCCAAGGATGAATATGTATTTGGGCTGGGGGGTGGCATTTTAACTTTGTTTTTAAAAAATGAAGCTGTTTGTTCTCTTTGTAGTAGCAAAAAAACTGGAAATTAAGGGGATGCCCATCAACTGGGGAATGGCTAAACAAGTTGTGGTATATGAATGTAATGGAATACTATTGTGTTATAAGAAATGGGGATGAGGTGGACTTCAAATTTACCTGGAGAGGCTTATAAGAACTGATGCTAAGTAAAAAGAGCAGAACCAAGAGAAATGTGTACACAATCACAGACACATCGTATGTGTGATGACCAACCTTGATAAACTGGACTCTTCTCAGCAATGCACAGCTATAAGACAACTCTGCAAAGTCTTAGGATGGAAGGAGATACCTACATTCAGAGAAGGATCTAGAAAGAACAGAGTTTAAATGGAGACTGAAGCACATTACATGCTATCGTTCTTTTCCATGTGTGGTTTCTTCTTTCCCATTGTTCATTCCATTGGTTACAACCTTTCTTTACAACCAGACTAATGTAAAAGTATTTGCAGATTCTATACTTGATTGCATGCTGCCATGGTGGGGGGGGAGGGAAGAGAGAAAATTTGGAACTCAAGAGATTGTGGAACTGAATCTTGTAAACTAAAAGTAAATAAACAAATCCATTTAATAAATAAATAAATAAATAAAAATTAAAAATGAAGCTGTCTGAGTTTTAGTCATCCCTGCCCCAGGTGAAGAGGGGTAGAAAAGTAAGAGGAAGAAAGAAATGGCCTAATTCCCACCTAGCATAAAGTATCTCAAAATATCGGGGTTCTGTTTGGTTACATTAGGGGAAAAAACTCCAAAGCATTTCTTTGAGGCTTTTTCTAATTTTCAGACCCTTTTCTAATTTGTATGTATACAGTAGCCAAAGAGGCTCTGAAAAATACCATTTAAAAATCAGTGTTTTGTTGTATAAATGTGTTATCTGAAAATGCCAGAAACCACTTTAACATGAATAAATCTAAGTAACACAATCCAGGGAACTACTCCCAGTCCCTTAGTGAGACTGTACTCTATAGGAACTATTTCCGAAAGGGCCTATTCTGCACTGTTTCTACATTCTAATTGTGGGCCCAGTGTGATATAATGGAGAACACAACTGCTTTCAAACAGCTGGTCCAGGCAATTAATGTCAGGAAGGAAGCCAGCTTGGGGGACGAGGGCTTGGGAGATGGCAATGGGCACCAGCAGTGATAAAGGAAGAAAGTTGCACTAACCCAACAGAATGCAAGGAAGGACTGATAAGGGGAGTCCTGATGGGTTTCAGAGCTCTGCTGAAATGGGAGAAAGAGAAAAATTAAGGATGGAGAAATCGGTAGCTCCACAAATAGGTGGGGCTGGGAGAGAGATGAAAGTCATTTTCATGGTCACTGGGAAAACATTCCTAATCAATAGAATTCTTAATATTTTACATAGAAATTGAGTTTGCCTCACATGCAAACTAACTGTATGAAATTGAGTAACTCAGTTTTTCTGGGTCTCAGGTTCCTCACCTGTACAATAGGGTTAGTAATTGTACCTACCACCCAGGGGTACTGTCCAGATCAAATGAGGTCACATATGTTAAGTGCTTTTCAAACCTTAAAGCATTGCATAAATGTCAGCTATCATTTTATCTGACCCTCCTTCCCCCCCTCAAAAAAAAATCTCCTTGATGATTTCTCATTGCCTGAAGAATAAAAAGTCCTTATCCTGGCACCATTAGCAATATTTTTTCTTTTTTATCCATCCATCCATACATTCATTCATTCATTCAAGTCCCTCTACAAACTGGCTTCATCTTTTCTAGTCTTATCTACTATTCTCCTTCCTAGTGTATACCACAGTATAGTCAAACTGGACAACTCACATTTCCCATATGACCTTTCCTATCTCTGTGCTATTGCTAAGCCCATTTCCACAAGGAATGCTGTTCCATTCATTTCCTCAGTTATATGTGAAATAGGATCTGGAAAATACCGGGTCACACCAAAGGACAGAGTAGTTTTCTTCGTTATGTTACTTAATTTACTCAATTTAAAGCAGTTCCTGTCATTTTGAGGCAACACATTTATTTCTACAATTAAACACTGACTTTTAAATGGCATTTTTCAGTGCCTCTTTAACGGGTTACTTTCTACATACAAATTAGAGAATGATAGGTAAAGCTTCAAGGGAGTGCTTGGGATTTTTTTCCCTCAATGCAATTAAACTGGATCCCAATATTTCCAGACAGATTATATTAGGTGGGAATTAGAATTTCCATTGTTTATCTTACTTTTCTATCCCTACTGAACCTGGAGCAGGGATGACTTTAACTAATTTTTACTCCATTTTTATTCTTGTTGGTGACTAGACTTTTTTAGGAGAAAGTTGAAATTAAAAATGAAATTAAAATTTGGGGAGTAGCTCAATCTCACAGTGAAAGCCATGGACTACCACAGAGAATGCTTATTTCAGATATTCCCCATTACCATGGGCTCATACTCTTAACTCCAAATATTCCCTATTACCATCAGCTCTTTCAGAGTAAGCTCGAATTATCCATCCCTACAATAGTTATCAAGGGTTTTGAATACCCTGTAGTCACACTGCCTTTTGTTAAGGTGTATATTTTCATGGCCCATTTTACCAGCTTCCAACTAGTTCATTTCTAAACATACATTCTAGCTGGAAAAGCTTGCTCTGGGTACAATGTTCAGAACCTGAAGTCTCTATTTGAGTGTCTGAATTAATGATAAAACATAGAAATATGGCATCTGTCTCCTCTAGCTCTGCAGACTTTCTGAATAAAAAGAAGAGAGTACAGTTGGAAAATAATTTCTGACCCATCCTCCAAGCTTTCTGGTCCATCAGAATCTGGTGTCTATTGGGCTGTTGGTATATGCACTGGGAAGAGAGGCACTGAAATAATGCTCTCCATCCTAATTCATACCTTGTACCTAGGATGCAAAAGGACTGGTAAAGTAACAGCTTGTAGCTCTGTGGAGTGCTTTTCTTCCCAAAAGCAGTGTGAGATAGTCATTGGGAAGCTATAAATGAAAGGGAGATAGCAGTATTTGAAAACTGGGTCATTTGAAATTTGGTGGCTAAACTGATCATGTGGTTAGCCAGCATGAAACTCTGGTTGGCTTTCTTTGACCACAATTTACAACCCAAAAGGAATGTGCTGAGAGATCTGCTCCTACTGTAACCTTCCTGGGGAGAGGATAAGCTCAGAGCCCAGGATCAGAATTGCTTTTAACTTCCCATTTGAACCAGCTGTCTTCAAAATTTCCCCTATGTACCAAACTAGCTCAGGCACCAAAATCAGTCCTGATTAATTTTTTTTTTCAAATGAACACTCTATTCTAAATGATCTCATATCATGGGTTTTCTCCCACTTAAAGTACTGAGAGAAATAGTAGTAAAAAGAGATATAAAGGCATCAGTGTAAATTTCATGGAGTCCAAAACACAAAATCAAAGGACAATGTAATCGTAAAATCATAGTCATAGAATTTTGTAACTGGAAGGGATCTCAGAGCTCTTGCAACAGTTCCAGATGTACTCTAAATTAAATCTAATTATTTCTGCAGCACGCTGGTTTTTTGATCAGGAAGAATATGAGAAAAAAAAATCTACTCCTTTGCTTAGATTATTAAATTCATTTCCCTCTTAGCCACAGGAGTGTGTGAGGTGTTCAAGAAGGACTAGCACCTCTGGTATAAGGGTTTGTCGAGCCCGTTTCAGGGCTGCTTATTCATCTTGGGTGTCTACCTGGCACTCAGTTCACACCTGTGGCTCCCCAAAGCTGTGGCATGCACAGTGGCCACACTCCAGTAAACCATCTTGGCAGATGCGTTAAACCAAATGGAGGGTAACTGATGGGCCTCAAACCCATTATAGGGTGTGTCTACCCCAAGTATATGAAGACTTTGCCCAGTGGAACAGACAGATGAGAACAATTTGCTCCAGTGGCCATGAAGGCAGCTTAGAGTCTGATCAGACATCGAAGACACCAAGGGCATCCACTCCACCCCAGGCCATTGCCAGTCATCCCAACATTTGTCTTGCCACTAGACTTGGATGATTCTGGAGGAAGATAGTGAGACTGATGACTTTGTGCAGCTCTGCCTCACTTAAATCCAACTCATGCACCCTGTGATGTTGCTGGCCCTCTTTGAAAATGAAGGACAAACAACCACAGCCACAATCTGATCTCATAGCACATTATATTTCTCTTATGTGCTTGCATTCTAAATCTACACCATATTAATATGGATAGTGTGTCTTACTCTGTCTTAATGTGTATGGTGCCTCCTTAGGAGAGTGTTATTTCCTGAAGGTCAATGTCTTATTAGAACAGAGAATATCATACGTAAAATTGTGAGAGAAGGGGAAAGGGCAAAGGTTGCCAGCTTCCCCTAGCCACTTTTAATCTTACTCCCTAGAATCTAGGGCCCAGATGGTTTTCACTTAGCACAATTGGTGTTATGGACAGGGAAAGTTATTTAAGAGAATTCCCTCATTCTAAGTCAAAGAACAGCAGCCTGAAGCAGAAACAAGAGAGTTCAAAAGACAAACTTAATCTAAGCTTGAGGGTTTTCTCTTGGATGAGATTGCTGTTTGTTTGTTTTGACTGCTTGGTTCAGTGTGGCTACAGTAGCCCCTAGAATTATGACCAAAAGAGGTAAAGCTTGTCTTTCCCTGTTGAAGAGAGACTATATAGCAGCTACATTTCAAAAGAAGCAGTAGATGGTAGCAGATGACCCAATGACACCACATAACAGTTCAAAGGCTGTAGAAAACAGAGATTGGCAGAGAGCAGCCCAGCGAAAATATTCAGAAGAGAGCAACTCAGTGGAGGCACTGAACAGGAAGCTGAGTGGCATAAAGAACAGAACATCAGAGAAATCCAGCTCAGCAAATAAAATAGCTTGGACTATTGATATCACCCAAGGAGCACAGATTTTCCAACTAGGGACATCAGAGGTCATCTACTACAAACTCTCATTTTGCAAATGAGAAAACCATAGCAAAGAGTATCTCTACCCATGATCTCAGAGATACTGTTTTATCAGAACTGGGATTCCAACCATGGTATTCTGACACAAAATACAGTATTCTTTTCCCTGTACCATGATGCCTTACATAATTTAAGTGGCTCTGCATAGAAGGAAAGGCAATGAGGTAACCCTTTACATTGTTGAGCATCAGGAGTATGAGTTGCAACAGCCATGCATGTTCCATGACTACATGTGTTCCCTCTCTGTGTAGCCTCTATGAATATTCTCCAGCCACATGTATACCCTGGCCGCATGTGAACCCTGTGTTTCCTTCCCCATTTCCACTGGTTGTATAGTAACCTATATAACCTTGTCCCTGTGTGTGTTGACTTACTTCTTCTTGTCATTTATTTTGCTAGGCTGTTTCATTGAATATCTTTTGCTTTGAAACAATGTGCCCTCTGTGGATGCTGACCCATACCCACAATGTACCATAAAGTGTGGGGTAGTTTCTAGGGGACCCAAATGTGATGGATGCCCCAGATGCTACACTTATTTTTTTTTTATCTCCCTATCACCCAGTATATATAAGATTCCGGGCACTTAAATATTTGTTGAATATTGCAGTATAATGCAATGGAAAGAAAACTGGATTTAGAATCGACTTACTTAGATTTTCATCCTGGCTTCCTACTCAATACCTATCAATTTTGGACAAGTTGTTTTACCTCTTTAGCTGCAGTTTCCTCATCTGATAATGAAAGGTTTAGACTAGATCATCTCTATGATTTTTTTCCAGCTCTAAATCTATTTTAGATACTATTAACCATGGAGCTCCAATATCCAGTTTGGAAGAAAATCCCACCTTGCCCTATTCATTGAACAAGGTGTTCCCCTCTAGGCAGGTTCTGAAGAATTTGTATAAAGCAGATTATCAAAATTGTGTTTGACTACTGTTATGGAAATCCCCATAATATTCATGTTTTCCTAAATTGGGTTTTCAATACAACAAGGTGATCCTTCTATTCCTTTCTAATTGATACTCATCTATCTCCACACAGAAACTATCCCAAAGTTATCTCTATCTCTTCTCTCTCCTCGCTCCCTACACTTATCCCTCTTACCCCTCCCATCACTCCAGGGGGAAAAACGTACACACAACACACTTTTAAATATAATTTGTATTATCAACATGTTCTCTGGCGCTTTCCTAAGTGCTGAAAAGCAACAAATCAACCCCCAATTTATAACATTTACCATTTTCCTAGATTTAATCCTCACACTGGAAATTTATTAATCTGCTCTCATGATCTGAATTGAGTTGGCTCTAGAATATCCCTGCCCTTGACCCTGCCCACTCTTCTTCCCAGCTGAAGACCTTACCTCAGTCTCTCACAATGAGGTGATTCTTTCTCATGCCAAGGCCAGCTCCTTTACAGGTGTCCTTGATTCCATCCCCTCCCTTCTTATCAAGAAGATTGAAATCTTAATCATTCGCTCTTCTAATCTTCAACAATTTCCTATCTATTAGTTCCCTTCCCTTTTGTCATTTAGTCATTTTCAGTCATGTCTCACTCTTAGTGACTGTATCTGGGGTTTTCTTGGCAAAGATACTAGAGTGGTTTGTCTTTTCCTTCTCCAGCTCATTTTACAGATGAGGACACTGAGACAAACAGTAAGTGACTTGCCCAGGATCACACAGCTAAGTAAGGGTCTGAGCTTGGGTTTGAGCTAAGGCCTTCCTGACTCTAGGCCCAGAACTCTATCCACTAAACCTCTTTCCCTACCACCTTCAAATATTCCTTCTTCTCCTCTACCCTTAAAAAAATCCTTCTATAGAATCTACCATGGATTCAAATCATTGTTATATGTCTCTCTTACTTATCTCAGCCAGACTCCTAGAAAAAGTAGTCTACACTCTGCCTCCACTTTCTCCATTCTCACTCCTGAAAGCCTTTGCAATCTGGCTTCCATAATCATCACTTAGATGAAACTGCTTTCTCTAAAATTTCCAGCAATGTCTTTATTGCTAAATCCAATGAGCTTTAATTTTTTTTTAGTCTTCATCCTTCTTGAGCTTTCTGCTTCCTCTGACACTGTTGACAGTCCTCTCTTCCTGGATACTATCCTCTTTGAATTGTCATGATTCTCTCCTACCTGTCTGACAACTCTTTCCCAGTATCTTTTATAGCCTCACTATAACATACCCCTTAACTATAGGTGCTCTCCAAGGTTCTGTCCCAAGACTTCTCTCTGTATTCTCCCTTGGTGACTTCCTCATCTCCTATGGGTTCAATTATAATCTTTTTTGTAGAGAATTCACAGATAGGCCCAGAGTCACATCAGAATTCTGAACATTTCAAACTGGATGTCTGAGAGACATCTTAAACTCAACATGTCCAAAAACAAAATTCAGTGTCTTTCCCCCAAAATCATTGCTCTTCCAAACTTCTTTATTTCTATCAAAAACACCCCCATCATCCCATTGTCCCAGGATAACTTTGGTATTATCCCAGACTCCTCACTCTTCCTCAGCCTACATTCTTGATTAGTTGCCAGATTTTGCCATTTCTACCTCTATAATATCTCCTACTTCCATCCCTTAATTCCACTCACACAGCAACCATCTCAGCTCAAGCCCTACTTACTTCTCATCTAGAATACTTCAACAGCCTCCTAATGGGTTTCCTTACTTCAATACTTCCCACTCCAGTCCATTCTACACACTGCTGCCAAAATTATTTTCCTTAATCACAGATCAGGCTATTTTACTCTCTTGGGACTCAATAGATTCCAGTGACTTTCTGGGTGTCTAGGTTAAAATATAAACTCTTTTGTTTGCTTTCAAAGCTCTTAATGACCTAACCCTAATCTAAATTTCTAGCTTTACTGTATATAACTCCTCTGCCAGTAACTTGAGGGCCAACCAAACTGGCTTTCTCACTTTTCTCCATCCATAATTCCCCATTTCCCATCTCCATGCCCTTTGAGTGGATAGCTCATAGAATCCCTCTCTTCTTTCAAGACATAATGCAAGTTCCCTTCTACATGAAGCCTTCCTGATTCCTGCCAAATGAAGAACTGAAAAGTGAAGAGATGCCCATCAATTGGGGAATGGCTGAACGGTTGTGGTATATGAATATAATGGAATACTATTGTACTATAAGAAATGATAAGCAGGCAGATTTCAGAAAAACCTGGGAAAACTGATTCCTGCCAACTTATAGTTCATACTAACTTGTAGTACTATCTCCCAGACTACTTTTAAATTAATTACTTTATATTCTTGATGTTAATTCTCTTTATATTGTCTATATACCCTTACATATGTATTCATATCCCCTATTAGAAGGCAAGCTCCTTAAAAGTAAGGGTAGTTTCATTCTTTGATAAATAGAAGTATGTATAGAATGATTTTACATATATATCCATATTTGTGTCTAATAGTAGCCATCTCTAGCATGAGGAGGGGGGAAGAAAAAACAGAAATTTACATAACTTTGCAATATTTTTAAAAGGAATATCAAGTCATACATGATAGATTTGCAGGTTTAGGTGCAATGATCTTTTTTATCATATCATGTTATGGAAATGCTCGTTTTATTCCATAAATTTTTTTTTTAATTTAAATAATTGTACTCTTCACCTAGTACAGTTCCTGGAACAGAGTAGGTGCTTAACAAATGCCTGTTAATTAATTGTTAATATACTAGTGACTTAATGGGGACAGAAAAGGAAAGAAGTTGAAATCTATCATTCAGTCATTTTCCTGGATTTCCCCCCACTGAAGCAGTATCATGGAATTGATAGCTTTAAGGGATCATTGACATTATCTGGTCCAGCCTGCTTATTTTAAAAGGGGAAGAATCACATACTTTTATAAGTGGAATACTCATTAAAAACCTTACTAAACCAGTGATACATTTTAGAGAAAGGATTGCCCAATAAACTGTTGGCAAAACTGGCGCATTTCTCCTACAGGATGTAGCAAGTCAAAACTAAATGAGACTAGTTAAAAGATCCTATATACCTGATTTCAACTTAGTGATATCATTATGGGCATAGAGTCCAAGAATGTCAGAAACAGTAGGAAAGGTCCTATATATACTTTAAAAAATTATAATGACACTGTGAGGTAGCAAAAACTTGAAAGCAAAATGGCATCTATAAATCAGACAAATTTGAACAAATTGTGGTACATGGATACAATGGAATTTTACTAGATTGTAAGAAATGATGAATATAAGGAAGTCAGAGGAACATGGGAAAACTTGTATGAAGCAATATAGAATGCAGTAAGCAGAAATAGGAATACAATTTATACATGACAACATACAAGAAACCATCACTGAACAACATTATCATTCTAATCAATGCAGTGACCAACAATGACTTTAGAGGAATGACAATTAGAAGCTTACCTCCCTCCTCAGTAGAGAGGAGAGTAGGAAGTAAGCCATTATCAGATGCAGCCAACATGTTAATTTGTTTAACTTAGCTATAATTCAGCTATTACAAGGAAGGATTCCACTTCTATGGGAATAGGGAGGGAGAGAAAGAGTTATTGGGAATGGAGAGAAAGAGAGAGAGAGAGAGGGAGAGAGAGAGAGAGAGGGAAAGAGAGAGAGAGAGAGGGAAAGAGAGAGAGAGAGAGAGAGAGAGAGGGAGAGGGAGAGAGAGAGGGAAAGAGAGAGAGAAAGAGAGAGAGAGAGAGAGAGAGAGAGAGAGAGAGACAGAGAGAGAAATAAATTTTAAATTAATTTTTTAAAAATAAAAACAAAAGGGTACTGTAGTTCCCACCACCCAGAGGGCACATCCAATTTTCCGTAGACCTAATGTTGGGCAGTCAGCCAGTCACCAAGCCCATATACATAATGCATAGCAATATATCAATAAGTGGGAGCAAGGACTTGACTTATTATGATCTTGACTCATATGGCAATAAATATGAAATCTGAACACAGAAATCGAGCATTCACAGGAAATGGAAACTGCATATTATGGGTCTTAAATTTCATACCAGAATAGCAAATCACTACAGGATACTGGAAAGCAGTTTTAGCTGAAGCCAGAGTCTTATTTTTAAAAATCTCTCTCAGAACAAAGACAAAAATGTAGGACATGGGCGGGAGTTACTCTTCAAAAGAAAACCATCTCATGCTTCTAAGAAATTAAATAATAAATAAGGTAACATAAAATATATGCCTTAAAATAAAATGAAAAACCTTCCAAACAGTATTTCAAAGAAATTGTGTGTCCTCTCCCACCCCCATCCATCCTCCAGATAATGTTACAGAATCCAGTGACATAGACAAAATGAGAAGACAAGTAGAACTGGAAAATTGGACAAGGGAGATCAGCACACTTTTACTAAATATAATAGTAGTGAAGTAAAGGACTCATTCAGTGAAGAAAGAACTACTGTGGACCAGGGAAGCCCATAAGCAAAACTAAGAAATAATAGGTGAGATTTGTCTTTACTGCTCCTAAACCTCTTTATCTTTTGTGTTCTTTCCTATGATGGCCCCTTTTCTACCTTTCCAATAAGTGCCTTCTGGGTCCTTCTCTCTTAGCCCCTACTCCAAACCTCTTCTCAGATCCTTCATTCACACTAAGGTATAAATAATTGATAGTGTAAAGGGTTGAGAATGTTAATAGGAATCAGCTGCCTTGAGTTAAAAAGAAAAAAGATCTGTTGGAATTCCTGGTAATAAAATATTAGGAAGACTATTTTCAAAGTAGAGGCTTTCCCTGCACCTATGAAATAAGGCATTTGTTCAGTGCTTGAGGTTTACAAAGCCTTTTCCTCAAGACACTTCTAAGTTAGGTACTGTGAGTATTATTCATATTCCCATATAATAGATGAGAAAATTGAGGTAAAAGAAATGATATAACTTCCCTAGGGTTACATGGTCAACAAGGATCAGAGCTGGGATCAGAATCTGATTTTCTTGACTCTAAACTCAGGGATATTTCCACTGCAAATTTTAAAAGAGAAGAGAGGAGAGACAGACAGACAGACAGAGACAGAGACAGAGAAGGAAGAGGAGGAGGAGTAGGAGGAGAAGGAGAAGGGGAAAGGAAAGGAGAAGGAAAAGAAAGAGGAGGAGGAGGAGTCAGGGGGAGGAGGAGGAGGAAGAAGAGGAGGAGGAGGAAAGAAAGGAAGGAAGGAAGGAAGGAAGGAAGGAAGGAAGGAAGGAAGGAAGGAAGGAAG
>CM053590.1:121425590-121455078 GCA_028646515.1 Pseudochirops corinnae
TGGATACAATCACCCTCATCCAGTGGCCTACAGAATACTGTCAGTTAGCCCCTACCAAATCATTTCAAAGTACACATGGTTAAATTTGAACTCATCACTTCTCAAATCAATTCTTTATCCTGATTTTCCTCTCTGTTAATGCAATTTGATTCTCCCAGTCACCCAAGTTTAAAACCTTGGGATTCAGTTCCTATATCCCACTGGACACTAAGTCTTTCCAAGGGTAAGAGGTCACATCTTACACAATGCTGGGCACATAGTAAGGTTTAACATGTTGAATGAATGAACAAATGAATTACAGGCAAATATCACAATAGAACAGAGAATAAACTAATGCCTTGTAGATCGGTAGTGAAGGATACAAGGAAGACCCTAAAGAAGAAATGTAATGTAAGAGATCAATTTAACGTAAATCTTATTCTCATTAGTGCATGCATTTATTAAGCACTTACTACATGCAAAGCACTGTAGGGATACAAATAGAGAAGTGAGACAGGCCAAGCTCTCAAAGACAGCTGGAAGTCAAATGGAAAAGGTGCCACCAGTCTTAGAGGATCTGGGCAAAGGAGATGTTAATGCCTCTTCTTTAGTGTCATTTCCAATGATGAAATCATACCTCTTTCTGATGTTGCACTATTTGATAGTGCCAAGGATTCTGGCCGTAAGAATATCTTTCTCCCTCTGGGGCTTCAATAGATTTGGCTTTATCACCTACAGGAATGATCTTCAGGCTGTATATCCACAGAGATGGCTTGCCAGTAGTATCCTACGCAAGGGCATTGGACTGAAAGCATTTCTGTTTCCAAGGATTGTCTCCATCAGGATTGGAGGGGAGGTGGTAGCAGTGGTGGCAGTGATGATTTGACTTGGCTGGCACATGCTGCCTCCCATCTCTTCCTAAGGTACCTTGCTGCTTCCACTAGACCGGCTTGCCTACCTTGTGTATGACAGTTGGTTAGCAGTTGGTGGAAGGGAAAGAGGGAGCAAGCATTTATAAAGCCAGGTGCTGTGCTAAGCACTTCACAACTATTATCTCATTTGAGCCTCACAACAACCCTGAGAGGTAGGTGCTATTATTATACCCATTTTATAGTTGAACAAAGTAAAGCAGACATAGGCTAAACCACTTGCTATGACCACACAACTAATGTCTTGGGGTCAGATTTGAACTCAGATCTTCCTGATTCCAGATGCAGTGCTCTATCCACTATACTCAGCTGGTGAACATATTGTTCTTGAGTCATTTCAGTCATGTCTGACTTTTAATGACTCCATATTGGGGTTTTCTTGGCAAAGATACTGGAGTAGTTTGCCATTTCCTTCTCCATCTCATTTTTCAGGTGAGGAAACTGAGGCAAACAGGGTTACAAGACTTGCCCAGAGTCACACAGTTAGTGTCTGAGGTTGGATTTGAACTCAAGATGAGTCTTCCTGTCTCTAGGCCTGACACTCTAGCCTCTTAACAACCGGTGGGGATGACTGGTCACTTCTCCACAGAAATCACTTCCCTCATGATGGCTGTAAGGCCTTCCCTAGAAGCAAAGATGGCGGTCTGGGGGATGTTACCACATTCCCAGGGTATATCTGTGTCTATCTGGTAGTTGATCAACAGTTATTACTGATCAAATCAATCTACTTCTCCTCCTCTGTGATTTTTTTGTCCATATCTTTTGGTAAAATCTCTCTAGCTGTTCCACCCAAAAATCATATACTAAATGTTCACTAATCTAGCCGTGGGATAGACCTCAGAAGCCATCTAATCCTTTTTTTTTTTTTGAGGGGGGAAGGTAGGTCAATTGGGCTTAAGTGACTTGCCCAAGGTCACATGGCTAGTTTTTGTGTTAAGTGTCTGAGGTTGGATTTGAACGTCCTCCTGACTCCAGGGCTGGTGCTCTATTCACTGCACCACCTAGCTGCCCCTGAATCCATCTAATCCAGTCCCCTGCTTTACAAATCAGAAAACTGAGACCAAGGGAGATGAAGTGACTTGTCCAAAATTACTACGTAAGTAGAAGTCATGTCTTTTAATGTTATCCAGAGTCAATGCACTTTCTCCTGCACCACAAGCTGGTGACCTTCCTATGGTTCTTTGAATATCTCTTAAATGATAGAGCAGGATTCAGGACATTCATCTCTTGTTGTCCCCTCACTTTCACTATATGACTGGCTTTCTTCTTTTTCCATTCATACATTTTCTTGATCTTTCATATATCCATTGTTGATAATACGGTGTGGCCTAATTGTACCCACTATGTATCTTTTCATTCCCCAAATCATTTTATGGGATGTTAAAAGTCCCAAATACAGTTATATTAGCTACTATCTTAACATGATTGGGAGCCTATGAACCACTACTAAGCCCTTAGGACTTTCAATTTTATTAAGATTTACCTTAGAGCACTCTCCTAGGTGCTAGAGATTCTATGATAAAAGAGAAAAAAGTTTCTGCCCTCACAGTGTTCATAATTTAATAGAAGGATAAGACATGAACAAAAACAATTACAATATGTTAAATGTGTAGGAGAGATCAAATAGAGTAGTAGGAAAGATTTGAGGAGAAAGGTTGCTTCTGTTTGTGCTCCATCTTCTTTCACTCTGCCTTCCCATTGCCCATTCCCAAGGAAAATGAAACATGCTCCCTTGAGAGCTCCACCTCACGGTCCCTCTTTCCCTTTAAGATTCAGTTCAAGTACCATATTCTACATGAAGCCTCTCCTGGTCTACACCCATCAACTCCCATGACCTGAAAAACTACTTTGTTTTTTAACTACTTTGTAAATATTTTTCACTTCATATTTATGTGTGCATATAAAGATAGATGATAGATAGATGAATGGATAGATAGATTAGATAGACAGATAGACAGACAGATAGACAGACAGATAGGTAGATAGATAGATAGATAGATAGATAGATAGATAGATGGATGGATGGATAGATAATGAAGGACTAGATAAATGGATAGATGGGTAGATAGCTAGATGGATGGAAAGATAAATGGATAAATAGGTAGATGGATGGATGGATGGATGGATGGATGGATGGATGGATGGATGGATAGATACATAGATAGAGGCTCCTCTGTTAGAATGTAAACTTTTTCATTCTTTGTACTTGCATTCCCAGTGCCTAGCACAGTGCCCGGGACAGAGTCAGTATTTAATAAATACTCAGTGACTGATTTTCTTTGGGAACCTCAGCAATTTCATGGAGAAGGTGGTACCCAAGTTTAACCTTGAAGGAAGAGAAAAATTTCAAATACCAGATGTGACCTGTGTGAATGCAGAATGGAAAGAGGAGAACAATGACATCAGAATGGCTAGTTGTCCATGTTAGCCAGAATGTAGCATGAGTGAAGGGAAATAGTGTGAAATAAGACTGGAGAGTTAGGGTGAAGTCACATTATGGAAGATACTGAATGCCAATAAAAAGATATGGTCTTTTATACTGTAGGTGATAGGGAGCCAGTGGAGGTTTTTGAATAGTATACGGTGCTTTAAGAAGATCACTTAAGTGCATGGTCCTCTTCAAGAACAGAGGACAAACAACAACTTGAGTGCTATTAAAAGTAAATTGGAAAGGGGAGAGGCTAGAGACAATCACATTACTGATGTCTATGACAATAATCCAGATACAGGGCAATGAGGGTCTTGATCAAGGATGTCAGCAAAAATAGGATACATATGAAAAAATCTACTTTACTATTCTGTAGGTGCTAGAAATAGAGGAAGTTGCAATTTAACACAAAACAGTAGCAGCAGCAGACAAAGGAGAAAACAACTTACAAAATATGGCAGCAATGATTTCTAAATGCAATTGATTAGTTCTTATTCACATATAACAGTTCATGAATACCAAAACATCTCTTATTATTAAAGACCTAATTCTTTGACTGCCAAGATTTTATGGCTCAAACATCAAATGATCTTTTTTTATTTCCTAGTAATGAAATAACACCTGTGCTTTCTTCATCCTTTGCTAAAATGCAGTCATCTGAGTGATAGAGAAAAAAACCAGAATACTCAGCAGCAAATGAGCATTACCTTTATACTTTAGATTAGATTTATTGCCCCTTTAGATTCAGGACAACATAACTGAAATACCTTGCCCAGAACCCTAGTTTTCTTTGACTTCCCCTGATAGAGTAAATGGTTGAGCAACGACATTATTCATCAAATAAATATTTTATGGAGAGCTTACTATGTGTAAAGTGTTATGCAAGGTATAATGGAACATAGGAAGATGAATTGATACAGTCTGTCTTCAAGAAGTTTATACTCTAGTTGTTGTTGAGTTGTTTCAGTCATATCTGACTCCTTGTGACCTTATTTGGGGTTTTCTTGGCAAAGACACTAGAGGAGTTTGCCATTTCCTTCTCCAGCTCATTTTACAGATGAGGAAACTGAGGCAATAGGGCTAAGTGACTTGCTTAGTGTCACACAGCTATTAAGTGTCTGAGGATGGATTTGACCTCAGGTCTTCCTGACTTCAGGCCTAGTACTCCATCCACTGCACCACCAAGCTGCCTTTATACTCTAGGAAGGCTGATAATTTACCTGTGTAGAACACTAGAAATAGGAGAGATCAAAGGTTCGTAGAATTTTGGACTTTAAGGGAACTTAGAGATCATCCTATATCAAAAACCTAATTTAAAATGGGAAGACACTGAGGCCTAGAAAGAGTAAATGATTTGCCCAGGGCCACGCCATTAGTAGTAGAACTAAGACAATATGGAAAGAAGGGAAACTATCACTTTGAAGGTGGCACCCCACCAGGAGAAATTAACTACATAGCTGTAGACAGACTTGAGACTCCTCCAAGTTATTCTATGCTAGACTGGTTCCCTATATTCCACACCATGATACCTTTTTGGCCTGTGTAATTGCATAAATGCATAGGAAAGCACTAGTGACTATTTGCTCTTAATTAGGGTACATCAGGACACTTTGGGAATCCTGAAATACCCATTAAAAATCTCCTATCCTGCTATGAATCAGGTAGCTCAACTCAAATTGAGGAAAGAATTTAAAAACACCTAGTAATGCTATGCAGAAACAAAATTGGGCACAATGTTTATAAAAGGCCAGCCTTAAATTCAGGAAAACCTAGGTTCACAATGAAGAAGGAAAGAAGGAAGGAAAGGAGGGATGGAGGAAGGAAAGGATGGAGGCAAGCAAGGAGAAAAGAAGGAAAGAAGGAAGGAAGGAAGGAAGGAAGGAAGGAAGGAAGGAACATTTAATGAGTACTTACTATGTACCAGGCACTGTTCTAAGGGAGGGATTCAGGAAAACCTAGGTTCAAGGTGAAGAAGGAAAGGAGGAAGGAAAGAAGGGAGGGAGGGAGGAAAGGAGGAAGGAAGGAAGGAAGGAAGGAAGGAAGGAAGGAAGGAAGGAAGGAAATAAGGATCAAAGAAGAGAGGAAGGAAAGGAAGGAAGGAGGAAGGAAGGAAGGGAGGGAGAGCAGAAGGAAGGAAGCATTTAATGAGTCCTTATTATGTGCCAGGCACTGTGCTAAGCACTTTACAAATAGTATCTCATTTGATCCTCTCAACAATCCTAGGAGCTATTATTATTTATCCCCATCTTGAGTTTGAGGAAACTGAGGAAGACAGAAATTAAGTGACTTTTCCATGGTCACACAGCCAATAAACATCTGAGATAAGAGCTCAATTTAAGTCTCATGACTCCAAGCCCAGCACTCTTCTACTCCCCTTTCTGCCTCTTCAGTTGTATTTAACCAATCAACCAATAGGTGTTTATTAGGTACCTACTTTATACCAGGCTGGGGACACAAATAAAAACAAAAATGAAACAGTCTTGTAGCTCAAGGATTTTACATCCCATCAGGAGAGTTTACATTCTTTCTATCTAATCTACTTCTTATTTTCCATGTCATTGAATTCTATTAATGCCGCAAGAAAGAATAGAGAACATCTTTCCAGAGATTGGTACAGCCACTAGACTCCATTTTGCTAACGATGAGGATTTGGACTAGATAGTGCCTGAGGTCCTTTCCCCATGTTTATCTATGAACCTACAGTCTTTTGATGACAAGATAGGACTGAGATGGAGTGATCTTTGCTCCATATCACTACTCACTGACAATTCCTTCTTTATGTTGTCTGATCTGTCTTCCAAAGAAGCAATTTTAATGCCAGTGTCCACACAAAGATTTATTGTTTCAATGAATTTTTCTTTCCTGGAAGCTCCATGGTATTAATATGAACCTGGCACTTACCAGATTAACTGATAGCTTTACAAGGACTTGAGGAGAATGGTTACAGATTCCTAAAATCATAGAATTTAGACCTGAGAGGCACCTAAGGGATTGACTATGGATAGTATCAAAACAATAGCAAACTTGTGATAAGTGAAAATGTGACCAATAAGAAAGTTCAAAAATAAAAGCTCACACAAATCTTTTCCATCTGTTGATGGGCTCACACCTGAGCCAGCTGCCATTGGTCCATCACTGGAAAACCTTTTCCATTGCAAGGCTTCCTTTAATTACACAGACTGCCAAAGGCCAAGGAAATTGATCCTCTATTGCTTCATGTCACATGACCCTAGAGTGGATATTACCATAAGATGGAATGCTACAAAGCTCCCTTTAATAAGGCTTTGTTTATGGAATCCTTTAATAAAGCTGCAAAGAGGATATTTACATTCCCCATAGAAAATTAGCAGACAATTACCTCAATTAATAAAAATTAAAAAAAAAAATCAGCATATGATCATGTTAGGAAACAGCACCCTTCATTGGGTTGTTGTATAGTCTCAATTCCTGGGTGTCTCCCAGGCTTTGTTTGTATATCTCCTCCCCTTGGAGTGCTTCAGAAAATAAGCCACATTTTTTTCCAGTTGAAAAGTAGCAACCAAATCTGGTGGTTTCCTTTATGTCTCCCCAGTTTCTTTAGCACGTTAAAGAGCCTAAAAATATGGACCACAAGCCCTGTTTGATATCTTGCCGGTGGGGATCATGTTCTCCACAAAGTACTTATTTATATTTATTGCCCTACTGGAATTACTATCCAGTTTACCAACAAATTCTCATTATAGGGACTTTCAAGCCCCTTCTTCTCGACTGGATTAATTGCTTGTTTCTGTGTGGGCACAGCTTGCCAAGTATTTTCTTCTCTTTTGTACAGCAGTTGTCTTAAGAGGGGAAACTAGACTTAGCATTTTAGCTCTTCCTTTGATAGTGAAACACAAAGAAAGCTATGTAACCATATTCTCCAGTGGGCAACTTTGAACCACAGAAGAGGTCTATTAGAACATTTGTAGAAAGGCAGGGTGTAGTAGATAGTGGTAGACCCCGAGCCAGGAAAACCTGGGTTCAAATTCTGATTCTTTTACTTATTAACTGTATGACTTTGAGCAGATTATTTAATTTCTCTGAGTGTTGGTTTTCTAATCTGCAAAATGTGGGGGTTAGATTAGATGGCTTCTAAGGTCCCTTTCAGTTTGAAAGCTGTGCTTGTATGGGCAAAGTTAAATAAACCTCTTGCTCCTCTCACCTGACACTCATCAACCATTTAGGCCAAGCCTGCACAACCTGTGATCCTTGAGCCCCTTGCAGCATCCCAAAGAATTTTGGGCAGCCCACAAAACATGTAGAGGAAAACATTTCTTGGACTGTCTGATATCCCTCAGTGTACCTGTGTGCCATAAGTAGCTCATGTGTACAAGTCGTGCAGGCTGGATTTAGGCTTTTGAGATTCAATCCAAGAAGTAGTATGCTAAGTAATAACCGAGGAGTACTTGCTGGACCCCACTCATTGTGGGACCAATAACCTTATAGGTTACAGGAAGGTGAAAAATTATATAGCTTTCTTGCTCTCAGAAGAAAAATACTAACATTGATGAAAAGAATGGTTGATTTGGAGGCAAGAGACCTGAATGTGAATAGTATTTCCGTTTTCTGCTACCTGTATGACCAGAGGCAAATCATTTAATCTCATCTGTAGAATAAAGTACAGTTATCCCTTCTATATTGATACTTTCCTCATCATAAATTCAATATATTGTGGGTGGGCATAAGAAATTAAATGGGAATTCGAGGACAGTTTTATGAAATCCACAGACAACACACAAAGGCCAACAGATGTCACAGAAAAAGTTTAGAAATTCAGAAATGTATCAATTATATGTAAACTATTTTATAATATCAGCATATTTTATTTTTAATACCATAGAAATTCAGATTTCTTCTCTGGTATGAAGGAAGGGCCAAAAATATTTACTCAGATTTTCCAGATCGTGGGAGTGTTGAGCCCCTAACTCTGGTGATGCAGAAGGGATAACTTCAATCCTATCTGTAATGTCCCTCCTAGCACTAAATTCTATAGGACAAGAAACAACTAGGGAATAATAAAGTGCTACTTATGTTCAAGTTCGGAAAAGGATCATATATTTAAACCTTGAAGGCTTCAAAGGTCACTTAGTTCAACCGACTGATTTTACAGATGAGAAAACTGAGGCCAGAGTGGCTAAGCAAGGTCACACAGGTACCGAATGTCAGAGCTGGGATTTGAACCTAAGTCAGGAGACTCCAAATCCAACATGGTTTCTACTATAAAACTAAAGGAGAGGGTTTGAATTCAGAAGTTGAAACTTGAGCTGGGCCTTGAAGTATGTGTAGAATCTGAACAGGCAGAGAGGGAAAAAGGGTGAAGAGGAAGGTATTCCAGGTAGGGGAATAATAGGAAGACAGAGGTGAAAGCAGTGTGTATAGAGTATAGAGGACAGACAGGAGAACTGCCTGAACTAGAATGGGTCACATCCATTGTAGAGAACAAAGAAATACCAAGGGATAAGTAGGGTGGGTCAAATTATAGCAAATATAGAAAGCAGAACAGGCAAGTTGGTTCTTAAACTAGCAGGCCAAGTTCTTGGAACAGTCTGAGAATCATTTTAAAGGATTGCCCAGAAGATTTCCAAATCCCCAGATTCCTTCTTCTCCTACCAAGGAGCGGAAATTCCCAGGTAGGAGTAAAACAAAGCTAGCAACCAATCAAGCCCCTTCTCAAAACAATCTTTTAAAGAATTCCTACTTTGTTCAACAATGGGAAGTGTAAAGAGAGACAAGCATCTCTCTCCTACCATGATCACCTATTGACCGATGACATTATCTAAAAGTGTGTGTGTATGTGTGTGTGTGTGTGTGTGTGTGTGTGTTGCACAGGGTATGCTAAACAATGAATTAAACAACAGCAGGATTGATCATATACATCATGCTAATTATGTTGAGAGGCAAGGAAATTGAATTTCATTCTTCTGCCTCAATGCAGAATATATCCCAGGAGACCTAGCATTAATTTCCTTCGTCTTCTCACTTTTCTTATCTCAAATGACCAGATTTTAAGTGATATTTCTGCATCCAAAACTAAGAAAAGAAAGGACTCACTTATTTGAGCTAAGAAGCACAAATCAATCCATCCAAATGGAGTAGAGCAGGCTTAGTAGGAAAAGGGGTGGTGCCACTATCTAGAAACCTTTTGGGACTGCCCGTTTGGGCTTAGCAACACCCAAACACTAAAATGATGGAACAGTTGGCCAGCAGCACCCTCTCATGGAAGAGAACAAAAAATACAAACTAAAAAAAAATTATTTTTAAATCAATGTCTATTCTACAAGGGAAAGACAGGAAACTGGAGGGATGGGGGGAAATGGGGAACAGAGGGGGAAAGCCTCCCAGAGGCAGATTACTTGTCCAGTTTTCCTTAGCTTTTGAACATTTGCTGATCCACCAGCCAAACCGTCTGTAGGCTAGTAGACAAAAGGAGGCCCACAGAGAGTGTCTACTATCTGACTTTAGAGATACTTGGGAAGAAATTCTCTATGACCAGAATTATTGGAGAAAAGGAGAAAACCACAACTTTACCCATTTCACAAAGTTCTCTTACCCACCTCACAGCATTATTATGAGGAAGAGTTGTTGTACAAGCCACATATATGAAAATGTGAGTTTTAATATTGAAGAAGCAACAATGTACAATCACCAGAGTGCTGGGAAATCCTGGGTTCAAATTCCACCTCTGACTGAGCCATGTGACCCCAGGCAAGTCATAGGATCATAGATCCAGAGCTAGAAGGAACCTCAAAGGCCATCTAGTCCAACCCCATCTCTTTATAGATGACAAAACTAAGTCTAAGGGAGTTAAAGGTGATTCGACCAAGATCATACAAGAAGAAAGGATCAGGGGTGGGATTTTAACTTAGCCCCTCTGACTCTGGAGATAGATAGATGGTACAGTGCATAGAGCGCTGGGCCTGGAATCAGGAAGACTCATCTTCATGAGTTCAAATCCAGCTTCAGGCACTTACTAGCTACATGACCCTGGGCAAGTCACTTCATCCAGTCTGCCTCAGTTTCCTCACCTATAAAATGAGCTGGAGAAGGAAATAGCAAACCACTCTAATATCTTTGCCAAGAAAACCTCCAATGGGATCATGAAGAGTGGAACAGGACTGAGAAAAAAAAACAACAACAAGCTCTAACTCTAGAAACAGTTTCTTTCCCAAATACCCTACTACCAAGGTCTACATGTCTGTTTTCTTATCTATAAAAGGGGAATGATAGCAATGCCTATAATCTAGCAAATGGGGTAACTGTGAGGCTCAAATGAGGTCATATTGTAGTAAAGAATCCCAGAAACGTCAAAGGAATATAGAAACGTCCCTTGTTATTATTATATTATTACTATTATGGTTAATTGCTAGCAGAATGGATACCTCCTTATCTGGTAAACCCAAATAGGTAAAAGGGGGAGGCGTAAGGAGAGGCAGTTCCGGTTCAGGGGCTCAGGCCATAAATGGACTTCTGTTCCACCCTGAGTCCTTACTCCCCTGTGGCAGGCTGGGCTCTGACATCAAACGACTGTGTCACTGAATGCTGCTCCCAGAAACGGCTGGCAAGATGAGTAGGCTGTACAAGAGGTAGCAGAGAATGATTAGCTCATTCCTAATTATATGGGATTTACGATTAGGCAGCAAGTTTATTTTGGAACACTGGAATAACAAGACGTACATGAGGAGGTGGGAGGAGGGGGAGGAGTTCTTGTAGCTTGGCCTTTCGAAAATAATAGCTTGCTGTCTCCATGGCAACCTGTTCCCTGGAGGTCAGAACTGCACCATTTCCTACCACCAGAAGAGATCTTGTTTTCAAAATATATATAATAACGATAATAAAAAGTATAATTTTAAGAAATTCTTTATAAATCTTATTTGGTGGTTGCAAGAAGAAGAACCTGTGGAACAAAGGCTATTATTAACCACCATCTGCTAAAAGGAGCCTGGGTCGCAGCTGCTCAGTCTCTCCTCTAAGCCAGGCAGATCTGCTCAGAATGCTAATGCTTGTTTACCAACTACAATGTGCCCCCGAAAGAGAAAGATGTGTCCAGGCAAACAAGGTGTGAACGTCATTTCAGACTGGAAATAAACCCCTTCTCCTCGTGCGTGTTTTTTGGATTGACCTCATACAATTGGCGGGAGGGGGGCTGGGGGTTGGGGGGCGGGGGGGAAGACAAAGGGTACGCAGCCTTTCAGACAGCAGGCTGCTTTGTTCTGTCCCAGAGAGCAGCCAGGGAGGCCAGAAACACATACCCTGTCCCCCAAAAGGCACCCCTTTGGGCTCTCCCTGCCACTCACTTTCAGCAAGGGCTATTTCACTAATAATTCAGCACCAATCACGTCCTAGATGTTGAATGGGACAAGATGATATTGGCTTCATAAGTAATCTGTAAGGTTTTTCCATGGAGATTCATTTTTAAAGGAAAGACATTCGATAAAACCCTCAGAGATCTTCAGTCTTTAAGATGTGTCATAGACATTGGAAGACTGTCCTAAATTCTGCAAAGATTATGTCTGAAGTATTTTGGCTAAGAAAGTCACTGCGATCATCGGATCATTTTCATAAGATCACAGATCTAGAGTAGGCATTCTTAACCAGTTTGGGGGTGTCCTGGACCACTTTGGCAGTCTGGATCCTTTGTCAGAATAATGTTTTTAAATTCATGGGGAAAAAAACCCAGGTAAGATTACAAAGTACCTTCAAAGGGTTTGAAAATCACAATTTGTAAATACCTAAAATTACAAAGGAAGTTAATTATGTTGAAATATAGTTATCAAAATATTTTTTAAAAGAAATTCATGGACTCAGGTTAAGAACCTCTGATCTAGAGCCAGAAAGGACCTTACTAGTCATTTATTCCAACCATTTTATTTTACAGATGAAGGTACTGAGTCACAGAGAGGTTACATGAACTGTTGAAGCTCATTCAACTATTAAATAGTTAAGTGTCTAGATTTGAACTCAGGCTCTGTGACTCTAAGATCAATGCTCTCCATAGTTATATAAACTCTTGGAGTCTCAGTTTCCACATCTGAGAAAATGGGATAATGGTTCTTAAACTACATAGCTTATAGGGTTGTGGTGAGCTTTGTAAACCATAAAGGTCTGCATAAACATGAATTATTATTCAGTATTCCTGACACCTTTTGCATTTCCTTCTGATCATCAGTCAATTAAAAAAACCAATGTAGACCTAGCTAATGTAACTAAAATCTTGCACATCAGAACAATTCTAGCATTGAATGCAATTGGGGACCTCAGGGCAATTGTTCAAATGATGGTAGAAGGTTACTTCTCTATCAACCCCAGGTTCATTTTTCTTCCAGGGAGTCCAGTACTTTAAGTTTCTGTTATAAAACCAGAGGCCTGTTTAGGTCACCAGAGTTAATACAGGACTCATAAGAACATTGAGAGAGGTGTTCCTCTCTAACAATCCCAAGTCTGTTTTTCTCCCAAGGGGAGTCCAAATTCTTGGGTTATAAAGGTATGACTGTACAATTCACTGGCAAGCAGAAGAGAAGTGTTTCAACGGTTTATGGGCTACTGTGAGTCTTTTGCACATTCTGTAGAGTGAAAACTTTAAAAAGTTGTCCTATATCCAATATACATTGTAACCTTGAGTGCCTGCACAGAACTGGGGTCGATTTACCCAAATCTGTGAAGACCTAGACATGAGCTATATTCTGAAGTTCCCAGAGGAAACTGTGGGTGAAGGCAAAATGGGACGATATGATATGATTTTTATTTAATTCAGCCTCTATAGACCTTGAGCTTAGTGTTCTGGGTCACAGGTAGTATATACTAAGCCCCAAGTTCCCCCTTTACATTGTTTACATATATTGGAGGGCCCTTTTCTATTGCCTTATTTCAGAAGTTCTTACTTGTACTAGGAAGCATGGTAGCCCTTTCCAGAAAAGTCCCGCCTTGTCAAATAAAAGTGAACTTGTAAAGTAATTCTCTTGACTTAGCGGAACATTGAGGGTATGAGATAATTTCTGTTTGATGGTGCTTAGAGCTGAGCTGTGTAGAAATTTCCCAGTCCACAGAGAATCATTTCTACTTGGACGTCCTTTAGATACAATAGAAACTGATCAATAGAGGCTGACCTTCAGAAGGACTTGCTCAGCAGGGAAGCTATGGCATGGGCCTATGCAGAGGGTGTGTACAGACTGACTTCTTAGAGTTCTTGGCTGGAGATAACACTGAAAGCTAGAAACAAAGCCTCTGCTAAATGCATCAGGTCTGGCTGCCCTAATTCTATCCAAGGTCAAGAAGAATGTACTGCAGGAAAGGTGGCTCTTCTATTACTCAGTCAACAAACATACCTATCTGTCCACCTGAAATAATCCCTCTAGTGCTAAATGGACTTTCCTTCTTACAGTCATGAAAAGAGTAAGGAACAAAATAAAAATCCAGAAAATTCAAAAGATAACATATTGTATTTACACAGTGCCAATCAATGGCTACTTTAGCTAGCCTCTCTTCTGTTCTCCATTCATCACTAGGCTATGCCAATCCATCCTAGGAAAGTCAGAGTTCTCTTTATTATCCAAGTTCCCACAAAAATCTACTTCTTCATCTCTAAAAACAACAAATTTATTTTTCTTTTTCTAGTTGATTTGTCTCTGACTTGCTGTCTGATTTTCTCTAGACCTAGGAATATGATAGCTTTAGCTTTAGCTTTAGCATAGCTTTATTGGTGATATGATTGTTAAAATATTTAAGGCATCTTCTTATAGTTGGAGTAGTTGATAATAGTAAGAGGATAACAGTGTATTGTTGAAGACTTGTTAGGCACAGAAAAATCATTCTCAGATTTTCCAAGGACGCCTTAGTCATATGCAGTTGGCATCTCTACTACCTTAGGATGCCAGTCTTTAAATTGGCCTTCATTTGTGGTCTTTCTGTATTTCTTCTCTCTAGTTAATAGGAGACAGTTAACCAAAGTTTTCTTTTAATTAGATTTTTTCAATCAACAGAAAAAATTTACCAAAGCCAACAATAGGCTACAAGTGAACTTTGTGTCTTTTTCAGCACAAAATGAAATGGAGAAGTGGGGATGGTAGGCTGTACAACATAAGACCCAAAGTTCATATTTCAACCCAAATACGGCTTAGTAGGTAAGTCTGAGGGAGTTGTCTGAGGATCAGAGAATGGCCTGGGGTCACATAGCTAGTCTGCGTCAGAAGCAGGATTTAACCTAGGTCTTTTTGACTTCAAGTATAGCTTCCTGCTCAATAAACCATCCTGCCACTAAAATATCAAAACAATATTCAAAACAAAATATCAATTTCTTATCACATGCCCTAAACCTTATCCACTTTCCTTAAACCTCCAAATCTATTTCACACTTTTACTATCATCTCCTACTTTACTGAGATGATCTTGACCATTCAATCTAAGTTCTTTCAATGCTTCTCCTCCACACTTCAAAATCTCTCTTACTCAAGCAGTTGCTGTTTATCCTTCATTCTCTTAGAGGACCATGACATCAGGGAGGTGATGCCACGATATGCAAGTGAATTGGATTTAAGTGAGGTAAGGCTGTGCAAAGCCACCAGGCTCACTTTCTCCTCTAGAGACTTCTGGGTCCAGTGGCAAGATATAGATCAGGACAACTAAAGATGGCCCCTAGTGATCTAGTAGAAAAAAATGCAAGGGACAGAGAACCTGGGTTTGAATGCTGATTTTGTCATTTATTATCTGTGTGACTTTGGGTAAGTCACTTGACATTCATGGACCTCAGTTTCTTCTCTGTGATATGAAGTTTTTGGACTAGATGACCTCTACGTTCCCTTCCAGCTCTAAATCTATGTCTTCTTCAGAGGAAGACAACCCTACTCCTTAAAAACAGCTATGTATCACAAGCCTATATATTAACTTATTTGAGTCTCACCATAATCCCACAAGGTCTGTACTACAGTTGTTAATTATCTCCATTTTTCAGATGAGAAAATTAAGACCCCAAGAGGTTGAATGACTTGACCATGGTCGCATAGCTAGTAAGAATTAGTCTTCTTGACTCTGAGTCCAGAATTCTATCCCATATGCCATATTTCCTTTCCAAGGCTAACTCCTCCATATGTGCCCTTGGATCTAACCTCTTCTCACATCTTGCTAGGGCTTTAGCCCATCAGTCATCTCCTTTCTCTCTTGAATCTTTGATTCTCACATTACACTAACTTTTTGCTACCCAGCTACAAGTTTACTCAGGTCTACTTTTTCTTTGACCCATCAATATCATTGCTGACCACCTCTTTCTTTTTGATGGTCCCTCCCTGCTTGTTATCACGCTATTGCATCCTCATTATTGTTCTCCCAAATGTCTAGTCATTCTCTTTTTGCATCTCCCTCGTTCCTCACCTCCTATACTTGTATGTTGCCCAAGTTGGTTCTGGACACCCTTCTCTTCTTCCTCTATTCTCTTTCCCTTAAGATAACATCAGTTCATAATTCCAACTATCATCCATGGAGATACAATCCATAACTTCAATCTTATCCTATAGCCTGAGCTTTCATATTCTTAATGACTTAAACTCTAACTAGATGTACTACTGACACCCAAAGTCCAAATTATTTAAAACCAAACTCATGATTTTCCTAAAAAGTCTACCTTCCTACTCAACTACCTCTTTCTGTTAATGACACCACCATTCTAGTTTCCCGAACTAAAGAAGACAAGACTCAAGGCACAGAAGTTGACCCTCTCCAACCAGGACCATCTCCAGTCATTCTGATCTCTATCTTGCCACTGGACTCAGATGGCTCTGGAGGAAAAAGTGACAGTGGTGACTTTGCACAGCCCCTCCCTCAGTTAAATCCAATTCATTTGCATGTTACAGTATCACCTCTCTGATGTCATGGTCTTCTTTGAGAATGAAGGACAAACAACAACTACAAGTTGTCCCCAAAGACTTTGTTCCCAGTTCTCTTCTCTTTTGCTACCTTCTGTACCTTGATGAACTCATCTACTACCCAAGTTTCAAATACTATTGTTGTTGTTTAGTCATGTCTGACTCTTCATAACCCCATTTGAGGTTTTCTTGGCAAGAGTAGTTTGCCATTTCCTTCTCCAGCTCATTTTAGAGATGAGGAAACTGAGGCCAACAGAGTTATGTGATTTGCCTAAGATCACACAGCTAATAAGTGTCTGAGGTAGAATTTGAACTCAGGTCTTCCTCACTTGACTACAACATGACAGTTGTGTTCAAGTTGGACAGACTGGCACATGGGAGAGGGCTTAGACTTGAGGCCTAAAGGGAAGAATTTGGAACAATTTCTAGAAGTATATTTAGGCTTGCCTTAACCTATTAAATATTAGAAGTCTGCAAAAGTGGAATGGGCTGCCTGGAGGAATAGTAGGTTTCCATTACTGGAGGTATTCAAAAAAAGACTGTGTACCTTCTTCAGGCACATTACAGAGGAAACTCTTGTTCAGATACATATTAGCTTAAGAGATGACCTCTGAGGTCCCTTCTAACTGTTAGATCCTACAATATTATCTTCTAATTATACATTCATGTTGGTATAGTTCAGTTGTTTTAGTTTTGTCTGAATCTTTGTGACCACATTTGGGGGTTTTTTTGGCAAAGATACTGGAACAATTTGCTATTTCCTTCTCTGACTCATTATAAGGATAAATAAGGAAACTGAGGCAAACAGGGTTAAGTGACTTGCCCAGGATCACAAGGCTAGTACCTTTTCCTAATTAAATTTTAAGATACCAATGGGAATATGATTCTTCCGCATATTGTCTGTTACCATTACGTGTTTTTCAGAGGCCCACAAAATTAATATTCCAACTCATACAGTACTTAGAGTTGACACAGCACTCTCACATACATCAAGAAGGACTTTGAAGAAATAGCAGCTGTGTTCCTAAACTGAAGAGAACTGCTTGTAGGTGTGAATGACAACCTCACTCTATGCATAAGCATGCCAAGGTGTGCTCCTTTGCCCTACCCACCTCACAGGGCTCTTATGAGGGAAGTGAATAGTAAACCACAAATCACAATATAAATATGAGCTATTCTCCAATTAAATTGTCCTTTTCTGATCCTTGTCCTCATCTTCTAATGCAATCTTTCCTCAGTGACCTGGTTTACCTTCTCACTCCATCCCAATCACTGCCATTAACCTCAGGGAGTTCAGTGTTCTCAATGAAGAGAAGCAGCTTGGTGTAATGGAAAGAGTGGTGGGCTTATAGTCAGAACACCTAGGTTGAAATCCCACCTCCAACTCTTACTATCTTTATGATTCTTGGCAAGTCACTCTCTGGGCCTCAGTTTCTTCATATGTAAAATGAAGAGGCTGGATTAGAGGGCTTCCAATACCCCTTCCAGTTCTAATACTCTTACACACAGTTCTTCAACCTTCTCAACTCCTATGAGTTCCAGTTCTATATTTTTACCCAAATCCTAAATAATGTCTTTTCTCTCTCTCATCATGGTCTGTTGTCCTTCTACCTTTCCAACAAAAGACCATCTCCAGTCATTCTGTCTTGCCTAAGATCGCACAGCTATTAAGTGTCTGAGGTAGACTTTGAACTCAGGTCTTCCTGACTTCAGGCCCAGCACTCTATCCACTATGTCCCTTAGTTACCCCACTGTTTCAATTACTACCTCTATGTAGATGAATGCCTCATATTTATTTCCATGTCAGATCTTTCCACTGAGCTGACAGTTCCAACTGATTAGTGCATATCTCCACTTGGATGTTCTAATTAAATGTATTTAAACTCAACATGTTCAAAATCAAACTCATTTCTCCCTTCTTGCCTCCTAAAAAAATCTGCCCTTCTTTTCACCTTGCTTCTGTCTTTGGGAGGTACTATCATCTTTGAAATTGAACATCTAACATCAGAGCTATTTTTTTTTTTTACTTTTGTCTCTCTGACACCTAATCAGTGAACAACTTTTCAAGATTCTAATTCCAAAATATCTTTCACATCTACTCTCTTAATTCTATTTACCCAAACAAGAGCCTAGTTCAGGTACTATCACCTTTCTCCTGGACTGTTGTAATAGCTTCCTATATGTTGTCTTTAACCAGTCTCTCCTTTCTCTAAATCATCCTTCTTCACACAGTTGTGAAAAAAATCTTGCCAGATCTGATCACATCACTTCCCTGATAAAACACTTAAATGGCTCTCTATTGCCCATAGGATGAAATGCAGAGTACTTATTCTGGCAGGCTGCACAGTACATAGGAAGACCTGAATTCAAATCTGGCCTCAGACACTTCCTAGTTGTGTGACCCTAGTCAAGTCACATAACCCTGTTTGCCTCAGTTTCTTCATTTGTAAAATGAGCTAGAGAAGGAAATGGCAAACCACTCCAGTATCTTTGCCAAGACAACCCCAAATAGAGTCAAAGTTGGACATAACTATAAACAGCTGAACAATAACAAAAAATTAAATTCCTAGACTAGAAATAGCAACATTTCTCAAAGAATCTGTCTCTCACTATACTGCCTAGATATATATGTCTCTCAGGATTAAAAATAATCCCAGGTGGAGGTACAATGGATTCCCACACCACTTTTTATTCCTAGTCATCGAGAAAACCATGTCTCATGAATCACTGCTGAAGATAAAACTATGCCCTTGGACAGAGAAACTTAGCTCTGTCTTTCAGTTCAGATAAACTGCATTAAAATGACAATTTGAGATCAGGATTATTTTGAAATTATTCCTCACTTTCATCTGCACACTTATAACCTCACCCTCTATCATTTATCTTTGACATATCTTAAAAATGCTAAAAAAAAAAATTATTAAATACATCAATTCAGCAACATAACATATTCATGATTAAGTCCAATTTTATAGCTATCACTGAAAACTTATTGTCATCCCTCCCATAGCTGTCCTCTCATTAGAAATAGCTATAACTTTCCTCTGTGTAAAGATCACACAGCATTCATGGATTTCTAGAATAGCATTCAAGAATTTATAGAACCTTAGAGCTAGAAGGGTGAGCAGCTAAGTGACACAGTAGATAGAATGCCAGGCCTGGAGTCAAGAAGACTCATTTTTGTGAATTCAATCTGACCTCAGTCACTTACTAGCTGTGTGACCTTGGCCAAGTCAATTAACCCTGTTTGCCTCAGTTCCTTATCTCAAAAATGAGCTAGAGAAGGAAATGGCAAACCACACTAGTATCTTTGCCAAGAAAACCCCAAATGCTACCCCAAGAGTTGGACATGACTGATTGGACAACAACATAGTTGGAAGGAACCTCAGAAATCATCTAATTTAACATCTTCATCTTACAGATGAATAAATTGAAGTCCTTGGAATTGCCTATGATTTCATTGCTAATTATTGAATGCCAGAATTAGAACCCAAGTCTTGTGAACCCTGTGTATTGGTCAAAATCATCTTGTATTTACTTTGTATGTGTATGTGTATGGTATGTATATATACATATATCTATACATATGTGTGTATAAGTTATAACCTTCCCTCCACCAATGGAATGTAAACTCATTGAAGGCAGCAACTACTTCATTTTTTCTTTGTATTTCCAGTATTTAATACCATGCTTGACATAGAATAGGTGTTTAAAAATATTTTGTTTGACTGGTTTCCTCTACAGCAGTGGTTCTCAATCTTCCTAATGCCGCAACCTTTTAATACTCATATGTGGGTGTATCTGCATGTGGGCGGACCCGCCTGGAGACAGATAGAGGAGCGGTGTCTCCGGTGTCTCCGTGTCTCAGTTCCTAAGACCATCAGAAATATGTGTTTTCAATGGCCTCAGGCGACCCCTATGAAAAGTTCGTTCGACCCCCAAAGGGGTTGCAACCCACCACTGCTCTACAGCATGCTTGGTCCTCATTATCTCTTATATAGGTCCTATTTCAACCCTCTAAAGACTAAGGACCTAAAAAATGCACTGCATTTTTAAAAATAGAAAACTATAAAACACATATAGGTAACTCTGGGGTATGTTCTAAAGTTCCATGAAGGCAGAGACTGTGTGTTTTCCTACCTTTGCACCTTTAGCATTTAGCAATGTGCCCTGTACAAACTGGTTCATAAACTGAACAGAAATGCTATAGTACAACCCTATGATGGGACGCCCCTCTCCTACTACATCAGTGATCTTCATTCCTATTTTATCTCCAATTTTCTTAAGGGATATGAAAAACTTCTCAAAACCTCAAAACAAAACCAAATTTAAGGCATGGTAACTTTTCCTATTTCAAATAAGATGAATTATTACTAATACTTATTTTTATATCTATATATTATATTTATAATTAATTCACAATAAGTTTAATTATAATAGTTGGAATTTGTATGGAACTTAAAAGTCTTAAAAGCACTCCACTTTACAATTCTGTGAAGTAGATACCATAGGTATTATTAACCCCATTTTGCAGATCAGACTTGTATATAAAATGCAAAACAGCACTTTTAAATGACACATTGTAAAAACTAAAAACAGGCTTTCTAACTAAAAAAAAAACCAACACTTTAGAAATCAGTGCTCTACATAAATCTCAGCATTTCTGCCTTCAGGCTGTTCATAAAAAAAAGTGATCTCAGCAGCCCTAGATCTGTTAGGTCCCTTTCCCTATTAAGCAGTATTCGAAGAACTTGGATGGATTCTCTTCTAGGTTAAGGTATTGTGGAACTACCTACTGTGCCTAGCGGGGATTATCTCATCCAGCTAGCATCTTTCAGGGGGCCTCAGACTGGTTTCTGTGCCCCAAGCTCAGGTAAGTAAGAGTCACAAAATGAGTGCCCTCTTAGAATCAGGAATTCAAAGCACGCACAATATGAGTTTGGCTCAGATTTTGTTTGTAGAATTTGTGCTGCATCACCGTTGTTTGTTCAGCAGATTAAGAAGATAAATGATTCTGCTTCAAATTCACTTCCTGAGGATGTTTTAAATTTTTTAAAAAATCAAAATACTTTGGTTTGATTCACAGTCCAATAAAAAAAATATATATATATTATTACCACTCTATTTATCCAGAGGTCAGACTTTCAACCATCAACCAGAATATGGTGGAGAACCCAAAGGTAAGCATAAATGGCCTGGGAGTCCCTGAAGTCACCATCATAAAATCTATGCTCTAATGACCTATGCCCTTAACTCTCAGAAGGTTCCCTATAGCTCTCACTTGGAACCTATTGATTCATCTCACAAATGATTCCAGCTATAAAGTCCTATTATTACATTAATAATCCAAATAACCTCCTTCTCATCAATGATAAGACCTCTAATGAAAAGGAACATAGAGATGGTGCAATTTTCAAATACCACTGGAAACCATTTTTCTACCTTGCTAAGGGGACACAAAGGTTTCATTCCAGTCCCAGTGGTTAGTTCCATTTTGGGATGGATGATTCATTTATACTCCCTGCTTTGAAGAGGAAGCAATGACATAGAATATTCTTCTCTGCATTCCTTTAGCTCAATTATTCTCAAACTTCTTGCAGTGGCCAGGACCATTAATTTTAAATTGCTATAACCCTTTAAGTAAAGTCTTTCACAGTTATTTTTCAATGCCAACAACTAATGACAGGCACTGAATAACATAAGGCTGACTAAAAAATTCTTAAATGTTTTTCCTCAATTTTACTCACAATCTAATACCCCTATGAACAATGTGTTTAGTATGACTAACATCAGGCAGTCAGCCAATAAGTGTGAAGTGCCTACTGTGCACCAGCACTGGTCTACAAAAGGAGATAAAAGACATTCCCTCCCCGCAAGGAGGGCACAGTCTAACGGAGGAGACAACAAGCAAACAAATACAAACAAGTTACAAAGAGGATGAATAAGAATTCTAAGAGAAAAGGCATTAGAATTAAGAAGGGTTAGGAAAACCTTCCTGTAGAAGATGGGATTTTGTGTTGTTCTGTTGTTTTAAACGTGTTCAACTCTTTGTGACCCCCTGTGAGGTTTTCTTTTGCTTTTTTTTTTGCCTTTTTTTGGAGGGGGGAGGGCAGGGCAATTGGGGTTAAGTGACTTGCCCAAGGTCACATGGCTAGTAAGTGATAAGTGTCTGAGGTCAAATTTGAACTCAGGTCCTCCTGACTCCAGGGCCAGTGCTCTATTCACTGTGCCCCCTAGCCACCTCATGTAAGGTTACCTTGGCAAAAATGCCAGAGTGGTTTGCCATTTCCTTCTCTAGTTCATTTTACAGATGAAGAAATTGAGGCCAATAGGGATAAGTGACTTGCCCAGGGTCACACAGCTAGTGTCTGAGACCAGATTTGAACTGCTGAAGATCAGTCTTCCTGACTTTAGGTCCAGCACTCTATCCACTATACCACCTAACTGCCCCTAGACTGGGATTTTAGTTGGGATTTAAAAGAAGCCAATAGGCACAAATAAGGAGAGGGAGTATTTCAGGCAAGAGGGACAACCATTAGAAATACCTAGAGCCAAGAGATGGAAGTCTTGTTCATGGAACACTAAGGAGGCCAGTGTTGCTGGACAGTAAAGTATGCGGAGGGGGAATAACAACGTAAGGTATAAGAAAACTGGAAAGGTAGATGGAATTTATGTCATAAAGGATTTTTAATGACAAATCGAGGATTTTTTATTTGATTTGCAATGTTGCTATCAATAAGTTTATATTGTGAAAAATGTTGAATTTCATAGCTCATCTTGTAAGATGCTTCCCCACCTTCAGCCTACAAAACTTCATTTTTCTCCCTCACCAAAAAATTTACTTTTTGTTATAAAAACAATATTTGGAAGATTATTTCAGTTTATCCTTTCTATTATAAATTTAAGAATTGTTTTCAATTGTACTGTGTTGTTTTATGGAGGAGGGGTAAATCTTTGCTGCTGAAATCATAGAACTATTTTTAAAAATTGGAAACACCACAGAATTACAAAATCTCAGACTTGGAAGGGATCCAGAGGCCAGCTAGTCCAATCCCTACCTGTCCTGAGAATTCCTTCTAAGCATACGCAGAATGTGGTCATCTGGCTTTTGCATGAAGACCTCTGATAAAGAGGAACCCCTTACTTCTCTAGTCTGTCCATTTAAGTTTGGGACACCCATAACTTACAAGATTTATTTTTACATTAAGTTTGTATCTGCTCCTTTTTCACTTTCACCCAATGCTCCCAGTTCTACCCATGGGTGCCAAGCAGGAAAAATATGTAACTACTGCTGTATATATGCCCTAAGTGTTTTCTTTTCTAGGATCAACATCTCCAATTCTTTTAAATGATCTTTATATGGCATGATCTTAAACTTCAATCATCCTGATTTCTCCCATCTAAACAGTCCTCTTCTCTGATCTACGGGTTAAGCAAAAAATGACATAGGTTTGGTCAGTAGATCCTTGAGCACATGACACCTTACTAGACATGCTTTTATTGATGACTTGTCCAAGAGATGGGGTATAGAATCTGGGAATCCTCTTGAATCTTCCCACTGGATCTGGCCATAAGTCTTCCATTATCACTATTCCCAAATCTGTTGCCCTTAACCTAGCCTAGCCCTCCATTGTCTATTACCTCTGGCTGTTTCCCACCCTGGATCCCATCGAAATTCCTTTCTCTTGGTTCCTGGAGTCTGACCTCAGTCCCACCAAGATCCTCCTTAGACTCCTCCTCAAGATCTTCCCTGGACCCCTCCTCCCATCACCCCACACTACTAGACCACCCCTATATCCCTCCCACAATCCTTCTATATATAAGATCCATTTTGCTTCCATGAAGGGGCTCAGATTCAATCTAGTCCAAACTCAATTTTGGTGTTCTTGTCATACAAGCATCACAAATGCTTAGGTTCCCTAAGAGACTACCCAATATGGCAAATCTTTAATAAACTTTGTTTTCTTTGGCTGAGAGAAGGCTTGAGTCGAATTCATTCGGCAGGACCTGGCATGTCAGTATTTTGGGGTCTGGAGCACCCCACAACCCCAAACCTCACCACAAGGTTATACAGTTAGTGATACATACTGTGATAATCAGGATAAGAAAACAGATTTCCTGATGTCAAGTGCAACATTTATGTAGTTCTTGCTGCCTCCCTAACTCTTGGGCCCCCAGAAAAACTTTCCCGGTATTGAGTCTCATCTCACCAAGTGATCACATTTTCCTCCTTGAATTGGAATCTCTAGTTCATCTTGTTTATTACCTATGCCTTACAGATTTATACATAGACATTTGAGATCACGGGTTTTATTACTGGTTCTATTTCTAGATAGTGTCTCCTGTGAAAAACCAGTCCTCTTTTGTACTGTTTGCTTTCCCATGTTTTACCTGCCTCTTACTATGATACTAGGCTTGGCAGATCTACATGAGCAGTTTTTACCAACATCTTCCCACTTTGAAACTCTCTTGATGAGATTTCAGGACTCCAGGATTTTTTTTTTCTGGCCCTTATGAGATACACTCCATCCCTAGTCTATCATTTCTCTGTTTTAAATTGTGGTCTAGAAATTTAATTCACATTCCCAAACACCATTTCCATAGGCAGCTTTTCACTTTCCAGTCTTTCACTTCTAAATTACCATTTTCACTCAGTAGTAATGAAAATACCCCTTATGCCCCCAGATATCTTCAGTGTCTTGCCCAAAACTTCATAATTCTTAGAAATGCTTACTTACTTAGCTCTTGGTATCATTTGTCCCCACATGAATCACCAGGAATATATAGTCGTTTTCATACCTGGCATGTCTTGGAGGACTCTATGTAACTATATGTGTGTGTATACATACATATACACACACACACACGTATATGTCTGTGTCTGTGTCTCAGAAAGACAAGAAGTTTATTGTCTTTCTGAGCAACAAGTAACTCTTTCTGTACCCTTCAAAATGGAGTCACCAACTACTACTATTTTTCTCTACTTTCTCTGACCATTATGGATGATCTTATACCTAAAAGCAATTGTTGATCCACAGTAACATTTACTGGAACACAATATGTTTCTTTCTGAAATGGTCCATATCCCTCCTTTACAAGGAGAGCCTCATCTCTAATTACTTAGCTCAAAATATGCAGTGGTCCTTCCTTTTCTCTTTTGTGTCCCCTTCTCTAGCACTTTAACCTCTGGACACAAATTAGAATTCCTTATGATCTCTTCACATTCTTTTTCCTTTATTTTCCCCCTTAAAGCCCTTCCTCCATTCTTCCAAAGAACTCTTCATTCTCCCTGATAACCTGGAAAATAGGGGTTAATTTCCACAGTGCTTCTACTTTCTCTTCTCAGACAGAGACCAACTTGGACTTGTGGCAATCACAGGTCTCATTGGGTATTGGTAGGAAGACAAACATAGCCTACCCTCTGTAGGCTCCTACAAAATTATTTTCTTCCATCCTTTCTTGAAGTAAGATTACAGAACTTTGTCTTATTTTGTAGCTCCTTCACCTCCCCTACCATTATTTGCCATACCTGTTTCTTATGCTCAGGATTCAGCCGCTGGGGACTTCCTACCTCATACATTTTAGAGAATGACACAATATGTTCAACTGTTTTAAGCATGAAATTGGCATATTCCTACTATGAATGACCCCCTCCTGGATCAATCACTGCCTTGTCATGTCAGAGGGGTTTGCATACTTCAATGAAACTATGAGCTATGTCATGTGGGGTTACCCAAGACGTATTAATAGGTCATAGTGGAGAGTTCTGACGAAAGGTGACCCATTGGAAAGGGAAATGACAGTCCACTCCAATACCTTTCCCAAGAAAGCCCTATGAACAGTATTAGGACGAACTTTGGGAAATAGTGGAGGACAGAAGGGCCTGAAGGGCTATGGTCCATGAGGTCATGATGAATAGGACACAAATGAACAACTTAACAACAATTATAAGCAAATGCAGAAAGAAGAAAACAGAGGATAATTCCAAAACAGAAATTCAGTTATCTAATTAAATCTGCTCATATAATTTTCTTAGCCACTAGTTTTCAGATACCTCTCTGGATTTCTCTGGCCACTTAGATCTCTGTCCTACCCATCAGTGGAATGGGGCTGGGAGTGGGGAGTGGGGGAAGGAGGAATAATGACGTTTAATTTATTAAGCTGACAAGATATACATGACATAAGCACACAAAAGCAAACATAATCCAATTATCTAACTAGAACTACACACCCTTTTTTACTTTGCTACTGATCTACAAAGACCTTTTCTATTGTTTTCTCACTGCTAGGTTCTCAGTTTCTTGAAATGAATGAATATATTTAACAGACAGAAATATACACAAACACAGAAGACCAAAAGGAACAAGAAGAAATCCAATTATCTGATATCCATACACCTTGTTTCACCTTGAATCTCATCTCCATCTCCTCATCTTTAATTCCCTGGCCCCTAGACTATCCTTAGTGTAGGATTTTGTCACACAGCAATATCAGGTTCAAAGAGCTAAGGGATTAAAGTTCAGCAGCTATGATAGGCCAGGAGCGGGGCAGTTCTAATCGAAATGTTCTAATGATTGATGTGATCCAGAAACTGGGGAAAGTGCCACAATACCAGAGACCAAAGATCTAGGAAAGAAGGAAGGAAGGAAAGAAGGAAGGAAGGAAGGAAGGAAGGAAGGAAGGAAGGAAGGAAGGAAGGAAGGAAGGAAGGAAAGAAGGAAGGAAAGAATCAGGTAGGGACCAACCATGTCTTGTCTCTATATCTCCCTTTGCATTTATCACCATGCTTTGTATCTTTTCTTTTTAATGCAGAACTGCATTTCACCTGTGTAAGGAACTTCCTATAAGGAAACTTCCTTTTCCAGAGCAGATCTTCAACTCTTCTGCTGTTTATAATCTTTTGCCTGGAGCTATTGAGAGGTAAAATGAATTATCCAGGGTCACACAGACAATATTTTTCAAAGGCAACACTTAACATTGATTCCTCCTGATTCCCATGTCAGCTCTCCATTCACTCTACCATGCTGCCTCTTTGCACACAGTGCTGTTTGTTTAGTCATTTCAGTCCCATCTGACTCTTCTTGACCTCATTTGAGGTTTTCTTGGCAAAGATACTGGAGTGATTTGCCATTTCCTTCTCCAGCTCATTTTACAGATGAGAACAATAAGGCAAACAGGGTTAAGTGACACTCAATTAGTAAGATTTGAACTCAGGTCTTCCTGACTCCAGGCCCAGTGCTCTACCCACTGCACACAGTAGGCCCTTAATAAATGACTGCTGAATGAATGATCTTGCCCTGTAAGTTGATATCACTGTGATATAAACCAGAACTTCCAAAAACCTAATGACATTTGAGCATCCCTAAAATATCTAGTACAAACTGCTCCCATTCAGCAGAACATTTAAAAAGAGTTAACCTCAATCTGCCATCTGCATGGCAGGTATAACAAAGGTGTGTCTTTGTTCCATCTTTTCTTTTCAGAGTTGAGACTTTCTTTAATGACAGCTGCTCAGAATCTCAGTGCAAGTTAAAAGATTTGAATAAGAAGGAAGCCTTGCCCATTGTCCCCACTTCATATACTACCCCACCTCTGCCACCCACTGTCTCATTTTCTAACCCTAATTGTTCCTGGGGATTGGCTCTCACAAATCTTCAGAAAAAATATATATACATTTCACAATCTCGAGGTCTAATGCCTTTTCTTGTGTCTCTATGGCATAGGTGTAGTAACTTGAACCAGCAAGTCTATGATTTGGCTATGTTTAACAGTACAATCTCCTTACAATACTAAAGCAGCTTTATATCCCTTTTCTCTGGATTACTTTCTAAAACCTATAATCTCTAGATGGATTAAAGGATTCATCTTTAGTAAATCCTTTTTTCTTGCCATCAGTCTTTTCTAAGATTCCTAAAGAAAATGTTTAAGAAAAAAAAATGTCCATTCAAATGAAAATGAGGGGAACATCCCAAAGTCAGCTAGTACCTTACAGTTTCACATCTGGGTTTATAAAGCATGGGACTAGGAGTCAAGAAGAGTCTAAGAAGCTATTAATAGGTATAGTTGTCAGTCAGATTCTTTCATATGAGAGGTAGAGCTTCACCATACTGTACCAAGCAGCAGAAACACTAAGAAAATTTAAAGGATTCTGGATAACTTAGCCTAGAAAATAGAAAGTAGGGGACAAAACTTGACCATCTTCAAATATATAATGACCATTATAGAAAGGATACTAAGTCACTATTCTCCATTTTCAACATAATTAACTTTAAGTGAGAGTAAAATGGAATTTAATTAAATATAATTAAAAATATAAAGATTTTTAAAAACTGTTTAGATGACTAAGCATTGAGACTAGCTGCCAACAAAGACTGTGGAATCTCTACTCCTATAGAAGTGCTGTCTTGGAGCCAGGACTGGACAATTAATGGCTTCTTAGAACCACTCACTAACAGATAAGCAGTCAAAGGCCAGAGGTTATGAACAAATGGTTTTTAGAAGGAAAAATGCAATTTACCAACAACCATTTGAAATGTTCCAAATGACTAACAATAAGAGAAATATAAAGAAAAAGCAAAAAAAGAAAACTAAGGTTTTACCTCACCCAGCAAATTGTCCAGGATAATAAAAAACAGAAACTATCAATATTGGAGGGGCTTTGGGAAGACAAGCATATTAATATACCTTTAGTGGGAGTTGTGAATTCATCTGATTAGTTTGGGAAACAACCTGAACCTTTATTTCTAAAAAGTCACTAAACTGTTAATCTTCTCTAATTCAATAATCCCACTACTGGGTATATATCTCTGCCCCCCCCCACACACACACACACACAAGTATCAGTCACATTAAAAACCAGTTAATAGTAGTACTTTTACAATACCAAAAATCAGAAACAAAATTGTTATGCATTGATTGGGGATGTCATCGTGAGTTATTGTGACCAAAAAATGTAGCATGTAAAGAAAGTGTGATGTGTGACTATAGGCAAGAGGGACTAGACTTATGATTTCATTGGTATAAGGAATTCCCAGGTGAGGAAACTCTGCCAATGCAGGTTCTTCTTTGTGACTTGTAATCTTGAGAGTTTGCTAGAGCACTAAAAGACCTAACGGTGCTAAGGGTGTGTAACAATACTGGGATCTGAAGATCTTCCACGCCCCTTGAGCTTGCTGACGTAGCAGGAAGGGGTGGAGCAAGAGAACGCCGGAACCAAGCTAGTCTCCGTGCGATGCAGCCTGGAAGCGGCGTCAGAGGCAGTGGCTGCGGCTGCAAACTCTTTT
>CM053590.1:121455578-121477377 GCA_028646515.1 Pseudochirops corinnae
CAGTCTTCTGGTATTTAAACGAATGCACTATCTATATTTCTTATGTAGAGAGCCTGTTCCATTTTGTGATTAATAACTATATCAGCATATTTATAGTTACTGTAGGCATTGTGAATACTGCATTGCTGATACAGGGTGCCATAGTCACTATGCCTCAAGGGTAGGACTGCAACCCTGAATTCAAGACCAATGTTCTATCTGCTACACCAGTGGTATCAAACTCAAATAGAAACAGATTCCTGTAGGCCATATATTGAACTAGAAAACCACAAATTAACATCATTTGTGTTGTATTTTGTTAAACATTTTCCATTTACATTGCAATCTGGTTCTGAGGCACTCTGGAGTTTTGCTGGACCCTTAGATCCCCCTCTTATTTGGCCCCCTGCCCAGCTGACACCTCTGTACCACACCATGCTGCCTCTGTAGTATTATTGCAACATAAGAAAAAAAAAAAAGGAATTTGGAGGAAAAATGGGAAGACTTGTATGAACTGATACAAAATAAAGTGAGTTGAATCAAGAGATCAATATATATAATGATGACAATATTGTAATAAAAGCTAGCATTTATAGAATAATATAACCAGTAATTTGCAAAGAGTTTTACAATTATTATCTTATTTTATCCTCACAACGACCTTTTATCAACAAGGCAGATATTGTTGGTGTTGTTGCTGTTCAGTTGTTTCAATCATGTTCAGTATTTTGTGACCCCCATTGGGGGTTTTCTTGGCAAAGATCCTGGAGTAGTTCGCCATTTCTTTCTCCAGCTCATTTGACAGATGAGGAAATTGAGGCAAACGGGTTAAGTGACTTGCCCAGGATCATCCAGTCAGTAAGTGTCTGAGGCCACTCTTGAAATCCAGTATTCCTGACACAAGCTCCAATATTCGACAGCTGTCTGTGTAATATAAAGAAATGTGAAGAAAAACAACCCTGAAAGTCAGGGAAACTCAGACTAATTTTAATGACCCATCTTTGTTCTGGACAAGGTATGGTGAAACATGCCTCCCTCTTTTTATAGAAATGTATGGAACTCCAGATATAGAATGTCACATGTGCAGTCAGACACAGTTGCCTGGATTTTGCTTAGCTGTTTTGTTGTTACTGTTGTTATTGTTACAAAGGAGAGTTCATTAGGCAGAAGAGGGGTAGATAACAGGAAATGACTGTGATGTAAAAAATGAATAGAAGCATCTATGAAACTTAACAAATCCATCAATCTAAGTTGAAAAAATTAGCCTCTTGGGATCAAACACAGCCCCCAAACCCTAAGTTTCTGTGATCTCAACTTGGTTTGATTTGACCAACAAGTAAGGAGACATTAATCCAGCTAGGTGGTACAGTGGATAGAGTGCTAGGCCTTGAGTTAGGAAGACCTGAGTTCAAATTCGGCCTCAGACACTTACTAGCTGTGTGACTCTGGACAAATCCCTTAACCCTGGTGACCTTACTTTCCTTATCTCTAAAATGAGCTAGAGAAGGAAATGGCAAACCACTCCAGTATCTTTGCTAAGAAAACCTTAAATGGGGTCACAAACAGTCAGACAAGACTGAAAAGCAGCTAACCAACCACAATAAAAGGAGAAATTGTTCCAGTGGTGCTCTTAATGAAAGATAGTTTATTAAAGCAGATTTCTCAGGTCTCCTCTCTCTCTTTTTACCTCATTTTAGTGGGAGTTAATCATATAAATTATAAAATAACAGAAATTTGAGCTCCTTCTTATAAAGTATCTTAGGTCATTTTTTTCCCCTTCTTTTTGGCCTTTGGGTGTCAAATATGTCTTTTGAATCTCTCATTTCTTTAGTGTAAGTACTCCCTCTATTAAGCCCCATTACAGCTCCACGCCTGGGTAGATAGATGGTCATTCATGCATCAGTGTGACCAAAAATGTAACAAGTTTTTTTTTGGTTCAGTACTTTCCTTTTGAGCACTTTTTAAAAAATTGGTCTTTTGTATCAAGATAACTCCTTTGTATTCTTGTAAACACAGGCCTTCGCTCCATCTCCCTTTCCAATCTCCTCTTCTGCTGAAACGTTCATTTACTTTGTGTTTATCAGGTTTCTCCACTATTCTGAACACCAACATTTTCTTATCAAAATTTTATCATCTTGCTTCAGTTCTTGAACTAGTATTAAAACAGAAAGTTATTGACTTCCGGCCATCTTGTTGGTGAGTAAATTCTCCAGGCGAGACTGAGTTAGTATCTAAGCTAGTCTTTAAATGACAGACCATCTGTTGTCTGTATTCAAAGGCGCTTTGGGTGTGTTAAGACACTGCCAGAGCTTGCATTCTTGGGCATAGCTTTGGAGAACCTGGGGTCACTTGATGCCATGATAAGGTATCAGAAGATGACTTTAGCAGAAGGCTATAAGGATAAATGTAATAATAAACATGAACTTTCCAGAACATGGGGTGGCGGTGGGGCAGGCACCATGTTATTAGTGGAGACACAAAGGACTGTTTCCGTGTTTTCAAGGAAAGTCTTTATCTTTAAGAGACAAGAGAGTGATACAGCACCACAGAGTCCATATCAGACACATCTGATGCTGGGACTGCTATTTTTCAACATTGTTTTTTCTCCAGAAATGTCAGAAACTTCCTTGTCCCAAGGGATGCGTTAAGAGGCCTGTTGTGTGAGTCACTGGATCCTACATCATATAAAACTCATCGTGTAACAGACTGTGGGCACCCATCCTATCCAGGACAGGGAAAAAGAAAATCATAGAATGATTGGAGGAGGTCTCAGAGATCAGTCAATTTTTAAATTTTTTTGTCTCAGGATCCTTAAAAACCTCTTAAAAGATATTGAGGATGACACCCTGTTGCCAAGAACTTTTGTTTAATGTGTGTTATAGTTATCAATATTTACTGTATTAGATGTTAAAATGAGTAATTTTTGAATTATGTATTAATTCATTTTAAAACAATAATAGTGAGCCTTTTACATATTAATGTAAATAATTTATTTTAAGAAAAATAACTATATTTTGCAAAAAAAATTAGTGAGAATATCATTGTTTTCTATATTTTGCAAATTTTTTAATGATTGACTTAATAGAAGGCAACTGGATTTTCATATCTGCCTATGCATTCAATCTGTTGTGATATTATTTTGGTTGAAGTACATATAAAAAAATTCAGGATCATACAGATACATAGTTGAAAAGGGGAGGAGTGTTTTAGTAAGCAAATAACATTTTAGTATTATTACAAAAATAGTGTTGACCTCCCTGAGAATCCTGGAGACCTACAAGGATCCTGGACTATACTTTGAGAACTCCTGTTCTATTCTCATCCTTTCATTTTATAGATGAAAAAACTGAGACTCAATTTTAAAAAAAAAAAAAAGTGACTTGGGGGTTTTTTTGGTCTGACTTCTTCCAGCCTATATAATTCTGTAATGGGAGATGCCTCAGGCCCTCCCCACATAATAACAATCTGACTCATAAAACAAACCCAGTGCTCTTTCCTCTATACAGTTATCATGAAGTATTTTGTAAAAGGAAAAGTACTACATAAATGTATAGTGCTTTAACTTTTGATATAGATATATATCAGATATACATGCATGTACATGTGTATATATGTATATGCATATTACACATGTGTAATACAACATATTTATGTATATATATTGTTATAAATATATGTGCATTGTGAATATGTGTATATATACGTATGTACATGCATATATGTGTTTAGATACGTATATAAATAAAAACACATTCTTTAAGCTTGAAGGATAATTAGATGACTCTCTTGCATAGCCCAGGTCTTAAAACTTCCCCTTTTGTGCTGGGAAGAACTATTGGAATAGAAATCTCCTGATGGGGAAATTCCTCCTGCCCATGCATATTAACAACTGCACTCCTATTTAAAATCTTCGAGAGTTGTCTAGAACACACAGCCAGCAAGAGTCAGAGGTGATTCTTTAACATGGATGTCTCTAACTCTGTGGCTAGCTGTCCAGCCACCATTTAGAACTGTCTCATTTCTGCTTTCCATACTAAGTTATTATGTTTCCCACTACTCCCAAGGGCAACTCTTCTGCCTGGCACACATCTGATCTATTGTCTCTTCTAAGTAGAAATGTTGGCATCAGCATTAGCCTCTATAACTTAATTATTTTGCAATTACTGCAGCCTCAACCTGGGTTCTCAGTAGAGAATCATCACCCATATACAGTCATGTTTGTTTATTTTTTTTTTAGGGGAGGAGTTATAACTTATGTACAATTATGCCCATAATAAATACCACACTATTTCACCATTGTGAAGTGCTTGTAAACCATGTCTCCGGCATATATATTGATGTATTCAAGGTCATACCAATGAATAATAATATCCATGAATTCCAAAGAAATCCTATAATACAAGTGGTTTCTTTGTCATCATAATGGGTCTTTGTTATTCTTTGCATCTCAGAAACTAAGTATGTCTAATTATATACACCTCACATTCAATGATGAGTCATTTGGAGACCACAAGAAAGATCCCAAAACTACTTACAGGTATTAATTATATACATACATACACACATATGTATACACACATATACATACATAAAAAGTAAATATATGATATTGTGATATCATATAAATATCACATTGCTATATTTTATATGCATACACACATACATACCTATATTACATGTTCTAAATTGGAAGATGAAGGAATTGCTTATTGTTTGTTTTTAACCCAACTTGATGCATCACAAGTATTCTATTTGCTAATTACAGCCTCAGAGCTAGATGGAAAATTGGAGGCTTTATTTTACAAATGAGGAAAATAAGGCCCAGAGAGGTTAAATGATTTACCCAAAGTCACAGATGGCAGGGCTAGAATTCAAAAATGAGTCTCTGGCTCCCCATCCAGCATTCTTTCCACTATACCACTTTGTCCCAACCTTTGAGTCTTCAATATCTTCATTGATCTTTATTATATTGACATTTACTCTGTTCCTTGATTAGGAAAAATGGTTATTCCCGATAGAATCACAGGGTCACAGAATGTCAGAGTTGGAAGGCACCCCAGAGGCCACCTCATCCAACCCGCAGGTGAAGGAGTACACTCTACAACTAGTCATCAACAACTAAGTCATCCAGTCTTTGCTTGAAGACCTTGAGTGAGGGGGAGCCTGATGCCCAAGGATGCCCATTTTTTCACTAGATATCTCTAAAATCATTAGGATTTTTATTATATCAAGCCTAAATTTCCCTCTTGCAAATTCTATGCATCACTCAATATTTTGGCCTTAAGGTCAAGTAACATAGTATCATAGAGTAAAAGGTTCATAGATATAAAATGAGACAGGATCCTAGAACCAATTGAGTCCAACTTTCTCATTTTAGAGTTAAAGACACTGAAATTTTGAGAGGTTAGGTATACATGAGCCTGCAAGGGTCTGATCTATGTAGATCTTTCTCAGTCTTGGCTCATCTCCATTGAGGAGCCACCCTGGAGTGACTAATTTCATTCCATAGATATACTTCACACTCATTGCCTCAACAAGAGAAATCTAGACGTGTGCCTTGCCTGGGATTCCATGGAAAATATATTATGAACTACACGTGATGTCAATAATAAAATTTGAATTCTGAGAAGAGTGGAAAAGGTTTGGTGCAGCCTTGGTGGGGATGAAACAGGAAATCAATTAGAAATTAATAAATGGATTTTTGAGTAGCAGCAAGGGCTGAGCTGAAATTCACAGGATCAAACTTAAGGCTAGAAGTGACCTCAGAGGCTTACCTAGTCCAGTCCTCTCATTTTACAGATGAGGACACTGAGCTTCCAGGAAAGGAAATGATTTCCCAAGACCATACAGGCAGCAAGGACTTGAACTTGGCTCAAATCAAGAAACATTTATTAAATACCTACTACAGTTATCCCCTCCACATTGCTGAGGTTGGGGGCATGATGCCCCCACGATCTAGGAGATCTGTGTAAAATTTTTTGGCCTTCCCTTCCTATGAGAAAAGAAGTCTGAATTTTTTCTTTTTCTTTTATGGGGTGTTTACAGACCTTCATTGTAAAAATTTGGTTGATATTATACAGTACTATATGCATTTCTGAGTTTCTAAATTTTTCTATGTCATCTGCTGGCCTTCAGGTGTCATCTACTGCTGCCACAAAACTCCCCCAAAATTCCCATTTAACTTCTTATGCTGACCCATGATACATTGAAACTGTGACAGGGAAACTGTGAAGTCATGATGTGGATGGGATAATGGTATATGCAAGGTATAGTGCTAAACACTTAAGTCCTTTGACTCAAAGCTGACTCCTTCTGTTGTGCCATGATGCCCATGAATTTGAATTGGAGCCAACCCATTCACCTAATTTCATACATAACACAGTTCACTCTGGCCCCTACCACTGAAGGCCAGGCACTGGATTTCACCATTTTACCCAGTGTTCTCTGTCACCCTTAAGGGAGTTAAGGGTGTCTAGCTAGGTTTTCTGTCAATGGTTCTAGTCTCAACCAATGTTGTTGCCTCAATTGTAGGGGGTGATCCCCTGTACACTAGTTCCATTTAGTCACTAAATCAGATTAGATTAGCTTTTACACAGAAATACTTACTTCCAAGGGTATACTCACACATATGCAAACTTACTCCTCCAACATATGGGAGGCATAATCACTCTCTCCATGTACTGTCTCAGTCTCTGAGGAAGGGAGGGGCATTGGGTTCCATAGTTCAATTCCCATAGCATATAGTCCCAGTTCCAAGTCCAAAACTTGGAGTCTAGAGGCTCAAGTCCTAGGCTCTCTGGCTTTTAAGGACCTCCATGTCAGTCTGGCTCACCAGCATACCACCCCACCTGAAATTGCAGGCTACAAAGTTGCCATGGCTTGAACCCCTGGATCTGTGTGGAGCACCTCCAGCACCTGCAACAGAGGACAAACAACACAGAATGGAAACAAACACCCCCATGCGCATTCCTCCATTGAGGTATTCTCTCCATCACCTTCTTAAACCTAAGAAACCAACAAAACAATAAACCAAGCCCTTATTTGTAGCATTTGCCAACTTCTGAGGTGTAAATGCTGAACATTTAATAAGCAGTTCTCAGGAGCCAGGTTCAAGCTGGCATTCTCTTGCTAGTGATGACTATAGACTAACAACAGAAGTTATAAGTAAATACTAACTTATACTTTTGTATATTTTAGTGATTTATAATTGCTTTTAAGTCAATGGTGCTTAACATGAGAATTTTTGAAAAAAATATATTTTAGTGATTATGTTTTGATATATTTGAATTCCTTTATAATTCTATTTATTTTATTTTATTCATTTAAAAATATTATTCTGAAAAAGGCTCCAAAAACTTCACCAGACTCTGCCAGAAGGGTCCATGACACAAAACAGGTTAAGAACCCCTGTTTCAAGCCCACATTAAGTCTCATCCCTCTTTTTACTTCATATCTTTTATGGATGGCTCCCATTTCCTTTTCTAGTGTCCTTAATTAAACATATTATGCAATTAATATATCTGTATCACTTGGGAATTTTCTCTGAAAATCACCACCTTTGCCCCTTTAGCTTCTTAACCTTTATAATTCCTTTTCTTTCAGATTTCCTACTTCATGTCATGAACAAGTTACAACTGCAGTGTCTAGCCTTCATCCAGTCAGCCATCCAAATTTCTCATCCTCTCTTGATAAGATACATACAGAAGGACAAATGAGCTGGACCCAGAAGTGAATAGCAAGAGATCAGGCCAGATCCCATTCTGGAAATTACATCGTGCTTTCCATGATGCCAAACTGCTTTGTGCAAACTGCAAATTTGATAAGTGTGCTGCTCTAGGCCAGAAGCTCAGGCTCATGATTAGGAAGAAATGAGACAACTGAAGTCATCTAACCTTGAACAAAAAGTTTATTTAATCAGCTTACAGGAAGTATATTTAGCAAGGATGCAGCACAGGGAAATATAATCAGCAAGGTTGCAGCACACAGAAATATAATCAGCAAGGATGCAGCACACAGAAGTATAATCAGTAAGGATGCAGCACATGGAAGTATAATCAGCAAGGATGCAGCACACGGAAGTATAATCAGCAAGGATGCAGCACACAGAAATATAATCAGCAAGGATGCAGCACATGGAAGTATAATCAGCAAGGATGTAGTACAGGTTCAAATCAATGCAGCCTCCCTCATTTCCATACAGAAACACATCTGGCCAAAAGAGTATATTGACTTCTATGGCAATGGGATATCTATCAAGTCTGAAGAGCAATAGCTCCCTACAGGGCCGCTCTTTTTATGCCCTAGACAACTGGGAAGCCATGTCAACAGCTCAAGCTGCAGTCAACCAGACTAACCACATCTTAGGGTAAGCGTCCCTGCCTTTGGGGGAGGGGAGGAGGATTAATCCCACACACCTGGCAGAGATACCGAGTGGTTATTACACCTATAACACATGTCATGTTTTTACGCAAGTCACTGACAGGACAGTCACACTACAAAGAATTCCACTGAAGATCTATGAAGTTGACACTGAATCTTTAAATATTAATCTTTGAGTCTCTTCATTCAAATGGTTCGAAACCATCAAACTCTATTATTGTATGGTCCATATCTCTCCATCCTTTCTACAAGAAAAAGAACCTTTATTAAATGAGAATCTTCATCAAATGCTTTGCTAAAATCTAGGCAAGCTATATTTTACTGACTGAGTTGGTCTGGTAACCCTTTCAGAAAAGGAAATAAGTTTAGTCTGGCACAATCTATTTCTGATAAAGCTATCCTATCTTTTTGATATTAGGGGTTATTTTTGAGATATCAATTAGTTTCCTCTTTTTGATGTTTCATTCTATAAGAATGAATTTCTGCTAATGCAGGAATTTCTTTTGTCTTGACTATCTCTTTGCTATCATGAATTTGTTCTTTTTTAATTGAAGGGGGAGGTAAGAGAGAAAATAAATGATCATTAATTGAAAAAATCAAAATAAAATAAAATCTCTATTAAAAATCATTTAAATTGTCAACATCATTACAATTACGGGGGAGAGCAAGGGACAGAATATGAGGAAAACCAGCTGAGCAACAATCCAATTCATTTTCCACTGGGAATGTCAAAGCTGCCACAATAAAAATATTTTCCTAAATAAACACAGTTGAAAAATAGGGGGGAAAGGTTTAGAATTGTAAAAATAAATCATTTAAATTTTTTAAATGATCAATTCTATAATTTCCTTAGGAATTAAAATCAAACTCATTGGCCTCTAGTTTCCAAACTGGATTCTCTTTTCTCTTTTGAAAATTGGGACATCTTCTCCCCTTCTATTCTCCACAGTTTTCCAAATAGTTGTGAAAGCTCCCCGCAAACAAGCTCATAAACAGCAATAGGAAAAACCCCAGCAGCAGGAGGAGATGTGAGGACCTTGCTTAAGAGATGGGGCACCATTACCTCCGCCTGCACATCTCCCTGGGGAGTCTCAATGTCTGGCTCGCCACACGCTTTGGGCGGCTGTTCACTCCTCTCAATTCACTCTTGCTTCTGCCTTTGGCAGTACTTTACACAGCACTTGTCCAGTCGTCTCCTGCTGCCATCCCTGCCTTACTTCCAGGGTTGTCTTTATTTTGTCTCCATAACCCAGGAGCCTACACTAGTCCATGCTGCTCCCTCCTAGCAGCCTTTCATCTCGATAGATAGACAGATAGATAGATAGATAGATAGATAGATAGATAGATAGATAGATAGATAGATAGACAGACAGATAGATAGACAGACAGACAGATAGATAGACAGAGACAGACAGATAGATAGAGACAGACAGGTAGATAGACATATGTAGACAGATAGATAGACAAATATAGATAGATAGGTAGATAGACAGAGACAGACACAGATAGATAGATAGACAGACATAGACAGATAGATAGATAGACATATATAAACAGACAGACAGATAGATAGACAATTACAGATAGGTAGATAGATAGACAGATAGATAGACAGACAGACAGACATAGATAGATAGGTAGACAGACAGACAGATAGACAGATATAGATAGAAAGATAGACAGGTAGATAGATAGACAGATAGACAGAAAGACAGACAGATAGACAAACAGACATAGATAGATAGATATAGATAGATAGATAGACAGACAGACAGATGGATGGATGGATGGATAGATGGATAGTACACATACACATACACACAGATACATACACATATTTGTATAGACACGTGTGCACATGTGTATGTACATATAGGTGTGTATGTGTGTGTGTATATATGCACATTACACATGTGCACATATATGTATTGTGTGTGCATAGTACATGTATCCTCTGTTCCTCTTGAAGATTACTGACATCTTTTACAGAACTCCTCATATGCTCTGGGTAAGAGTACTCTCTGAATGTAACTTTGAGTGGACAAATGATCTGGACCCAGATTTGAATATAAATCAATGAATGAATGAGAAAGCATTTGTAAAGTGCTCTCTTTGGGCAAATCACTATTTTAAGTGCTGGAAAGACAAATTCTTATTCTCAAGGAGCTGACATTCTAAAAGGGAGAGAGAACACATATAGAAAGGTTGAGCTTCCAGTTTAATGGAAAAGCTCCATGTATGGTTTCTACATTGCAGTGGCAAAAAAAAAAAACAGAGAGCAATGCATCTTCTTTAGGGTCATTTCCAATCATACTGATTTCTGATGCTGAGAAATGTGATGGTACCAAGGTTAAGAATTTGCTTTTCCTGGTCTTCTAGTAGCTGTGGCTGCTTAGGAGGTAGGAACAACAGAACCTGCAGAGATAGTTAGTTGCTGGGTCAAATATTCACAGGGCGTGCTCCCCTGGCCAATTTCTTTGTAAAAGCTGGACTAGAATCAGGACTGATGGTTTGGAGAGGACTGCTATGCCCAGGGATAATGGGCTTCCTAATCAGCAGTAGCAGTTGGTCAGCAGGTAGTCTTGGTGGTGGTAGGAATGGCAAGTCTACTCTCTATGTATCTACTCCTCTGGACAATGTTTTAAAACTAGACTGGAAATAGGCTTGGCCATCTGGAATGAGGAGGAACTGTGCTATTCCTATGACTCTTTGGCTTACTTGCCCCACTGGGAGCAGTTGATGTTGATGTTGGTGGGAATGGAGGAGCCTCTTCACCACAAGGTTTGCTCTCCTAGACAACTGAAGGATATACAGTTAGTTAAACATGATGATACAAATAACACGTCAACTTTTGTCAGGTAACCATTTCATCCTATGACCTTGGTTATTCAAATAACTTCCTTACCCCCATTTGAAGAGTCAAATATTTACTGCATGCAACCTTCTCATGATGAAGTTGCAAGACCCCCAAACCCATTCCTCCTCTGAAATAGAGGATCTAATTACACAGCCTCTTCAGCATAAAAGCATCTCATTATTGGAAGGAGATTAGGCTATGGACTAGCGTGACCTGGAAAACGTCATCCATGTCCCTCGGATCAGCAAGAATTCTCTCTGGATATGCAGAGGAGTTAGGCCTAGTACCACATAACCAACTACAAGCAGACATAAAATGAGCGTACTATTTTCCATCCTGGATTTCATTTACGCAGTACTTATCACCATAGCATCTAAATATATTACAAAATAAAGAACATATCAAATTATTAAAATGACAAGCATAATGGGAGTGGCCAGGTAGCTTAGGAAATTTGGGCAATGTCAACTTTGTTGATGTTGTTCTTTTTTTAAATAGGCAGATTCTTCTTCGTGTAGAATTCAACATCTGGAAAGTTTCCTCTTGTAAATTCCAGATGTTCTTTGGTTATCTGTGAACAAGAGAAGTTCTAATTTTTGCATTTAAAAAATGAAACCAACTCTTCATACTTCTCACTCAAAAGCAATGGAATGGATTTGCTTAGATTTCATTCTCTTTTCTCCCATAAGGTATTCCCTCTGAGAGCAGACCAGACATGGAAAATTTATGCACAAAGGAATGACTCCCCTAAGAATTTCCCTTTTAAATGGGAGGATTAGAATGGTCACCTGCATGACTCTTATGACTAATCAGTGGCATCTAGGGGACCAAATCTTGATCTGGAGAAGGGCCACCTGAATCTTACTCAAACCACTCCAGGTTGTTGAACTATCATCTATTTCCTGATTCATTTCCCATTCTTTTACACAAAAGGACCATAATTTCTACTCCTAACCCAATGAGGTACTACGAGAGAGCAATGAGAGAATTTAACGTGCACATATTGGCGCATATGTATGTATGTGTGTGAACTGAGAATGTATGTCAGCACATATGTTTTTGCGTGTGTTACTGCACACGTCTGTATGTTCATGTATAAATGGTCTGAGAGCTATGCAAGAGATTTGAAACATAGGAATACAACATGTAATCTGAGAAAGCTTATCCTTCAAAAACAATAACACACTTCAATAGCACTTTATGTTTTAATCAATCAATAAGCTTTTATTAAGCGATTATCACATATCAGTAACTATGCTAATAGCCAGAGATACCAAGAAAGGCAAAAAACAAAACCACTCCTGCCTTCAAAGGTCTTACATTCTACTGGGAGAAACAACACGTATCAATCAGAATATACAAAATAAATGCAGAGCAGAAGACAGGAAACCTTAGAGAAAAGGTACCAACACCTGGGAGAACCAGGAAAGTACTCCTGCCAGTACTCCAGAGAGTACTTGCTGTTGTTACTGTTTTGTTGTTTCAGTCGTGTTTGAATACGTGATCCCATTTAGGGTTTGTTTGGATTTTTTGGCAAAGGTATCGAAGTAGTTTGCCATTCCTTCTCCAGCTTATTTTACAGATGAGGAAACTGAGGCACACAGGAGTATGTGACTTGCCCAAGGTCACACAGCTACTAAGTGTCTGAGGCCAGATTTGAATTCAGGTCTTTCTCACTCCAGGCCCTCCCTCTGTCCACTGCACCTGGTATTAAAGGAAGATGGATGTTCCAAGAGGTCAGGAGGGAGAGCACTCCAGGAATGAGGGACAGCCCATAAAGGTGCAGAAACAGGTGATGGGACGGTGTGTGGGGGAGGGTCCAAGTGCATTCTTCACAACAATCTAATGAAGTACGTAGTGTAACTATTATAATCCTAATTTGAAGATACAGAAATTAAGCAGGGGTGTGCCAAAGCCAGCTTGACAGGCTAATGAGAGGCAATTCTTCAATTTTCAATGTGTGCATGTACAGCTGGGAAGTGGGCAAAGACTATAAATCATTGCTTAATTTATTGTTTTATTGATTTCCAGATTTAAGAAGGTGAGGGAGAAACTTTAGTAATACAGATTAAATTTAAAAGTGTATCACATTTTTTCCCAGAAAGTCAGTTGTTAAAATTTACCATCTGGGACTATTCCCAAGGGCTATAAAACTACACATATCCTTTGATCCAGCAATACCACTACTAGGTCTGTATCCCAAAGAGATCAAAGAAAGAGGAAAAGGATCCATCTGTACAAAATATTTATCATAGCTCTTTTGGTGGTGGCCAAGAATTGGAAATTTGGGAATGTCCCTCAGTTGAGGAATAACTGAACAAGTTGTGATATATGGATGTAATGGAATACTATTGTGCTATCAGAAATGATGAGCAGGATGATTGCAGAAAAACCTGGAAAGATTTATATAAACTGATGCAAAATGAAGTGAGCAGAATCAAGAGAACATTGTACATAGTAACAACAATATTGCATGATGATCAACTGGGAATGACTTGGCTCTTCTCAGCAATACAATGATCTAAGACAATCTCAAAGGACTCATGCTGAAAACTGCTATCCACCTCTAGAGAAAGAACTTGATGGAATCTGAAAGCAGATGGAAGTAAACCATTTTTTCATTTTATTTTTTGTGAGTTTGTTGGGTTTTCGGGGGGGGGGAGGTTCTGTGTTTTCTTTCACGACATGACTAATATGGAAATATATTTTATATGACTGCACATGTATAACATACCAAACTGCTTACTGTCTCAGGAATGGAGGACGGAGGGAATTTAGAACTCAAAATTTAAAAAAATCAATTGTTAAAATTGTTTTTACATGTGATTGGGAAAAATATTATTAAAAATTTTTAAAAATTTACCAGCACAGTGCTCAAACTAAAGCTCAGAGAGTTAGTGTAATTCTTCTCTGGGCAACTGTCAATTTGGATTCTTTGGAAATGTTAGTATTCTCAGACTTCCAGCCAGTACAATGTTGGTGTTAAAAAAAAAAAAAGACCTTTGTTTCCATAAAAAGTTGAGCCTCATTAAATGAAATATACAATTGCCCAAAATGATTCAGGCTGTTCTCTTCCGGTCTGACTCTGACCCAAGACTACTCATCATCCATTAGCAGTATTTATTCAATATAAATATATTCCATCTATTTTGCCTGGCACATAGTAGGCACTTAAATGCTTACTGACTGACTGAGTTGTTTATCTGCGTATCATAATCAAGATGAGAAAGGCATTTCTTTATCTATTTGGTTTTCCCATGTGGAAAGAGGACAGACTCTTTTGAGCAGTTATGGGCACTTTCAGGAGGTTTTGAAAAAGTCCAAAGCTTGATTTGGTGCAAACTCAGCCATAACAAGCTGCATCTAGAGAACCTCATCATCGCTATTCATTGATCAGTTTCATGGAGAACACTGTCCATGATACCTTTAGCAAACATACATCTCTGTGTTTCAGTCTTTACCTGATACCATAATCAAAGACTCACTGAATGATTATCTCTGCTGTTATATCTTTCAAGTAACGTTGTATTACTTTGACATATGGATGGGAGACATCTTATTTTAGGAAAGCTCTTTGGATGGCTTTGCTTAGTTCGATATCTTATTACTAGTATCTTATTAGCACTCTCTACTCCAAATAGCAAGGCAGTTAGGTGGCTCAGTGAACAGAGTTCTGGGCCAGGAGTTCAAATCCAACCTCAGACACTTAGTGGTTGTGTGACCCTGGATGAGTCACTTAACCTCTGTTTGCTTTAATTGACAGGAGAAAGAAATGGCAAACTTCTCCAGTATCTTTGCCAAGAAAAACCCTATGGGGATGGCTAGGTGGCACAGTGAATAGAGGAGCAGTCCTGGAGTCAGGAAGACCTGAGTTCAAATTTGGCCTCAGACACTTAACACTACTAGCTGTATGACCTTGGGCAAGTCATTTAATCCCAATGCCCTAAAAGAAAGAAAGAAAGAGAGAAAGAAGGAAGGAAGGAAGGAAGAAAGGAAGGAAGGAAGAAAGGAAGGAAGGAAACAAACAAAGAAAGACCTTATGGGGTCACAAAGAATTGGACATGACTAAATGACTGAAAAACAACTCCAAAGAGCAGTAGATGTGCACTTGTTGAGTGTAAGCAGAATATAACACGTTACAAATGAGAAGTTATGTGGGAGAAGTGGCATGAAGAATGTCATCAGCGCAGTTAGTGGTTCAATGGATAGAGCACCAGCCCTGTAGTTAGGAAGACTTGAGCTCAAATTCAGTCTCAGATACTTACTAACTGTGTGACCCTGGGCAAGTCACTTAACCCTGAATGCCTCAAAAAAAATGCTGTCAGAGAAATGTATGCTTGAAAAAAAAAGATACTACTACCAAGAGATAACTTCAAACTTTTTCTTTCTATCACTTCTCACTAGATCATAGTTAGAATGGGCCCCAGAATGACCTCCTAATTGATCTTCTTACCTCGTCTCTCCCCCCCTCAGTGCATTCTTCATCCTCCTGCCACAGTGATTTTCTTTCAACACAGATCTAACCATGTCATTTCCTTACTCAATAAATTCCAATGCTTGTCTATTGCCCCCAGAATCAAACACAGATTCATTTGTTTAGGTTTTAAAGCCCTTCACAACCTTGTCCCACTCTATCTTTTAACATTTCTCCACCTCTTACCCCCAGATCCAACCAAACTAGCTTTCTCTCTGTTCCTCACACATAACATTCCATTTCCCACCTCTTTGCCTTTGCCCTGGATGTCCTCTATGCCTATGACACACTCCTTCTCGTCTTTTCCTCAGAATCCTTCTCTTTATCCACGCTCCGCTCAATTGACAATTTCTACATGAAGCCTTTCCAGTTATATCAACAGCTAAAGCCCTCCCTCTGAAGAAACAGAGGGAAGGATGGATACAAAATAGTTGGTTTCATGTGAGAATTGAAAGAACAAACTGGATGCCATCTCATGAACTCTGGCTCCATCTTGCTCTGCTGTATGTATTATCTTCCATCTTGTTTTTCTGTAAATCATTCATGGGAAAATAGATGGCATAAGCCATCTATTGTTTCATAAAATGCAAGTGGATGTAATCAATCAGAATCTCCCAATTCTGGATAAGAAAAGACCTCAAAACCCACTTGCCCCCTCCCAACTTGAAACATCCATCATCTTTGCTCCAATTAGAAATAAGACTACCTAACCTTGTATCATGGTTTTTTTCCTGCTAATTGCTTTCTTTTAATGCATAAAAATCTATCTTCCCCTATATTCAGGGTCTTTTGCCAGGCAGAGTAGACTAGGTCCCAATTTGTAATGCAATTGGCATGCATTACTTAATAAATCAGTATGATCAAAAGTACAGACCTTTATTTCCTCATTTATCAGATGTTACCTGCCACACCTCTCAAAATGCCTTGTACTTAACACCTTGTATTTATTCTCTTTATATAGAGGAAGCTAGGTGACACAGGGGATAAAAGGTTTGACTTTGAGTCAGGAAGAAAGTTCAATTTGAGCTTCCACTCTTACTAGCTGTGTGACTCTAGGCAAGTCACTTAACCTCTGCCTCAGTTTCTTTATCTGTAAAGAGAGGATAATAATAGTGCTTACCCTGCCCCCCACTAGGGTTGTTGTGAGAACAAAGAGACAATTTTTGTAAAGCAATTTTCAAACCTTACAGTGCCATACAGATGCTATCTATCATTATTATTTCTTCTGTACATACTTACATATGTCCTATTTTCCCCCGGTTGGCATGTCACTCGTGAGTAAGCATTGTTTCGTTCTTTGTATTTCCTTTGCCAATGCCTAGTACGGCACCTGGCACATAGTAGATATTTAGTAAGTGTTTTGGGACTTTACTATATTTTCCATATTTTTCATCATCTTTCCCTATGCCTACCCACCTTTTCACTGAAGTCACCAAATATCATGGTATATATTGATATAATTTAGAATCTCATCAAGTTCTTTTGAAGATTTCTCTCCTTTGTCATCTCTTGGTTATGGTTTGGGCCTTGACGGCTCAGACTGAATATAAATAGCAATTGTTTCTATTTTGGCTAGAAACTCCGAGGGTCTTCCTGTCCCAGATTGATTTTTTTTTAGGTAAAAGGGGCCATTCTTTGCCTCATTTCTCACCTAGCCTTAATCAATGAGTGGACGTTGTCTCAGTCAAACTGAAACCTAGGAAAGACCTTAACTTAAAAAGGTCAAGGCGTCCCATTGCATCTAGGGCCATCTCCAGTCATTGTGATTTATATCTGGCCACTGGACCTAGATGGCTCTGGAGGAGAGAGTGAGGCTGGTGACTTTGCACAGCCTTCCCTCACTTAAATCCAATTCACTTGTAAGACACAAAATCACCTTCCTGATATCTTGGTCCTCTTCAAGAACAAAGGACAAACAACCACCTTTCTCATCCTATATAGCAGACACTGGCACAGAAGTAGCAATTATTTTTATGGTAGACTTTCTGCAAAAATTTATCTCTATTACTGAAATATGATATGACCAAAAGTTCCATGATATAATCTTTTTTTGATGTCTTTAGATAAATAATACATCCAGTTCTGTCAAGTTCTTTGCCTCTGTGAGAAGAACTGGTAGGCCTTCTATCAATATCATTTTTTTGTCCTTGTTTCCCAGAGCCTAGCAGAGTACAGAGTAGGCTCCTCATAAATGTTTGTTTAATGGAACTGAAATTTAAGTGAATTCTGTTTAATTTATAGTAAGCACGTAGGGATTGATAAAATGAAGTTTCTCTAGAAGTTTAACCACAGATGGTCATTGGAGAAAGATGTTAAATTTAGGTACCAAAAGGTAAGCTAATGCTTACAACCACTCTACAAACTGTGATTGGTTATTATGACTCCTCCCCATTCCTACCCCCCATTTCTAACACTCCACCATTGTCACTGCAGAAACAGAAAAGGGGCCCACAGGATTGAGGGCCATTTTCTATTTTCCTTTGTTGCCCAACTTGCCATGGCCAAACAATTTATTATAAGGTGGCCAGCAGACTGGTGACAAACCCCTCTGTACTTGGCTTAGTTGGTCCTCAGGAAGCATACAATTTTGTGCCATCACTGTTACTCAGATATTTTCCAAGAACCTACAGAATTTGCAAATTTCCAGTAGAACCTACCACAATTTGTGTTCAAGGTAAATCAGATGAGCCAGGCTTGAATACTGAATTATATCTTTAAATGCCTTAGGGAAGGAAGGAAGGAAAGAGAGGAAGGGAGGGGAAGGGAAGGCAGGGGAAGGAAGGGAAGGGAAGGAATCACATCTTCCATGTCTGGGTTCAGTGCTGAGCTAGTAACTCTCAGTCAGCTTGTTGAGATATTTGTCTTTCAAGGTTCTTACCCTCCCTTTATTTACTTCTCCCCTTGCTCATGATACCTCACTGATATGCCCAGTGACCTTTTTCCTTTCTCCTTCCTATTCTTGCTTTTAAATCACCCTACTTTCAGGAAGCCTACCCAGTGACCTTTCTCCTTTCTCCTTCCTATTTTTGCTTTTAAATCACCCTACTTTCAGGAAAAGATGGCCATGCCATTTACAGTATATTATGAATTCCAATCAATGTATTAACTCTCCCAAGGATATCTCATTTTAATTCTTATCTCCAACTGCAGGATAACATCTAGGGGGTACAGTGGATAGAGCACTGGAGTTGGAATCAGGAAGAATCATCTTCTTTAGTTCAAATCTGGCCTCAAACACTTACTGTGTGACCCTGGACAAGTCACTTCTCCCCATTTGCCTCAGTTTCCTCCTCTGTGAAATGAGCTGGAGAAGGAAACAGCAAACCACTCCTGTATCTTTGCGAAGAAAACCCCAAATGGAGTCATGAAGAGTCAGACACAACCAAAAGAACTCAACAATAATCTCCTTCAGCTAAAATGAAGCAGGCAATGGAAGAGCTTAGAGGCAGAGGAATCTTCCTGTCCCTGATATCATACCTTTCTGTTTTGCTTATGTGTAAGGCAGACCTGTGGCCTCATCTTCAAGGACCAGTATGTTCCTCTCAAAATCTCCATTTGAAGAAGTATCCATGCTCTAGGCAGGCACTCTTCAAACATGGTTCCGCCCATGACCGTCCTCCCACTGGCACATTCCTCTTTGAAATTCCCCTGGAGGCCGGCGTGACTCTCCAGACCACTGCTCCACTTTTCCATTTCTTATGTTGTCTTCTCCCAGAAGAATTTAAGCTCTTTAAGAGCACAGATTGTCTTTCTACTTATTTGTGTCTGTAATCCCAGCACTTACCACAGTGCCTGGTACAGAGCACAGCTCTTGCTACTCCAGTTACCAATTCTCAAAGAATTACCTTATTGGCCCTCAGGTATGAACTACTGAACTGTCTGTCCTCTTCTAAGACCTAGCACTAGAGTAACCACACAGCTAAGTCTCAAAGTGTCTGGGACTTGATTTGAACTCGTCTTCCTGACTCAAAGTTCAACCTTCTATCCACTGTGCCAACTAAACTTCCTCTAAAGCAGTGGTTCTCAACCTTCCTAATGCCGCGACCCTTAATATTCATATGTGGGCTTATCTGCATGTGGGATAGAGGAGCAGCATCTCTGTTCCCAAGACCATCGGAAATATGTGTTTTCCAATGGTCTTAGGCGACTCCTGTGACCCCTGTGAAAGGGTCATTCACCCCCCCCCCCCAAGGGGTCGCGACCCACAGGTTGAGAACCGCTGCTCTAAGGTGTGCAGTGCATAAACCCCCGGGGCACAAGTTAGGAGAACCTGAGTTCATATTTGGCCTCAGGCGACTACTAGCTGTGTGACCCTGTGCAAGTCACTTGGCCGCTGTCTGCCTCAGTTTCCTCAGGTATAACATGTGGACAATAGTACTACTTCACAAGGTTATTGTGATGATCAAACGAGATAATATTTGTAAAGCACTGAGCGCAGTGCCTGACACCCAATAAATGTGTGCTTCCCTTTGTTTCACTACATATTTCTCCAAAGAGATCAAGAAGCAGTGGTATGCTGGTAAATACTGAACAACTGCCTCTTCCCACCCTCCCTCCACAAAAAAATACACTTAATACACTTTTAAGTCTAATCTACATTTTCTCCATTAGTTTCTTAAATGTAGACAATCAACAAAACAATAAATCAAACCCTGGTTTGATACTGAAATTTTAACAACTTTAACATTGCAAATTTAACAATTGGTTCTTGTGAACCAGGTTCAACTCACTCCAGTAATGAGTCCGTAGGATCAGCCTCGGCCTCTGGTGGTGCTGCAGTCATTTTTTAGTTGTGTCTGACTCTTTGTGACCCCATTTTCTTTGCAGAGATATTGGAGTGGTTTGCCATTTCCTTCTCCAGTTCATTTTACAGGTAAGGATACTGAGCTAAACAGGGATAAATGACTTGCTCAGGGTCACAAAGCTAGTAAGTGTCTGAGGTTGGATTTAAACTCAGGAAAAGCAATCTTCCTAACTCCAGGTCCGCTGAACCACCTGGCTACCCTGCTGCACCTATGACAGTGCTACACAAAGGATTTTGGAGCTGATTTGAACAAGATGTGTTCAGAGACGTGTTCTGACTGCCAAAGGGAGGTGGTCTTGTAAAGTTCATCAGCTTTTAAAAGTAACCCTAGTCCTGGCCAAATATCAACTGGCAAACCTCAAGGAGTGTGTTTTACATCACTGCTGTTCACATCCAGGGCCAAATTTCCAGGAGTGGCTTCTTAAGCATGATCCTCTTAAGATGGATTTTCACAGACCTGTTAGATGACTACCAGAAAGGATACTCAAGAATTGTTGGCACATGAGAATTTGGTGCCATGAGTTAAGGGCTTAATATATCATAACACTATGGATAATTTTAAAATCAGCTTTTATCTTCAGAATAAGGTATGTGATTGTCAAACTCCTTAGCTATCCCTTCTACAGTTACTCTGGGGTTTTTTAATCATTATCATTATAAATTCCCCCAATCCAGAGTAGTGTGGTATAGTGTGGAAAGAGCCCTCTACTAGGAGTAGAAGCCTGAATTTTAATCTAGGCTTTTTAACCTAGGCTCTACCATTAATGAATTATGTAGCCTTTCATTTACCTTGTCCCCTTTCTGAGTCTGTGTTCTTTTTTAAAAGAGGGAAGTTAGACATTAAAAGATCTCTAAGGTCCATAAAAACTCATGTTTCATTATTATGGCATCAGAGATATAAAAGCATGAGGAGTAGCTATTTTCCCAGTCATTAGGAGACTCATTGCATTAGGGCCATAACAATAGAGTTGCATCAGGAAATGCCTACCACATAGTTAGTGTCTCCTTATTATTGTTCTGAATGCCTTCCTTTCTTTTTTTTTTTTTATTTATTTACTCATTTACTTTCAGTTCCACAATCACTTGAGTTTCAGATTTTCTCCCCTCCCTTCCCCCGCCCCCCCCCCACCATGGTGGCGTGCAATCATGTATAGGATCTGCAAATACTTTCACATTGCCTTCCTTTCTTTTTAAAAATTCAACATTTAAAAGTATGCCCTGCCTCACACTTACAGAATAAGAATCTCAGAGTTGAAAAGAATCTCCTGTTTGACCTTGGGCAAGTCACTTAACCCCAATTTCCCTG
>CM053590.1:121477877-121500589 GCA_028646515.1 Pseudochirops corinnae
GAATAAGAATCTCAGAGTTGAAAAGAATCTCCTGTTTGACCTTGGGCAAGTCACTTAACCCCAATTTCCCTGCCTTCCCCCTCCAAAAAAAAAGACCAAAAAAACCAAAAGAACCTTGAAAAGCCATGGAGTCCAACCTGTACCAGAACAGTGATTCCCTCCTACAACCTAGCCAACAAACCATTATCTAGCATCCTCTTGAAGGTTTCCTATTTGGAGAGCCCACTAACTTCTGAAGCAACTCATTCCACTCATGGGCAGTTCTTATTTCCAGGAAATTTTTCCTTATGGGCTCCTTCATAACATTTCCTACATCTATCCTCTGGAGCCAAGCAGAATGAAATATGGTCCTTCTTTCACAAGTCAACTCCACAAATAAATGGAATATAGCCATTACAATCCCCTTCTCTTCACCTTTCCCCCTCCTTCCCCGCCAAGTCTTCTCTTCTCTGGGTTAAACACCCAGCACAGTCTCTTATTCTCTCACCTTACCCTGAACAAAGATGTACCCTCCCAGAACTGATGTCAGTAGAGCTTTCTGGCTCTTAGTTGACTTAATTGGGCATCCAGCCCATTAAAAACACCAAACTTTTCACAGGAATTGCTGCCAACCCATGTTTCTCATACTATATTAATATAGTTGACTTTTTGGACCCAAGAATAGAACTTAACATTTATTCTTAAAAATTTTTATTTTATTAGATTTAATCCATCATTTTAGTTATAGAATCTCTTTGAATGTTGACTCTATCTAGTTTCAAATGATCTCTAAATCTGATAACCTATATTGGTTATCAGATCTTGGCCTATATTCAAGTTGTTTTCTCTAAAACATAACAGGGACTTCCTGAGTGAGGAAATGCACCTACCAATGCAAATAGACAAATCCTGGCTCAAGATAAGAAGAAATTCCACCTAGTTCTGTTTTCTGGGGCCAGGCAGAATGAGTTTAATCACAGGATCATAGATTAGATCCATGAGGGGAATGAGCTCCCTCCAGAAGCAGTGTGTTTCCCATCACCTGAACCCTTCCAGCAAAGGCTGGATGACCACTTGTCAGTTATGTTGTCAAGAACATTCTTTTTCCAATATGGCCTCTGAGGTTCCCTTTAAGAGTCTAAGATTCTAAGGTTCAACTCCATTCTTTTCCCCTCACTTCCCATTCCCACCCACACACCCCAATGTAATCATCTCCAAAAATGTTTTTTAAAAAAAACCTGACAACAGGCTGTATCTTAAAGCCTAATAGCAAACCAATGCATTTGTATTTCATTTGGGAAACTTGTGTGGACCTCTGCCAAGCACCTCCAAGCTGAGCAGCTGGCTGAACACACACCACCAGTGACTCACATTTGTGTTTGTAAGGGGAAACAAATAATTAAAAAAGATCAAAGACTCAATGTGATAATGAGAAACATGCTCATTGCTGCTCATCTACTGCTGAAAATCTCTACTTACAGGGATAAAATATTTTATAAGGAAAAAATTTTATTATGGGCCTAGTTTGGGGCTTGCCCTGAGGGTAGAACTTTTGTTCTAAGGTAGGTGACATTGCTGTTTGCCACAGCTGCAACCAAAGTGTCAGGAAAACATCCGCGAATGCCTCAACTCTGCTTTCATGCTTCATTCACAGGCATTTCTTTCTTAGACCTCAATGTTTTCACCTGTAAAACTGGAGGTGAGGGTGGGGGTGTGAACTACATAAATTCTAAGATCCATCCAGCACTCAAACTCCATGAGTCTGTGAATCTTTCTTCATGTGGAAGGCAGCCCTTTAGGCCTTTATATGTCCCTCATCTCTCTCCTCTGGACTACTGAATGTTTCAAAATATTTTTTGAATGTGATAACTTGAAAATGGTCTCCTGCAGACTAATTATAAATATACACACACACTCCTGCAGACTTGTTATAAATATATATATGTATACACATGTATACATACATATACATATATGTATATATTTATATATTACACGTGTATATGTATGTGTGGTATGTATATGTGGTTTGTATGGTATGTGTGTGTATAATATATATATATCTCATATATATACAGTGGTTAATATATTTTTTCAAGCACCAACAAATATCTCATGCATTCTCAGTCTTTAACTTCTTCACTTATCCTTTACCATCTGCCTACAAATATGCTCAGAAATCCCAAGTCCCAATGAAAAACCTTCCCTTTCACCCTTCTATATTATCTAATTACTCTTTGGGACAGCTTAGGTGGCTCAGTTGATAGAGTACTAAGCCTTGAATCAGGAAGACTCATCTTCTTGAGTTCAAATCTGGCCTCAAACACTTACTAGACATGTGACCAAGGGCAAATCACTTAATCCTGTTTGCCTCAGTTTCCTCATCTGTCAAATGAGCCAGAGAGGGAAGTGGCAGACCACTGCAGTATCTGTGCCAAGAAAACCCCAAATGGGGTCATGAAGAAATGACTGAACAATAACAACAAAAATCTCATCTCTCTTCTCCCTTTCACTGCTAAACTCCAAGGAAAGTTACCTAAACCCACTTCCTTACTACCTGACTATGTTTCCCTTAACTCCTTACAATCTGCCTTCTGCTTCTCCTGAAACTGCTCTCTCACAGTTGACCAACAGCCTCCTCATCACGACATTCAACAATCTTTTTTACTCTTTATTCTCCTTGACCTCTGTGCTACTTTTGACATCATTGAGCCCTCTCCTTCCTTGACTTCAAAGTCATCAAGCTCTCCTGATTTTCACCCCTTTTATTTTTCATTATTTTTGTTATCTATTTTTTGTTATTTATTTTCATTTCTTTATTTTTGTTATCTCTTCATTTTTTTTTCCCTCCCCAAAGTATCTGCCCCATCTCTTCTCTTTCTATGCTCTACACATTGGCAGTTTCACTCACTCCCTCTTGTGAGTGGTTTCCCTATCCCTTCCTTCCCTACCTCCACTGTGCCCTTTGGAATACATATTCTATTACGAACAAACTGCCCTTCATACTAGATCTGTGCTTTTTTCCCCTGGAAACTGCCTTTTATATATTATGTATTCACTTTATGTGTGCATGATGACTTTTCCCCCCAAAGACATAGGTACTTAATAAATTCTTGTTGAGTTGAATTAAATCCCATAGCTCCAATGATCACCGCTACATGGATGAATCACAAATCAATTTCTTGAGTTCAGGCTTCTCTTGGGAGGTCCCAGCAATATGTTTCCAACTGTTCAACATTTTTTAATCTGACTTAACTAAAGCCATAGAAAGCATGCTTGTCAAATTTACAATGAACATAATAAGATAAAATTAAATGAGGACAAGTGTAAAGTTCTACATTTGCAGTAAAAAAAATGAACTTCATGAATACATGCTAGGAAAGGGAGAGCTAAACTCCAGTTCATTTTAAAGAGTCAAAGAGTATTAGTGGACTACAGGCTCAATAGGAGTCAGTAGTGTCAGCAGGAGTCAGACAGTCAAAAAGCTGACACTAGCGGTAGGTAGGTGGAGCAGTGGATACCAGGGGCGGGGAGCCTGTGGCCTTGAGGCCACATATGGCCCTCTAGGTTCTCAATGTAGCCCTTTGACTAAATCCAAACTTCACAGAACAAATCCCCTTCATAAAAGGATTTGTTCTCCAAAACTTAGACTCAGTCAAAAGGCTGTACCCAAGGAGCTAGAATGGCCTTGAGGCCTACACAGAATAGAGCACTTGCCCTGCAGTCAGGAAGACCTGAGTTCAAATCCAGCCTCAGACACTTATTAGATGTCACTTGCCCCAATAGCCTTTGTTGCATTCAAAGAGGCTCAGTGTGAGAAGGAGGGAGGTGATAGTTCTATTGTACTCTGGCTCACTCCAGTCACAGCTGGAGGTGCCCATCTGGGTGAAATCTGGACAGAAAAAAAGGTTGGCTCAAAGAGAGTGAGGTCTCAAAATGAGGATCTAAGAAAAGAGGGAAATCTGAATCTCTCCAAGTCACTGGTCGCTAATAATCATTTTTCTCGAGGGCAAGGGTCGTACCTCATCTAAACTAAGTACATCTCAGCACCCAGCCCAGAGCTCTGCCCTGACATAGCTGCAGCTTAATAAATATTTGCTCTCTTATATTATAGAATATTAGCTTTGTTGTCTAGTCACATAGATTAGTGAGTTAATAGCTCCTGTTTTCTCAAAGATCTGTAGCTTTAAAAAAAAAAGCCCATAGACTTTAAGGGAGCATCATCACTTGGTATAAGACAAAAATGACAACCTCAGATTTATGATTTACACATTCCTGTCATACTCAGCCCTTCTATGCTATTTCCCTTATGGGTTCCTTTGAGTGGCAATTTCTTTTGGCTTGTATCACCAACATATGAGAGAACCTTGCTTATCTGGGTAACCCAAACATAAAAGGGAATGACCCTACTTGGCAAAAAGATTTTTCACAGAAAATTATTTGAAAACAACTTGCTGTTATGAAAATCTTCATTTTAAATTATCTTATATTAAATAGTGGTGGAAGAGCATATTAAATGTGCTATATGCTAATATTCCACCATGATTTCCATTGCTGGAGAAAAGATGACCACAGGGACCCATGTAGCTTGGCCTTTAGCTGGGAGCTAATAATAAGTGAAGGAATAAAAACACATCATTACAGACAGTATAGTGGAGACAGTACTATTAAGCAGGCCAAGAAGATTATTGTCTGTTTCACCAGCTCCAGCTCATTAAACATTCTGTTGAAAACTGTTCCAGCTCCAAGCTCTAAATGAAGCAGACTTGCCTGGCAATGAAGCTTTCCACTGGTTCCTGGCTAAAATACCATGCTTTCCCTAAAGAATGCCTCAAATGGGACTATCAGGTTCTCCAAAGGCAAAAATGAGAAATGAAAAGATTGGTCTGGAGATCATGGGTGGCAAATACTAGACCAGAAAGATCCGATGCCCCTCATTATAAAGATAGGCCCCACAAATTCTGCACGAACAAGAAGAGAAGGTTAAGTTACCAAGTATCTTTTGAGTTGTTGTTTTTTTTCCAAATTGCCCTCAAAATCTTTTCTTCTGGAACTCTGGTAGTTCCCATTCACTTTACAATTTAGTTGGCACTAATGTTTCAGGATAATGAGGCCAATGGCATCAAGTAACTTCCATATTCAAACTCCCAGAACTGACATCTCTCAAATTTCATCTGCCTGGTGTATGTGCTAAGTCCCCACTAGACTGTGAACTCCTTGAGGGCAGAAATCATACATTCTTTCTGTGTTGGACACAGTAGGCACCTTACAAATTTTCTTTGTATTAAATGTATGTGTAGTATGATAAAAATAATATATATAGTTTTCCAAACTTTAAAACAATATATAACTATCAATTATCATTATCAATATAGCACCTGGGAGGAGTCTCACTGTCCCAATTCACAGAGTGAGAACTTCAGACAAAGCTGCCCCAGGTTCAACATCCTGTATGCATCTACATCCATTTAAAATCATAGTGCAAGAGCCCCTACTATGTGTTTACTAGTTAAGTGGAGGGCAAATTTAGTTCAAAGCAAAGGCATTTAATGAAATAGCAAAGTAACAGGCCAAAGCAATGAAATATTTCATCTTTAAGCCAAGGGCATACTCTCCTACACATACACCATCAGTGGTAAGAGTAGACACACACAGGAAACACATGATCAAGGCGTGTATCTGGAGGAGCACACATATGAGTAAAACATGTGGCCCTTAGGCTCTTTTCCCCCCAGTTATGATCTTTTAGAAAACAGATACCTTTAACTCATTCATCCATGTGAATAGGCACAGGTCTTTCTTGGTAGAAAAAAATCCTTCTGGGTTTTTTTACTCAAGGATAACTCCATCTATTCCTTTCAGAGCCTTGGCTAGAACAGATTTTTTCGTCTGCAAGAAATTCTTTGCCCCAAACACCAAGCTCTTTAGTACAAAAACAATGGCCCTCCTAACTAGACTCCATTGTAATTTTGAAACCATTATTTCCAATCATAGGGCTTGATCACAGGACTTGCATCTCTATCTGAGACCTCAGTGTAGTTTAGGGTAAAGATTCCTTATGGTTTGTTTCATGCTTAATTTTCAATGGCTAGATTACATATGGTCAGTAAACAAAATAGAAACTTCCTTCTTAACAAAATACCAAGGGTTCTCAAAGACCAGGGTCTCCCAGTTCTGGATCATCAAACCCTAACACTCCCCCATGAAGATAGATGAGTTTAGAAGTTGGGAGTAAGGGAAACCCAGGAAGACACAGGAACAAAACTAAACTTAAAGGTTGTCATTGTAATCACCTGCCTAACCATATTCCTAACCTTTTATATGGATCCACCAGCAAAGTCTTCAATATTTGAGCTTTCTTTCATAACACAGAGTGTCCCAAAAATCTTGGCATAGTTTAATGCAGGGATGAGGAATCTGTGGCTTCCAGGCCACACGTGGCCTTCTAGGTCCTTGGGTGCAGCCTTTTGATCGAGTCCAAGCTTTAACTGAACAAATCCTTTTATTAAGGTGATTTGTTCTGTGAAGTTTGGATTCAGTCAAAGGGCTTCACTTGAGAACCTAGAGGGCCACATGTGGCCTCAGGTCACAGGTTCCCCACACCTGGTTAAAACTTTAAACTGTAGTAACTGGCATAGCATAGTCAATTCAGCTCAAGATGAAGAAGAAGGAAAGAAGGAAGGAAGGAAGGAAGGAAGGAAGGAAGGAAGGAAGGAAGGAAGGAAGGAAGGAAGGAAGGAAGGAAGGAAGGAAAGGAGATAAGGGAGGGAGGTTTTCATTGTCAAGAATACCCCAAAATGGGATCATGAAATGTCAGACATGATTGAAAGAACTGAACAACGACCACAACTGTTCTACATTCTTGCCAAATTAGACCATTCTCTGCTTCCCAAACAGTCTTTACAGTCTTCTGTTTCTTTGACTTTTCTCAGACTTTTCCCTCTGTCCAACAAGACCCTCTTTAAGCGTTGTTGAATTCCTTCATATCGATTAAAACAAAACTCAAATATCACCCCCTCCACTGTCTTCCCTAATCCACCCTGTCTGTAGGAACCTTCCTCCTCAGACTTCACATAGTGTTTTGCTTTAAAATTTTCTAGTGCATTTATTGTTTAACATTATAGTTATATATGTTAGTATCTTATCCCATTACTAGACTGTAATGTCCACAAGGATAGGTAAAGTGTCTTATCTAAACTTTGTATCTCTCTCAATGCCCATCATAGAACTTTGTACAGAGTAGGAACTTAATAGATGTTGGTAAATCAATTAGTAAAATGAATGAATGGATAAATATTTACTAACTCCTTGTACTGTGTTGTCTATTGGCTTTGGGCTCAAATGACTAATCTTCAAAAGCCTCTAGAGAAGAAAGAATAAAGCAATTCATTTGTGGGACTAATAATTCAGAGATTATAAAACATGCTACAAAATAACAAGATAATTTATAAGTGTGCACTCTTTGTATTAGTGGTATAAATCACAAAATAATGGAAGAGTCCTCATAATGCAAAATTTTTCCCCCTCTTTATGAGCTAATTTATAATTCATAAAAAGCAATGAGAAATGGCATTAAAATCTATCTTGATAGATAGGGGGATACAACATAGACACCATACCACATATTACTCTATAATTTTGCATAAGCATTAAAATGACATACATACCAACTGAAAGAGTCCCTTGACCTCTGGCACAAGAACATCTGAGAAAAAAAAAAGGAAAAGGTTCAGAATGTATGGTAAAGGATGCAGTTGTTGTTGACCTTATGACACAATGACATCATTGCCCAGTCCTCTGATGTCTTCTGTGTCCCCAGGTCTCGAGCAATTTACAGCACAGTCCAATGCATGAGACTTTCCCTAAGAATGCATAAAATACAGGTAAACACATCCACTTAGAAAGCCATTTGAGCAAAGAACACTGGCTAGTTTGGAGTATACCAGTCCAGAGACTTGGACTATTCCTGCCTCTGGGTTTTTGTTGTTTGTCCTTCATTCTCGAAGAGGACCATGACATCAGGAAGCTGATGCCATAACTTGCAAGTGAATTGAATTTCAGTGAGGCAGGACTGTGCAAGGTCACCAGCCTCACTTTCTCCTCCAGAATCATCTGGGTCCAGTGGCCATATCAAGATGGCTGGGGCCTCTGTGTAACCTCAGAATGAAAAAGGGGGTTCTTTGGGCCTACTAGCAGCAGCTTCTAGCTTCCACTCTTCCCAGCCTCTCGTCACTTATTTTGGTAATAATAAAAATGGGACAGAAATATTCTTTACAGAGTTTTCTTTTTACCCATAATACTTCCCAGGAATTAGTGAGTTAATCATGTATGAATAGTACTCAAACCTCTTGGAAGGAAAGAAGAGAATAGAAGAGGACAAAATGTTATTCTTTCCTCTCTATTTCTTTTTAGGCATGCCAGGCTACATTTCATAGTTTGATTGAAATTGTGCCATCCAGTCTGTCTATTCACAAACAAATAAAATATTCTGAGCTTTTTGCATTTGGAAGAACACAGCTTGCATCTTTTTATGAAGAAAAATAAACACTGTGTATTGTAACAACCCAAGTATGATGGATTAAACATGCATGAAAGCCAGAGCAGCTCTTGTTACACAGACCATAGACTGGCTATTAGGAAAAAGTGAAGCAGGAGGGTTAGTGACACAGAACAGTCAGTGTGTGGAGAGATGTGTGTGACACTGTTTTAGAAGAGTAGAGTGGAATCAGGCTGCATGGCCCTGTTTACACTGCACCTTGAATATGGCAACTTTACAGAAATGAAATTAAAATAGAGTTTAAAAGTCTTAGATGAAGCCACATGACTGTGACTTTAAATACTAGGACATATCTAGGGATGAGGCAACTAGGGCTCTGACCCAGGGTGCTGACATCCCAACTTAGAGGAACCCCTCAGAGGACAAGAGGAAAAGGAGACTGTAGGTCCCCAAAGGTTGGAGGGAGATGAAATCTTCGGCATGGATGCTTCTGCTCTTCCTCAGGTACAAATTGGGCAGAGGAACAGCATAGCCCTAATGCAAATTGAGATTGAGAATGGTACCCTTCACAATGGTACCCTGACCACACTCCACATTCATAGAAAAGTAAATTCAGGGAAGAGAGACAGACTTGCTTGTGGTGGAGGCATGGGAGGGAAAAGTGCTTCCCATGATGTAGGAATTCTTGTAGAAAGTAGACAGACTGGGTCCGGGGACTTCCAGGCCTTGAACTGCTCCAGGGTGGGTATACATTTCTCCCTAACCATATTGAACCTAGGGGAAAATGGTAGTGTAGCTACCATACAGTCCTTGAAAGAGCACTGGGATGAAAAAAAGTCCCCCAAACACCACCATCCCCATCATCCCCATCCTGACAATTGAATTTTCCTTGTGCATCAGAATCCCAGTATATAGCTCTGATATGAAGATAGACAGACAGAGTAAACCTCTCCCATTTTACTATTATAATTGTGTCCTAATGGAGACTCACAGGACCAAAAACATTCAAGAATTTCTCTTATATCAAGCTCTTACTTACAGGTTGCTTGAAATTATTCTCCTGTTGTATGTAGCACGCAAATAGGTCTTGTCTCCCCGTCATAAATTCCTTAAGAGCCCAATTCTTCTATTTCTTTTCTACCTTCCATGTAACCAAGTATAATATATTTGCAACATACTGACAGATACAAATACATACATATGGTTATTGATTCTACCATGCTCCTCAAAGGGGCAAGTGCAAAAATCTTCTCCATTCAAGCTCCTGATTCTACATCTTTTCCCCTTTCTCTTAGTAAGTGACTTGGTTTCCTGCTTTATAGAGCATTCATTAAACACCTACTCTGATTAGCCACAGTGCTAAGTGCTTGGGGTCCCAAAAGAGGAAAAAACAGTCCCTGCTCTTAAGGCATTCACAGTTGAATGGGGGAGACAACATGCAAACAACCGTGCACAAACAAGATCTATACAAGATAATTTGGAAATAACCAAACAGACAGAAGTTACTAGGATTAAGACGGGGAAAGGCATCTTGTAGAAGAAGGGATTTTAGCTGTGACTTGAAGAAAGCCAAGGAAGTCAAGAGATGGAAATGAGGAGGAAGAGCATTCCAGGCATGGTGGACAGCCAGTGAAAATGGCCAGAGTTGGAACATGGAGTGTTCTGCGCAAGGAAGAGGACAGAGGCCAGTGTTACTGGACTGAAGTCTGTGGGAGGGGCCAAGTTATAAAGGGCTCTGGATGCCAAACAGATCGTGAAGGCAATAGGGAGCCAGCGGAATTCAGTGAATGGGCAGGTGATATGGTCAGATCTACATTTTAGAAAGATCAATTGGATAGCTGATTGGAAGATGAACCAGAGTGAGGAAAGGCTTGTTAGAGGGAAAACAATCAGAAATCTAGAGAATGTATGAGGTGAGGAGAGAGACCCCCTTCTATCCTCTGACACTGCTACCACCCCGGCCTAGGCCCTAATCATCTCATGCCTAGATTATTGAAATAGCCTACTGGTTGGTCTCTCTGTCTCAAGTCTCTCCCCACTCCAGTCCAGCCTACACTCAATGGTGAAATTTATCTTCCTAAAGCACAAATGTCACCATGTCAGTCCCCTAGGCAATATACTCCAGCGGCTCCCTATTACCATCAGGGTCAAATAGGAAATTCTATTTGGTATTCAAAGCTCTTCACAACCCGACTTCCTACCTGTCCAGTGTTCTTACCCTAACTTACTCACACCACCATCCAGCCCTACACCCCTACACACACAGACAGACATACAGACACACGCCCTGCCATCTCCTGACACTGGACATTTATACTGACTTCCCCACATCTTAAATATTTTCCTTCCTCATCTCCAGCTTCTAGGAAGCTCCCGGCTTCCTTCAAGTTCCAGGAAAAAAAAAATCTTCCTTCTACAAGAAGACTTTCTGGAGCCCCCTTAACGCCAGTGCCTTCCCTCTGTTTATTTTCTCTAATTTATGCTGAATATATATATATATATATATCTTGTTCGTACATGATTGTTTACATGTTGTCTCCCTCGTAAGAATGTGGACTTCTTGAGAGCAGACTGCCCTTTTTCTCTCTTTCCATCCCTAAAGCTCAGCACAATACCCAGAAAAGAATAGTCAATAAATACTTCTTGACTGACTTTCTCCTCTCTATTCTTCTACAACATAACATTTTTGTGGTTCTCCTTCCTCTTCTGTCTTCTTTGCTAGCTTTTCATCCTCCTTCCATTCATATGTATTCTTGGAGGCTTTGTCCTTCAAACTCATGTGTGTGTGTGTGTGTGTGTGTGTGTGTATGTGTGTGTGTATGTGTGCGCGCGCGTGTTTGTGTACTTTTTCCCTTGGCAATCTCATATAGTCCCATGGCTTCAATTAACATCAATTTATAGAGAGCTCCTGAATCTCTCTTTATCCTCTAACCTCTCTCCAGAGTTCCAGGCACGTATGTGTGTACATATAGAAACACAGATATATTTATACGTGAATACACACACGTACATCAGCTAGAAATCTCTACCTGATTGTCCTCCTGGCATATCACACTCAACTTCACCCAGAAATAAACTTTCATTCCCACCCCACCCCCCACTTTCATTGCAAATAAAACCTATCTACTCTTTCCCTGCCTTTTCTGTTTCCTGATGGCAACATTATCCTTTCAATCTCCCAGGCTCTGTTGGAGTTATCTTGGACTCCCTACCACCAGCACTGTTCCATATCCAATCATTTGCTCACATCACTGGTAAAACCTGGACAGTATTCCAGTGTCATGCCAGGAAACTGAATCATTTTCATTTGAATTGTCTTAGAAAGATTCTGAAGATCACCTGGAAGGATCAGGTATTGGACACTAAGGTTATTTCTAGAACTAAACTGCCAAGTATTCAAACTCTACTGCAGGGATTGCAACTCAGATGGGCTGGTCACATTGTTAGAATGCCAAATGTAAGCTTACTGAAAAGACTACTGTGTGGAAAACTCACATACAGCAAACACTCACATGATGGTCGGAAGAAGAGATACAAGGGCACTCAAGGTCTCTCTGAAGAACTTTGGAATTGACTGTATGACATGAAAGACACAGGTACATGACCAGCCAGCATAGCATGCCTACATCAAAGAAGGTCCTGTGCTCTCATGAGCAAAGCAGAACTGAAGCAGTTGAAAAGAAACGCAAGATGAACAGATTTAGAGAATCCACCCCAAAGGTTCATATGGACTATTTCTGGCTGACCCATAGTAAAGCATCTGAGCTCATCGTATTGGCCTGATCAATCACAGTAAGACACACTGTACCTTGACTCTAACATGGTAATATCATTTCAGGCCTCTTCAAGAATGAAGGACAACAACTAACCTACAAATCATTTGCCAAGTCATACAGATTTTACTTCTGCAATATCTCTTCCATCTGTCCCCTTTTTGCCATTGCAACAACCTTAGCTCTATCCTGCCCCCTTTTTTTAACTAGACTATTGGAATAGTTTCCTAATTGGACTTCCTATAAGCCCAGTTATCTGCACTTCAGTTCATACCTCCATTCATCTTGTTGATCACCCCTCCAAAATCTTTCAGTGATATACCAATGGCATATGATTCCCTACCAAATAAAGTATAAAGTCCCTAAATTGGCATTCACTGCCCTACACACTGACTACAGTCTACTTTTATAGCTTAAATTCTATTACTCTCCTTTGCCTACTCTTCTGGCTAAACTAAACTATTCTCTGTCCCCTGCTCTTACTATGCCCTCTCCTATGTCCATCCTCCATGTCTAGAATGGATTCCCATCCCACCCAACCCATCTGAGGCAGCTAGGAAGCACAGTGAGCAGAGCACTGGATGTGGAGTCCTAAGACCTAAGTTCAAATCCAGACTCAGACCCCTACTAGCTGAGTGACCCTAAGCAGGCCAATTAACCTTGTTTCTCCCAAATGAAAGTCATTTTTCCCTTCTATTTCTCACAGCACTCCTGTTGTACTTATCACGTTCTCCCTTTCTTCATAGATATTTGTGTATATGTGTTTTTCTTGATATAAGGGTCTATGTCTTAATTATCTTTGTAAATTGACTTTGATTTGAGTAAGGGATGTCATCATTTCCCTGATGTCATAGTCCTCTTCAAAAACAAAGGACAAACACAACCTGTGAATAGACTGAGCTACCTGAATGGGGACCCAGCTAGCTGGGTAACTCAAATTGTCTTCTCCCTCTCTTCCATCTCTCTCTCCTTCTCTTCTCCAAAGGAAGGTAAATTTTGATGGCCAGAAGCTACCCACTTAACTTGGGATTTACGGGCTAGATTTCTTCCTCCCTCCCTTCCTTCCATCCATCCTTCTTTCCTTCCTTCCTTTTCTTTCTTACACAAAACCTTAAACCCAGCTCATTCTGAAGCTCACAGATTGGACCACAATAGGTCCCTGACCAAGTTCCACTTAATGGCTGTATTTTGGGCCGTCCTGGCTTAGAGTCAACATTCAGTGGTAACTGTTTCTCTTTGGAACAGCAACCCTAAGGGTCTTTTCCTGCCAGCTTTATTTTTTTTCTTTTTTCTAATTAAAGGGGCCATCCCTTGACTCACTTCTTAAAGAGTCCTATTCACTTAATGGGTGTCACCTCACTCTGAGAACCTGAAAAGGCCTTAGCCTAAAAGGGCCAGGGTCTCCCATTGCATCCTGGACCATCTCCAGTCATCCTGATGAATCTCTGGCCACTGGACCCAGATGGCTCTGGAGGAGAAAGTGAGGCTGGGGATCTTGCACAGCCCTGCCTCATTCAAATCAAAGTCAACTTCGAGTCATGTCATCACCTCTCTGATGTCATGGTCCTCTTCAAGAACAAAGGACAAACACACAATCTTTATAAATACAGGATGAGTGATACTGGACTTGTGATTTCCCTGATAAGGGGAACTCCTAGAAAAAGGAAGCTCCCTCTACCAGTGCAGGGAAGCACCTTCTCTGCAAAGTGCAGTCTTAAAGGGTCATCTAGACCTAGAGCACTAAGGTGCAACTAGGTGGTGCAGTGGATAGAGTGCCAAGCCGGGAATCAGAAAGACCTGAGTTCAAATCCAGCTTCAGACATTTGCTGTGTGACCCTGGTAAGTCACTTAACTGGTCTCAGTTTCCTCATCTGTAAAATGAGCTGGAGGAAGAAATGTATCTCTGCCAAGAAAACCCCAAATGGGGTCAGGTAGATTAGGACAAGACTGAAAAAAAGTCTTAACAACAAAAGAGAACTAAAAGGTTAAGTGACTGAATCAGGATCCCACAGCCAGTCTGTGTCCTAGAGGGACTTCAACCTGGGTCTCCTGGGCTCCAAGACCAGCTCTCTACCCATTAGACCAATATACAAACTCAAAGTGATTTGGGGGTTTGGTGGGCTAACCATAAGGATTAAGTATGATATGAGATATGCTGTGATTTTTGTCAGCATGGGAAATTCCACTACTTCAGACAGATAATATCCTAGCTAGGATTCAATACATCAGATCTAGGGGTGTATGTAGTGTTGTAAAGTTCATAAACCAGTGAGGTTTATATCAGAGACAGGATTTGAACTCAGGTTTTCCTGACTTCAAGCCTGGTATACACTAATCCACTATCACATAGTAAAATGGGACCAACAGCTTCTCAGAGTGCAGTGTGCCAACTCACTTTGCTGCTGCTATGGTCTGCAAGCATGTCCTGGCTTTTCCCACTCCATATCTACTTCCTCTGCACCTGCCTGGTCACATTCCTATGACAGCATTCTTTTTCCCTGTGAGACAATCAATTGTTTCCATTTTTAAAAACCAAGAAGAAAAGCAGGTCCAGAGGAGAGGTGAGGGGAGACATTAGACAACTCAGAAATACTTTGCACTTCATACTGAAAGGACTTTTCCCCAGAGCACTCCTGATAACCAGTTGTCTGGAACAAGAGTGGCCAGAGCAGATCTGGGCAGTCACGGATTATTGGCCAAAAGAGAATTCCGCTTCCTCCACCAGCAGATTTATAACCAGAAAGAAAAAGTGTATTTCCTAAATTCCTGGCCAGTGTGTGGACTGTATTAGTATTTCACTCCTCTTCAAGTAAAAGCCACAAATCCCCAAGTGGAAGTGACAGCCCCCACAGAGGGGAAATTTTTCAGGAACGAATGTTCTCTTGCCATTTATTTTTCATCACATGTCTTTAACTAAACTCAATCCAGCAAGCACCAACATAAACACACCCGGTAGTGAGAGTTCTGAGACACACTCGTAATCCTGGGCAAGTCACTTAACCTTTATTTGCCTTATTTCCTCATCTGTAAAATGGGGATGCACTCTGCCAAGAAAACCCCAAAACGGAATCACAAAGAGTTAGACACAACTGAAACAGTTGTGCTCTCTACATACACATTTATATGTACGCATATGTGCACAGACATGTGTAAACACAGATCGGTGTGTGTGTATGTATGTATACACATGCATGCATGCGTGCACACCATCTACTATGGACAAAAAATAGTCCCAAAGAGCTTTATTTTACCAGGGGGTGACAGGGTACAACATGTGTTGTTCTTGTTGTTGTTGAGTCATTCCAATTGTGTCTGACTCTTCATGACCCTATTTGGGGGGTTTGTCATTTGCTTATACAGTGTGTCCCCATCTTACGGATGAGGAATTGAGGCAAATGGAGGTTAAGTGACTTGCCCAGAGTCATGCAGCTAGTAAGTATCTGAGGCCAGGCTTCAACTCAGGGACATGTCTTCCTGACTCCAGGCCCAGTGCCCTATTCACTGGACCCCCTAGCTGCTCCAAACAACACATATACAAATAAGTAAGGGAAAAGTAATTTTAGGTGCCACGTGAGGACATTATTAACAACTTGGGGGATCATGGAAGGCCATGGATAAGAAGTGCCAGGTGAGCTGAACCTTTAAAGGAGATATAGTCCAGTCATGGAGTACAGTCTATGCAAAAGCATAAGAGAGGCAACTTCCCACAACCATGGATCTTCTCTGCATTTATCCATATGAGACCTCTAGGATTTATTTTTCTTCAGTTAAAATGGAGGGTGATAAAAAAAATGGCCAAGTTGAAGGGAATTAATACATGAGCCAGAAACATCCCTTTACAAAGTCCTCCTGCCCTCATTCACAGAGACATGGGTCTGCAGGGTCCACCTGCAGGGTCCACCTGCTGCTTGAAAAGGCCTCTCTTGCCAAATTATAAACTTTGACCCAATTTCCTGTTTTGGGTTTGGATTTCCCCAAGTCATTCCCTTGGGTGGCTTTCAATGTAGATCTTACAAAGTGGAAAAGAAAGAGAAAAAGTCCAGGAACAAAGTTGGCTGTAGAAAATCCCCCAAATTAAAACATACTTTTTTGAACATTCTCAATACTGCACAGTTCAAGTAAAATCTGGAATTTTTTGTTTCCATCAAGGTCTGGTTTAAATATTTGGAACTCTCTACCAGCATGTGACATAATTTTTCCTTTCTAAATTGTGGTGTTAAAAATATTTAGTCAAACACTTTGAACCAATTGTCTTCTTAAAACACAATATGGATTATATATTTGTTTACAGCTTTGAAGCAAAACTGTGTGACATTGTACATGCTGAGAAGCTGTTAGAGCATCCCAGTCAATTCCTCAGGGAAATTCAAAGACTTCTTGACTTGTACTAAACATACAAACACACACAGACAGACATCAGGCCCCCTGTTATTTACTACAGCAGTTCTAGGCATCTTGCCAAGTTCCTGTCAAACACACCCAAGGAAGGCAGCCCCTATGACTAGGACTCAGCAAAGAGGACTATTAACATTTTGTTTCTTATTCTAAACCTCTTGTTCAACTACTACAAAAAGAAATGATTAATTCTTCACAACTCTCAGGAACTAAAGGTAGAAAAGTCTAATAACTCTCTTCCCATTTCCACCGTCCCATTTAACCAGGCTTTCAGAGGAACGGGCTACTCCTATAACAAAAACAGCAATAAGCACCCATCTATGTTCTAGACTATGCGTGAAGCACTGGGAATGCAAAGGAAAGAGAAAATTGCCCTAAGAAGACTTTCCTATTAATTACCTTACTACTAGGAGGGTCTGTGATTTCATCCACGTGGTTATCTCCTGGTACAGGAGCTCTCTCTTCTTAGCAAATTGCAACCAGTCTATGTAGCTATAAATATAGGGGTCCTTAACCTTTTCTGGGTCATGGACTTCTCTGCAGTCTGGTGAAGCCTATGTACCCCTTCTGAGAAGAATATTTTAAAATATTTTCATTAATATTTAAATTTAATTATGTAATAAAATTTATTTATATAATAAAAAATAAAATATATTTATTTTTAATTAATATTTTAAATAAAAAATAAAATGCTTAGGATTACAAAGAAAACCAATTATGGAAATATGGTTTATTTATATTAACTATTTCAATATATATAGATATACGGATATAACTACATTTCAGTATGTATGTATATATGTGTATACATATACATATGTGTGTATATATATTATATATATTTAAAAACAAGTTCGTGGACCCCAGGTTAGGAACTCATGTCCTAGAGAGTTGCCTGAGGCACAGAGGTCAAATGACTTGCCCAGAGAGCATCATAGGTGGGAGCAGAGTATAGAACACTGGACCCAGAAAGAGGAAGACTTGAGTTCAAATATGGCCTCATTCACTTACTATCTATATGACCCGGGGCAAGTTACTCAACCTCTGTATGTCTCAGTTTTCTCCACTGTAAAACAGAAATAATAACATTACCCACCTTGCAAGATTATCATGAGGATCAGATGAGATGATATTTATAAAGCTCTTAGCATAATGCCTGGTACCTAGTAGGCACTTAATAAATGTTCCATTTCTGTCTTGCTTCCATCCTACCTTCCTTCCCTCTCTCCTTCCTTCCTTTCTTTTCCTTCCTCCCTTCTTTGAATTAAGGACCTCTTGACTTAAAGACCAGTACTCAATCCATTATACCATTCTGCCTCTCACCTGATAATTAAAGAGTTAATCAAAAATGCAATAAGCTGCTTGTTAGGGAAATGAGCATCTTTCCCCTGGAAGCACTAAAGAAATGGCTAAATAACCCTTGGTGTGGCATGTTGTAGAAGGGGTTCATGTGTCAGGTAAGAAGTTGGACCTTTCTAGCTTTAAGACTTTATAATGCCCTGGAGTCAAGATCCTGTTTGTGTAGAGGTAACAAATGATAGAGCCTTCCTTATGTCCACACCTAGATAGCACCCTGCAGAATCCAGAGCTAGCCTACCCTTTAGCCCCATGCACCACCAGGCCCCTGTTGTTGTCTGGTGGTGTCCAATTCTTTGTGATTCATGTGGACTATACCATCAATAAGGTTTTCTTGGCAAAGATGCCTTCTCCAGTAACCAGGCCCCTTGTACCTTCTATATGAGGATTGACATTCAACTCATAACCTCTTTTCCCCTTTCTTCCTTTTTCCCTCTGCCTAGGGTAGTGATGGGGAACCTGTGGCCTTGAGGTCACATGTGGCCTTCCAAGTCCTCAAGTGAAGTTTAGATTCAGTCAAAGGGCTGCACTTGAGGACTTGGAGGGAGGGTCACATGTGGCCTTGAGGCTGCATGTTTCCCACCCCTGGCCTATGCAAGATTGGACTCATTGATATTTTATGTGAAATGCAATAGAAGAGCAACTTTTTTTTTTCTTAAAAGTCACAATTTCCAATTCTATTTAACCCATCAAAAACTCAGGACAATTGGACTCAGCTAGTCTCAACTATAAGCTGGTTTACTAATGGCTACTGTGAATGAGCAAAGCCTTTTGTTTCCCATTCCCTCTTCTGCTTTTGTCCAAGAAAGTCACATTAAACAATGCTCCATTTTCCATAGGAACAGCAGTATGCTTTTGTGTACAGATTTCTTGCCTTTTCATGGAGCCATGAAAACTTGGGGTCCAGTCTTGCTTCTAGCTATGTGACCCTGAGCAAGCCCAGCTTAACTTTTAAGCCTGTAAATATGAGAAAGTTGTCACTGCAGGAGGAAGTTCCAAACTGAGAGTATTGCATATTGATAAAATCTCAAATACAAAACCACTTTCAAAAATAAAAGTAAAAGGTCTGTGTTGAGCAGGGTCATGACCTTGAGCTGGATAAATATAAACTAAAAGGTCTTTTAGGAAATCTATCTTGCATTTACTTGGAGTTCTGATTTTTTAATTCCATTCTTTGCCATTCCAGTCAGCCAACCATCCTTTTCTTGATTCCCAGAGTCTCAGAGAGTATGTGTGTGTGTGTGTGTGTGTGTGTGTGTGTGTGTGTGTTGTGTTGTGTTGTATATGTGTGTTGAGGGAAGAGAGTACTTAAGTTATGTTTAACTATTTTTTCCCATTTAAATGAAATTTATGTCTTCATTCCATGAAGATCAAAAGCTCTGAAATTCCTATCTGATGCAGATACTACATATATTCAGTGGTGTACTGTGGAGCTGGCTAATGACAGTTCCCAAAAGCCAATCTGTGTGGGGTATGGGGACCCCAAAAATCCCCTATCCAGAAAAATTAAAAGTCAGAGGTATCTTGAGGGAGGAAGAGGAAGTTTTATTGTCTTCCTCTGGGGGAAAAGGGTGTTCCTCTACATGGTGGGGATCAGGGAAAGGAGGCACAGTACTGAAGACAGAACAAGAATTTATACCATAACGTCAAGCCCCCTCCCTCCTGCTGTCCCTTCTCCCATTGGCTAGGAGGTGGGCTTACAATATGAGCAAGAATTCTCCTCCAATGACAAGGAACAAAGAAGCCCTCTACTATCTCTCAATGGCTAGGAAATGGCCCTCCAAAGAACAAGGAAATAGGGGATAGCCAATTCAAATGTACCTATTCTTATTCGGCAAACACCAAAGTAAAGAAGGGAGGGGCTAAGAGCTTAATGCTGATTGACAGCAAGGGAAAGGGGGAAGGTCCTGAACAATCTGAACAATTCCAATGTTCACCTCCTTATTTGGACAAAGCTAAAGCGAGGGAGGAGCAAAAGTCGACAGTTAGGTTAGAGGTTGAAAAACCCTAAAGTGCCTAACGCTGATGAGGGTGTGGCAAACAAGGGTGGGGGTCAAAAGACTCCTGAAGAGGCCTAATGCTGGTGTGCCAGCAGTAAAGGCGGGGAGGGGAATGGTGAAACCGAAACTCTGTCTTGCTCCCATAAAACTAATGGGCTGAGAAGTTTCATTTTCCCATTCACAACTGTTAAATTTTCAGTGTATTTTCATCTCAGAAATCGGTAAGCACGATGCCAGGTTTCTAATTACAAGTCTCTGTTCTGCTATGTCTTCTTCCTCTCTCTTTACCTGTGATTTGTACACTACAGATAGTATTTAAAGTTCCTTAAGAATAATTAAATTGGTTCTGACCCGTTCAACTGGTTTCCACTTCAGACTGGTTCTGGCCAGTTTATACCATGGGTATTCAAACTGGTTCTGATCAGTTTGAACTGGTTTAAACCAGTTCTAACCAGTTCAAACCAGTTCTGATAAGAGTCTAATATAGCCTTTTTGTTTTATAGATAAGCAAGTTGAGACACTAGGTTATATGACTTGCCTAAGGTCACACACGGGTAGAGTGGCAGAAATCAGATGTTAACCCTCTTCCTCTGCCTCCAATTCTAGAATTTCTTTCCACGGTACTATGTTTTTTGTAAGAAATCGTCTCCCCTTTTTAAAGGCCAAATTTGCCCCACTTCATCCCTTCTACTTGCTAAAGGGGCTTCTGCAAATACTGAAATGACTCCTGACTTATTTTCTTTTGTTTCATCTTGTTGTTCAGTTGTTTTAGTCATGTCTGACTCTGTGACCCCATTAAGAGTTTTCTTGGCAAAGATACTGGAGTGGTTTGCCATTTCCTTCTCCAACACGAATTACAGATGAGGAAACTGAGGCAAACAGAGTCAAGTGACTTGCCCAGAGTCACACAGGTAGAGTCTGAGGTCATATTTGAACTCAGGTCTTCCTCACTCCTGGCCTGGAGCTCTATCCACTGCACTGCCTGGATGCCTTGTTTTGTCCTGACTTTTCTTTTCTTGTTGTGAATCCAACAATCATCCATAATTATAAATATTTTAAGACATGAAGGAAAGGGGAAAGGACTATTTGAGATGTTACTTTCTGCCACATATAGTGGTTAAAAAAAAAGAAAAAGAAATATATGAATATATCCAAATAGAGGGATTTGTGTCTATTTCTATACCTCCTAACCCCTTCCATAGAACACCTTTTTAAATACTTTACTGATGCTTTTTTATGTCTGTCACTATCTACCAACCTATTTCCTCACACCTTCACCTAGTAGAAGCCTAGAATCGTCTTCTTATAACAAAAGATGTTATTAATTTTAGATAACATCTTAAGAACTCTAAACCATTACAGGAAAAATCAGGATGGCAAAAGAATCATGGGAAACACAGAGGTTGGGCCTCAGCAAGCCATCTGGTCCAACCTAAACCCAAAGAATAATCTCTTCTTCAACATACCTAACAAGTGGTCATCCAGCCTTTATATGAAGACCTCCAATGAAGGGCAACCTACTGCCTCCTGAGGCAGCTTATTCCAAAGTTTAATTATGGTGACTGTACTTTTTCTTTATATAAAGCCTAAATTTATGTCCTTGCAATTTCTCCTAGTTCTTCTGCCCTTTCCCATGACAGCTCTTTCTGTCTTTTTTCCCCTAATATCACTAAACAATTCATTAACAAAACTGAACAGATCCTACAACAATGTTGGCAAGAGCCACAGATTAGTTTCTATTCAATTGGGAAAGAAAAAAAATCCAGGATGGAGGTAGCTAGGAATCCCTGTTGACCCTACATAATGTTACTGTAAAGGTCAACAATGTCATGGTAAAGAGGTTCAAAATTTTGAATTGAAAAGCACCAAGTTGGTGTAACTTCCTTCCAGCTCATCTACTGTCATAAAGATGTGTAAGTTTGGGTAGAAGCAGCAAAACTCCGCAGCCCTCCCCATAACCACCTCAAATGACTATAAAATATTAGAATATGACTCTAAACAAATTTTAAAAGTTCCAGAACTCACAAAATGACAGAGTAACAAAGCTCCCACTGAAGGCAGCCTGGCAGGCAGCTTGGAAGGGGTTCATCACAGCACACTGGGAGCTCAGACCAGCACCACATGAACGCACTGCTGGAGCCCTAGGGCCACCAGAACAAGCCATGGCTGGAGCACAAATCACTAGCAGCTGTACCATTTTCCAGAATGACCAACACATAAGAAACAAGAACTAAGTGAAAGGTCAGTGGAAATCAGATAAATTTGGGGGAGAGGGTCCGGCCAAATGCCCCAGGGCTAGAAGTGGCTGAAGCAGCAGCCCTACAGCCGTCTCCACGTGACTGCTTCAGAAGCTCTCAGCCTGCAGACTGCAGGGGGGCCGAGCGATCACTCAGAGGATAAGTGCTCTTGCCTTGAGCTGCCTGGATCAGAACCGTGGTCTTGGGTGGTGGTCCTGAGGTGCCTTTTCAGTGAGCCAAAGCTGGTGGGGGCTGCAGAAACAGTGGTGTCTCAATAGCTCTGGCAGCTGAGAAAAACCCAGCAATTTGGGACAGAGCTCTCACCTCTGAAAGAGTTCTAGTGAACCTAAAAGTCAAGTAATTGACTGGCAACATGAGTAAGCAAAGGAAGCAAAGCAAACCCAGCAATGCAACTTTGGATTCCTTTTTTGGGGACAAAAAGGATCAAAGCATGGAACAGGAGGAAGACAACACA
>CM053590.1:121501089-121511627 GCA_028646515.1 Pseudochirops corinnae
ATCTCTGATCTTACTGGAATAGCCTCTAGTTTATCCTCATTATGAATAATACTGATTTCTGGTTTTAGTTAGATATTACTTATATTAAGGAAAGCTCTGTTTATTTCTATGCAATCTGAATATTTTTAAAAAAGAGGAATGGGCATTGTATCTTGTCAAAAGCTTTTTCTGAATCTATTGATATAATCATGATTTTAAAAATTAATATGGTCAATTATGTTTATACTTTTCATAATATTGAACCAGCCTTGCATTCCTGGTAAAAATCCAGCCTGGCCATAGTATGTAGTTTTTTGTGATATGTTGTTGTAGTACCCATGCTAATACTTTATTTAATATTTTTACATCAATATTCATTAAAGCTTCAGCTTGGGCTATAGGCTAGAACTTAAGTCTTGCCCAGCTCTTGTAGTCAGAGACACACAGCTATTGTTTGCTTATGAACTTGTTCCTTTCTCCATACATAACCTAGGGCCCATGACTGCCCCTTACCCTGGCATGCCATTTCTGTTTGCAGGTTCCCTCTTAAGTCCCACCTTAAAACTATGACTTAGAACTGGGTGTAGTGAGTGACAGAGCTGTCCAGGCAGTGCCTGTTACTGCAACCTGCCCAAAGTTGAGGTCTCATTCTATGGGTTTGGGACCTCCTTCTACCCCAGTGCACAGCTTCAGTCCTTTTTTAGTTACTGTTCTGAAATGCTCTGTGTGGTGTGCCCTGGCTCAGACCCTTGCCCCAATGTCTGTGGATTTCTCTGTCTCCCTATGCTGACCTGGGCTGGAAATGTCTTAATGTGATTTTTTTTTTTCTTGAATTCCTAATCAGTTTTCAGTTTGCTACACTTTCTATATTTTTGTAAAGGAGTTTTATGAGGACGCTCAACTGTACTTTTCCCTCCTATTCCACTGCATTGACTCTACTCTGGCAGATTTGTTTTTTAAAAGCTGCCAGGTGAATGGCAGATAACTGTCCTATAATTCCTTCATGTTTGGTTAAGGAACTTCTTCAAACCCCCTAAACACTTCTTTACATTTTTGTTGCACCTCCTTTACCCTATCATTAGAGCAGATCACATGGAGATAAAGAAGCAGAGAGTCATGAGTAGACTTGTTCAAATTGACTGTGATGATAAATGAATGAGTTGTTGTTTGAGAACCCTTTAGTCTGTTGCTATTATCATATATCCATTATTCTTGATTTAAACAACTTTTTTTAAAAGCTACATAATAGGTATCTAAAAAAGAGTCTCTCAGGATAGGTAGTTTCATCTGTAGCCTAAGCTGATCCTGTAGCACATTATTAATAAACATTTTAGTATGTATCTTAAATGCAATTCAAAGCTCTAACTTAGTTATATTTTTAAATGATTATGCAATTCTTTGTATTTTATGTACTAAACCAATATGACTTATAGCCAAAAGATTGCAACTATTACACTTTAACTGCTTATATATTTTTATTTCCTCTCTTAGGGTTTACAGATTGGGACACGAGAATTGGAAGAGATGGGAGCAAAGTTTTGTGTTGGTTTATTCCGTTTGAAAAGACTGACATCACCATTAGAATACAATCTACCTAACAGCCTTCTTGAGTTTGAAAATGACTTGATTGAATCTAGCTGCAAAGTAACAAGGTAGTGTAATCCTTTGATTTTTTTTCCTAAAGACTTAGGAAAAGTCTGCCAATATTTTTGGAGAGATAAAGGAAGAGGTTTTGAAAGCCATGAGTTTTTTTCAGGATATTTTAAAGTTTGGGTTGTGTTTCTAAGATTGCATAGTAAGTTTTCTTAATTTTTAGACTCTGTATTAAGGCCTACATTTTGGTGAAGCCTAGCTTTATATTTTTGAAAATTTTATTTCCAGGAGAGGCAACTAGGAATTCAGTAGTGCATAATGGTTCAGGTAAAATACGAACAACACGATGTTACTACAATAAGCTAACATTTGAGTTGTTTTTTAAATCAGGAAGTTTATTTATTTATAGTAGGGAACTAATCTTTTACTTTTGGAATGTTTAGGTCTCTTAATGCAAATATAATAAGCATTGATTAATAGTTGACATTTATTTGGTGCTTTTAAAGATTGCAGAATGTTTTACATACAATATTTTTGTTCAGAGAACTGTGCCAAATCCCCTAAATCCCCTCAAGCCTCAGTGGGGGCCAGTTGAGGCAAACACAGATTCCCCCCAAGCCTTGATGGGGACTGATCAAGGCATGCACAGCATTTGTGTATTCAACTCTAAGGTTCCCCCTAAGCCTCAATGGGAACCAGTTGAGGCATATACAGCATTTGTGCATTCAGCCCTGAGATTCCCCATTCACTGACCAATGGCCACCCATTTTATAGGGGCAGCAGATAAAGAAGGCATATTGCCAGCAATAGACTCACAATTTACATCACCCCATCCCTGTATCTCACTGTGTAGTCGCAGTGGATGTTTATATTACTTATCATTATATAATGCTGCACAAGCGTGGTGGAGATGTTTTGAACCATAGTTATGGGAATTCATATCTAATACCTGGGAACAAGAGATTGTTATGGCTATGGATCCTGGGAAACTGAACTCTAAGAAACAGTAACAAAAGTTTGCTTTAGACACACTAAAATCCACCTTACTTACACTAAAATTCACCTTACAAGGAGATAGAAAGCTTGACTAGGTTATTAGCAAGAACATAGAGTGTGTTGAGGAGTGATATGGGAGAAGTCTGTAAAGGCTGGGTGGTGCCAGGTGGTAGAGGGTCTTGAATGCATGTAAACTTTATTTAGGAAGTAATTGAGACCTACTGAAGATTTTTGAATATGAGCAAATCTCTGGCTAGTGATAGATTATATGTTTTCACGGATCGATTGAAGGGTCTGAGAGAGTAGAAGTAGGAAGACTTTTTAGGCTATTGTAATAATTCAGAGAGATGGTAATGAGAGCCTATATTAAGGTGTTTTGTGAATAAAATTTATAGGGCCTGCTATCTGTATATGAAAGTTGAGGTAGAGGAATAGTAATCATAAAATTTTCCAAAAATAGTTCTTGTACTATGAACACAGGAGAGTAGAAAGGATGGCACAAAAACATAAATAAGAAACTACTCCAAAGGAGGTGGTTATTAACAGTATCAAAAGATGAACAAAGGAGAAGTAATATGAATATTGAGAAAAGATTATTGAATTTGGCAATTAAGAAATCATTTGAACTCTGAGAACAATTTCAGCAGAACGGTATAAGTGAAAGCCCAAATACTGGAGATTTCAATAGATAGTAAAAAAGTGAAAACATTGATTACTGTATAGATAAATTTTTCAAGAAGTTTAGCAATGAAGGGGAGAAAAGAGATGAGATAGTATAGGAACTGAATAAATTAGAAAGGCCCACATATGACTTTTTAGATTTTTGGAGATTTGAGTACCTTGGTAGGCAGGTGAGAATGAGCCAGTTATCACAGGTGAAAATGATTGAGGGGGATTGACAGCTGATCTTAATGGAGTTCATTGAGACTAGGAGGAAGTAGTGATTAGACCTAATAAGGAGAAGGGATATCTCTAGTCTTCTGTGACTAGAGAGACAGGAAATGTCATGCTGCTGAGGTTTGAAGAATGGAACAGTTTTAAGTGAGCTTATAGTGGATAATCTTAATCTTTTCTCTGAGAAAAGAGACTGGGCCATCTGATGAAAGCGTGTTTGTGCCATGGTGGGGCTGGGGCAGGGATGGGGGTGGGTTGTGGTGGAAGTGTAATTTTTAGAGTAGAGGAGAAAAAGTTTGGAATAGTGACAGTGAGAAATGAGATTAAAAAAAAAATCAAGGAGGGTAGAGTAAAAGGACTGTTGATATTCCAGGTAAAATTTATGTACTATGAGTTTGTAATAAATGAAAAAAATTTTAAATTGCCCGTGTTGCTTGGTAGCTTTGAGAGAAACAAAGAAGTCACAATGCGGGACTTACCTAGGGATAAGAAATTTGCAGGTTGGGAACAGCAAGAGCTTTTAGGGTAATGGCTCATGAAACCTTAGAGAGAGAAACTTTGGGGTCAATAAGAAGGCAAGACATATAAGCCAGAGTGGAAGAGATGGAGCAGGGAAACTGTGAGTGGGTTAAAAGGTTGAATGTTGTTATAAGGGTGAAGAATAGGTTTTGTGTGACAGAGAACTAGAAAAGTGGACAGATGGAAGATTGTTGTTAGAAAGTGGAATTTACAAGTTGTGAATTTTTGATAATGTGTGATTCTGAGAGATGATGATAGTCATAGAATGTTCTCCTTTTGATGTTCGCCTATCTTACCTTTCACATAAATCCTGATATCCAGCTTTAAGTTCTGTTTTCCAAGGCTGGTAGTGACAGTAAAAGAAGGGATAGAAATAAATGGATTAGCTTACTTGGGTTACAAAAATAAGCTATTCAGATATAAGATGGGAGTTAGACAACAGCTCATTGGAAAAAAGATCTGAGGTTTTAGTTGTCCTTGTGCTATAGAAATTGAAAAAACCAACACAATTTTAGACTGTATTAAGTAACAGAATATCTGGGAGTGTGGATGTAATATTCCTGCTCTCCTCTGCTCTGGTCAGACTACATCTTGAGTCTTGTATTCAGTTCTGGGCGTCACATTTCAGGAAGGATTAGGTGGAGAGAGCTAGAAGTGGATAATTCAATTCAATAGGAATTTATTAAGCAACTGTGCCAACCAAATGGGCTACAAAGACAAAAATATAGTTTCTGCCCTTGGGGAGTTTATCATATGCATGATAACCCTCATCCCAGAAGACAGGCAAATACATACAGTCCCAGACATGGTGGTAAAGGGCCTCAAGTTCTTGCTCTGTTGAGATTGGCTAAAGGAATTGGGAATGTTTAGCATGGAGAAGTGAAGACTTATAATAGCAGACTTCAAATATTCATACATAAAGGAAAGATTTTATTTTCTCCTTAGCCCCAGAGGGCAGATCTAGGAGCAATAGGTTGGAGTTGCAAAGAAACCAATTTTCTTTATGTAAAGAAAAATTTCCAATCAAGTAGAACCATTTCTTCACCCCTCCACCTCTCCTTTTTCCTCCCTCCTTTTCCCTTCCTCATTTTCACTTTTCTTCTTTCCCTTTTCCCCTTTCTCTCTCTTCCCTTCTCTTTCCTCTTTCTTTTCCCACTTCCTCTCTCTTCCTTCCTCCTCCCTTTTCTCTTTCTGCTCTCCCCTTTCCTCTTCCTCCTCCCTCTTTCTCATTCTGTCTTCCCCTTTTCCTTTTCCCTTCCTTCATTTTCCCCTTCCTTTTCCTTCTTCCCCTTTCCTCTTCCCTTTTCCCCTTTTTCCTTCTCCCTTTCCCCTTCCACTTCTTTTTGTGAGGTTAAGTCCACTAGAGGGTGATGTGATGACAGCCTTGAAAGTATTTAGAATGACACTGACTCTCATTGTGATAAACTTATGCATACCATATTTCTACTAAATACCCAATTCTGATGAGATAAAATAGTTATCAAGATGTCCCAAAATGAGTGCTATCTCAAAGAACACTCCAATTGCAAAATAGTAATAATAGTGCTTGAAAAGATTGTCAGGTGCAGTGCTATTGATGGTGTTCAGCATATATTAGTAATGCAGAACCATGGATAAAAATGGTATGATATTGGAATGCATAACATGTAGGAAATCATTTTCCTGCTATATCCTATATTTATGGCAAATAACAGTCATCAATGTAAAATATAGTATCATTTTATATCCTTTTTAAAACAAGATATGGAGAAGATATGGAAACTGTGTCTTTTTTGTTTTTTGGGGATGGGGGAGACAATTGGGATTAAGTGACTTGCCTGGGGCTCACACAGCTTGTAAGTTTCTGAGGACATACTTGAATTCAGGTTCTCCTGACTCCAGGGCTGATGCTCTATCCACTGTGTCGCCTAGTTGCCCTAGGATACCAAAAAATATTAACAAGTAATTACAGATTTAGGAAATAGTGTTGAGAAGAAGTGTCTTAAGACATGGGGAGTTATTTTGCTTAAACAGTAGAATGGAGAGAGGGGCCATTTAATAATAATTATTAAAATTATGAAAAGTTATTATACATATATACATATACATACATACATACATACATACATACACACACATATAATGATGAACCACTGAGAAAAGGCTAAGAGGGAATGGATTTAAACCTTAAAGAGTCATTTTGATATATAAATTTTATATAGCCTGATTATCTTACCTCCTCAGTCATGGGAGCATACTCTTCCTCCTTTCTTTCCTGATGCCTGTTTACAATAATATTATAGTGGCATTTTACATATCCTGTGAACATGACAGTATAAAGTCACGACAGATTGGGACAGGTAATGTAGAGAGGTCCAAGTGTTCTCTGCCCACAGCTTCTATTGTGTCTGTGTTACAATAGACTTTCAAGGTATGAAGGAACCTTTTTTACTGTTGACTGTGGAGACTGTTGAGTGATTCTTCATGTGAATCGTAATTAGCTAAATTGGAATAGAATATATAGGAAGGAGTAATAAAAAAAATTACATATGTAAATTGTTTGACATTTATAGTGAACGAATACAAATTGTGAACTAGATTATGGAAGACTAATTCAGTCTCATTGATGTACCCCACAGATACAAATCATAACTCATCCCTGTGTTTTCATACTTTTCGATCCTTATCCATACCCTCCTGTAAATCCTTCATAGAGGATTTCCTTAATGCACTGTTAACATTTTGTAGGTATTTGTGCAGCATTTGGGCTGTCCATTTGTTATCATTCTATCTTGATAGGTGATTAGCCCATCTCCTTTTTCAATTATCTATTTCTAAGGTTTATGCCATGTTTTGTATTCAAGGCACCGTTGATAGCAACCTACAACCTATTTTACATCCATCATATTTTATAATTCAGCCACAATTTGATTCTTTAGAGATTGTAGTATTCTATAAGCCTCTGCCAAATATGGGAAATCTGGCATGTAAAATATGGGAGTGTGTGTGCATGCGTGTGTGTGTGTGTGTGCATGTGTGTGCACGTGAAGGAAATGAAATACAACCTCATCTTTATTTCTTGTTTAATTATGGTTCTGTTTGTCTATCTACCGTACCTGTTCAAGATTTTATATATCTATATGTGTGTATGTATGTGTATATACTCAGATAAATAAATAAGATGTACTATTTCACTGGTTTACCCTTCAGACTGAATGTTGTAGTCTGGGCAATAAAAATTTTCCATCTATTTGTATTCTCTTGATTGTGGATTGTTAAACTAATCTCTTTTGAGTAGACATAGATCTTATTAAGAGGGTACTATAGTATTCTGGGACTTGATGCAAAGAACATAACGTTCTCTGCAAATGGGAGCATCTGGAGGCCCACCCCATCTATTTGGAATGAATTTTCCAGTTGGACCGTGCAGGATATCCTTCATGATGACGTCAGACAACTTTGGCAAGAGTACATCTCCTTGTTCTTTGCTTTGAATGATATTAATAATCAGGATTGTTGAACATAAATATTTCTGTGATTGTAGCTATACTTAGAAGATCAAATATGATCTTAGTGTTTTGTTTACCAGGTCATTTTTTTGGGGGGGGATTGTAATCAACAAACAGTAAACAAAATAGGAATCTATATTTCCTTTGTCGCTAAATTCCCATCCTGTAATTCCCAGATTCCTGGAGTACTCTTGTTACAAGGTGTCCACAAATCCATATGAGAATACATTAATAAGGAATCATACATTTATATACTCGGCCCTTTCAAATGTATATAAAGTCTGTTGTGATTAATAACAATAATATAGTGCTCTGTAAATGTCATCTATCATTACAGTTTGTAAAACATTACATATACTTTGTCTTATTTAATCTTAAATACTACAGATACTTAAGGCAACTAGTTGGTTATAGTGGATGTAATCTGAACCAGAAAGACCTGAGTTCATTTCCAGCCTGAGACTTTATCTGTAAAATGGGGGTAAAAATAGCACTTATGTTACAGAATTGTTGGGAGGATCAAATGCATTAATTTCTAGAAAGGACTTTGCAAACCTTAAAGCAGTATATACACACACACACACACACACACACACACACACACACAATGCTGGTTTTTATTATTATCCCCAATTTATAGCCGAGAACATTGAGGTGCAGAGAATTTAATTACAAAGTATTCTTTTAGGAGAATGATGGGAAATAAGATTGAAACAGATTGAAGTCGGATTAGAGAGCTACTTGAAAGCCAGGCAGATTGGAAAGATATGGATGTTTTTTATGGAAAGGTATAAGGCATGCAGAATGGTATTCTTTGAAGATAACTTGATAATTTGTAGAATGGATAGGAGGGGAAAAATCTGATTACAGAGAAACCAGTTAGGAAGCTTTTGCATTTGTCTAGATGTAAAGTAGAAAGCCCCTAAACTAGAGTAATGGTAGATGTAGTGGAAAGAAAAGGCCAGATGTGAGACATTAATCAGAAAGAATCAGTTGGATTCACTGGCCATACTTGTGGAGCTATGGAGAAGTGAAACGTGACTCAAAGGTTATGAGCCTGTGTGAGAGGGAGACTGTTGGTTTGTAATTGTAGCGAAGGTAAATCCTCTCCCTTTTCCCCTTGAATGTCTTTCTTCCTCTGCCTTCTTTTTCTTGGGTATCTCCCTCCTTTTTGCCCTAGAGGATTTCCTTTTTTCTTTCCCCTGGATTTGCCCTTAATTAGATATAATATGACGTTGAATGAATGATGCTTTTTAATTATTTGTTGTATTCAGTAAAATTTTATGTTCTCAGACCTTATTTTTTTTTAAATCAGTTAAATGTTTATTGGTTCTTTTTCTTAATTCCTCCTCCTTTTCTTTCCCTTATTCCCTCTAATTTTAGTTGACTTTTTAATCTGTGGATAGCCATCAGTGTTTTTTGATACATACAAATAATATAATAAAATATGTTTCATGACTGTCTCATGGGAAGTAATAATTTTTATGGCCATCAGTCTTCATAACATCCTTAATTAGCAGTTATTTGGCACCACAAATACACAAATAAGTAACCTAAAGTAGAGAAAATGCTAAGTGACTTGCTCAAAATGCATTTGTGCCAGTCAAGAAGAGGAAACTGGGGGCTTTCACTTAGTCCAATTCATTCCTATGAGATTACTTTGCTTGAATGAAGGATATAGTAAAGGGTTGTTTTTTACTTATTCTTTGTTTCTCCTGAGATATTAGGTCCCTGTTTCCAAAAACGCTGAGCTTGTGAAGCCAATTGTGTACTCTGATTCTTATAAAACTACTTGTGAGTGTAATTAGTTTATATTTAAGTCTTATTAGATCCCTAACTATGTTGATGTTAGTATATATGACAGATTAATGATCTTCTAAATGTTTATACCTTAGGAAGTTGAATATTTAGCAAAGAATTACCATTAGCATTTTATTGCCTCAATTGCATAAAAGACATTTGGGCAATTAAAAAAATAATTTAATGCCAAATAAAATTGGCATAGTTTTTACACAATCAAAAATAAGTATGCCTTCTGTAGATATATATCCAATAAGCAACATTTGTACCACTAATCAAATTGGAGAAGGTGGTTTGATTAAAATATTCATAAATGGGGCTGAGTAATTTTGTGGAATTGTCTTTTGAATGAAGTTTGTCTGTAAATGAATTAAATTTTGTGGTCTTTGAGTAATCCCCAGGGCACTAATTGGAAATTTACCACATCAAATTCATCATAATTTGACATGATTATGTTTATTGTCTGAGAAAAATTCTGTCTGATATAATATTGACTTTCCATTTTACTTTTCCCCTTGGGAAGGCTGCCTCTCTAAGTCAATGATAAGGATTTTGGTGGGATGTCATTAAGAGTCTGTGGTGGTCCTACAGTCATTACACTTGCCTCACATGCCTATAATTGCTCCTTGACTCATTTGCTAAGCAGTCAGTTCATTCCTTTAATGCCAAAATCACTTCGACATTTCTTGACTTTTCTTAATTACAACATGTGTAGCACAAAAGAAGGAAAGTAGAGATTCCCAAATTTTACTATTTCTTTCCTAGATAGCTATCTTCACCCGGTTTTTTTTTTCTAAATTTGTTTTATGTAATTTAAGTAAGAACAGAGATTCTCATTGATTCTCATTAATGTCATTTAGGAGAATTTGAAAAACATGCTCATAAAACGTTTGAAAGTATTTTTCATTAGGATAGAGAAATAGTGACTAAACTATTAATTGGGACAAATTGAACTATTTGTGTTTCAGTTACTTGAAAACTTGAAAACAAGTGTGATTGATTATTATCTAATTCTTGGCAGGTTTTTTTCCTAACTAAACAAACAGATGAAAGTTATTCACTATTTCTTAAAATATGACAATCCGGTTTGTCCTCTGTAATGGTGAAGTTGAATTTTGTTTCTAAACTCTCTGAAAGCAGAGTTTCCAGTTACTTATGACTGTATAAGTATAGTTTATAAGTATGTTTTTTTCTTATTTAATTTCAGTTATCAGGTCTGTTTTAGAACTTTTGCCACTGAATTAATTTGCATTGATTTAAATTCTCATT
>CM053590.1:121537331-121557241 GCA_028646515.1 Pseudochirops corinnae
ATATATATATATATATATATATTATGGGGTCACTATGTATTTCAAGGTAATGTAAGAGCTACTGGGCATTAATACAACTGATTGGATTAACTACTGAGACCATATTAGAGGCATTTTTAGTTTGGGGAAAGGAATGGTAGTGTGAGAGGTAGCAAAGAGTTAAGTTTCTACAGTACTGCAAGAATTGCTGAAACGAGACTACTGATAAAAAGTACCAGAGAGTAGTCTTAGGAAGAGTTGAGGCAGTAACCTTGCAAAAAAGTTGGGTTCCTAGCTCCCAGAGAATTCCTAGATAATACTAAAAATGAAATAATGTAGAATAAAAGGAGCTGGCAGCAGCAGGTGGATTTGACCAATAAGAAAGCAGACAGCGGCCTTGGGACACTCGGGCCCAGATAAGGACACATCTAGGTTGGACTGTAGGGGGCTCAGTATTCTGGAGTTGTTACTGCACTTGCTTAGTGGACTTCATGTATTATATATGTTATCCAACAAAATTAGAGCCTCATTAGTAATAATTATGGTAACAGACTGAGGTTGTTTTATGCCAATTGGTTGGCATTAATGAGAAGATTGTGAGCTTGCCTTACTAACCAATGGTAAGGTGGGACATTTGAGAGGGTGTGGAATTCCCATGTTAGGGCTTTATAATCATGCTTTTGCCTTCTGTATGGTGCTTCTCCCTTCTGGCCCTCTGAAAGATTGGGCACACCTTTTCTTATGAGATCATAATAAACTCCTTTCTACTTTCTACTTTAAGAAGCCTCTGAGTTTAATTTGGACAAGGGTCTTTACCGTCCCACACACTAACAATACTAAAAGGAACTTAATGAATATATCAAATTAAGAAGGGTCTATAAAATACTACTACTTTGTGGAATAATTTTTATTGACTAACTAGAGAAATCTGAACCCAGATCCCTCAACTACAAGCCCAATCCTCTAGTCTAGGGGTGGGGAACCTGCAGCCTCAATGTCACATGTGGCCTTCTAAGTTTCTAAATCCAAGTTTAACAGAACAAATCCTTTTATTATGAGGATTTGTTCTGTGAAGTTTGGATTCTGTCAAAGGGCCATCCTTGAGGACCTAGAAGGTCACATGTGGCTTGAAGGCTATAGATTCCCCACCCCAATCTAGTTACTGTGCTGTGTGGCCTCTTATTATTACAGATGTTACTCAAGTTCTTTAAAATATAATCTATAGAGTCCCATAAAATAAAATGAAATCATGAAATCTTCACATATTTGTGCAACATAAATAATAAAATTGGTGTTATTTCCAATTTTACACCTTAAAATTATTTGTTTTATGAATGAAACAACATCCTAGTTGAACACATTTCACTTGATTCATGAAAGATATTGGCAATTTTAAAAATTATAACCTTTGTTGCAGATAGCATAAGATCCCTTTAGGCATCCTAAAAGAGACAGAAAACTGTCTTACCATAATTAAACTGACTATTGGATTTTTCACAGTTGATGATATTAAATCTGTATCCAACACCTGTCCGCATTCCACTGACTTCAAAGTAAAACCACTGATGATAATGATTGCTATTTATATCTGAGTTCAGAATAAGATCATACTCATTTCTGAAAATGAACAAAGAAAAATAAATCTGTTGAAAATAGGAAAAATTCCTGGGTATATATTAAGTGTGGAACTGGAAAAAGACTTACTTTCTAATTTGAATAACTTTCCTCAGATTTCCAGATTCAAATCTGGAATTAAATTTCAAACTTTCTCCTTCTTCTGGTACAGTATAACTTTAAAAGAAAAAAATAACAAGCAAAAATACTCAAAATTAACTGATATAAATGACAAAAGAAATATTGCATTTTATTTTTTAAGAACCATAAATATGCATATCTATACGTATATATATCACAGTAAAAAGGGCTAAAATCTACAACATAAAACAAATATATTAGTGAATATCCTATCTGCATTTTAATTGTGAGGGACAACTAATTTATTAATTTAAATAAGACTTTTTACATTTCTAGTAAAGAATTGCTACTCTTCAAAATACTGAGCTTTGGCTCTAGATCAGAAAATCAAAACATGCTATTCCACTGTTACATTTAATAAATTAAGGAACTGAAACATAATTTTTAAAAATTATAAACCTTATTTAAGGAATGTGTTAACATAGTATTTATTCCTTTCTTATGATCATATCCCAAGTTCTGTCACTGATGTATAAATATGCACATATACAAATATACCCATATACATGTATATAATACTGCTAGTGTCTAGCACAGTACCTCATACACAGTAGGTGTTTAATAAATGTTAATCAAATTGAGCTAGATACACAGTAACATACACTCTTGTGTATGTATCCAATTTAATCCAAAAATGTTTTGATAGAGGCAGCTAGGTGAAGCAATGAATATAGTAAAGACCCTGGCATCAGGAGAACCTAAGTTCAAATCTGGCCTCAAGACACCTAACACACTTTAGTTAGCTATGTGACCCTGGGCAAGTCACTTCACCCCAATTGACTTGCCTTTCCCCCTCCAAAAAAGTTTCGATATAGACATGTTGTATAGACATATAACATATGCATATATAACATACATACCCACACATATATATTATGTATGTATGTATTTTAACATATTCTGATACAAGTGTTAGTAGCTGGGAAAATTTACAGGAGTTTTCTCACAAACCAGAATGTGGGAAAAGGAATTTATCACTTCAAAGCTTGTCAATTTTTCATTCCAAGGAAGCAGAGGTTCTGAATAGTCAAATAAATAAATAAATAAACCAACAACATCCGCAATTTCTTTTACTTATTATTCAAATGCTAAAATTTAATAGTGTTATTAATAGTAGTAACTCCTATAAAAGCAGTAATTTGATATGGCTCTAATTCTTGGTCTATTACTACTTTAAAAAGGTATTTAAGAGAAAAAAGCAGAAGCAAAACATATAATCACATTGCATGAGATTACCAAGAATCGCCACTATAAGCAATACTCAATCATTTATGCATTTATATAAGGAACACAATACGGATAACCTTATTCAGATAAGTGGTAGACAAATTTATATCCATGTCTTTAAAAACCATGATGTTATTCAGATGATGAAAATAAAAAAGTAAAATGAAAAGCAACTAAGAATTCCTAAATTTATATACTTACTTTGGGTTATCCAGATCATACATAACTTTGTCTATGATATCACTTTGATGAATTAGTCTCTCAATATCCTGGGCAATTTTTGTCCTGTTATCACAAAAAAGAAGTACAATTGGAATTAGGACTTTCAAATGTCAACATTCTTCATTCTCCAAAGTTTTGGGCTTAAAGAAAATCTTATACTGAAAAGTGGAAGACAAAAATGTCTTAAAAAGAAAGCATCTTCAAGTGTATTTGGGAGCACATCTTATAGGATACCTCAATTGAGATAATGTATGCAAATAATCAATACACAGGTAACTTATACCAAGTATTTTCCTTTACAGAACCATTAATTATAGAAACATACCACTTACTTTCAAATAACACTTCAATCAAATAGAAAAAGATCTCCGAGCATCTAGGTGTAATAAAGCTTAGGTACTTTATTCCATAAAAGAGGCAGAGAGCCACATTCAGGTCTTTACCCAGAAAATTTTGTATAAAATAAAGTAGCAATTTAAAGTAGCAATGACACTGACAGTAAAAGAGAGGCTGACAATAGTGCAAAAGCACAGAAAGCCTAGTAACATTGGCTGGTAAATAACCCTAGAGATCTGTTATTCTTAGAGCATCATTAAGACAGTATAGAACAAAAGCTGATTTTATCACTGATAATCCTGACACAACAAAAAAAGTCAAATTATGTTCAGAATAAGAATTCACATTTACATAATGATTTATTATTCACAAAGTGCTTTTCTCAAAATAATTTATTTTCTAAATAAATTTTTCCTAATTTTCAGATGAGAAAACTGAGTCTGAGAAGTTAAAAGACCTCTTTAAGGTTATACCACCAGTAAGTGCTAGAGCTGGAATTCAAACATAGGGCTTTCCAAGACCAGTTCTCCTTTCACTTCTCTGCAGTTAAAGGAGAAAAGAAAATATTTCATTTGAAGATATTAAAAATGAATAACAAGTTTTTGTACTTCACATGGTAGAGCTCCAGTTATCTGAAAATATCTGGAATACTTCATTTTCCAACAATATTGGATAAGTGAGTTGTGCTGTGCTTTAACAACAAGAGAAAAGTTTTCAAGAATTGAAAATTATCCTTAATTAGAAAGTTATTCTTAATTTGTACTAGTCTTAGTGGCTTTAATTTTCACTATATTAAAACCTAACATCTTAAAATCAGCATTAAGGATCAATGTAGAACAGAAAAAACTCTTTAATTCTGAAACCCTAGGGTTTGGAAAAGCTTAATGTTGTAAGGAATTAGAAATAAATTACTCCATTCCTTCACTGTAATAGACTGGGAAACTGAGGTCCTACATGACTTGTTCAATGACCTGACAGAGTAATTTCCTAATTCTCAGTCTAAAGTGATTGTTTCCCACATTTGCATGCATCTAGTTTATAAAGTATATGTTACATATGATCAAATATAATCTTTTCATTACTACCCTATAGCTTATCTATAAGCCAATACAATGGACTTCCTAATTTCCTAATGTATTCTATTTACTACCTTTTGATTTGAAAGTTTTTAGTTTAAAACATAATAATCTTTTAAACATATTATATGCTTCTTTATAAATGTATCAAAACCTATCTTTTCAATTATACTGGTAATCCTTCACTCTATGATTCACTCTTAACAATAAAAATAGATTTATTTTATTTACTTGCTCAATTCATACATGATGAATTTAAAACATATATAAACCATTTAAACCAGTAAATGTAATTATTTTTGCATTTTACATTCTAATAAGCACTTTAGACTTTCATGGAAGTTATGTAAGGAACAATATGGCAGTGGTCTGTAATGCTTATCATCATGTCACAGGTTTGGATTTATAAGGCCAGTACTCAGGATAATTTCCTCCTCGGTTCTTTACCTGAAATTAAGGCAAGCTACCATCAGGAAGCCAGTATAAAAGTCTTAAGATCAGAGCTCTAGAGTTGTTAGGGGCCTTAGAGGTCATTTAGCCTAACCCTTTGTTTTACTGTTGAAGAAACTGCAGTCCAAAAATGTTAAATGACTTGACCAAGGTCACAAAGTCAATGTCCCAGGTAGGATTAGAAACCAGGTCCTGGAACTCCAGAGCCAATGCTCTTTTCTCTGCACCAACTTACTTCTAAACAGTTAGATAAGTTATAGGTAAGTTTAACTAAGATAAAGAAGTAGACTTTTTCTGCAGTTATCTTTTTTCATAATAATAGAACTCTTTATTAAAACAGCTAATCATAACCAACAACTAGCATCACTAATTCACTTTGATAGATATCATGAAATTCAGAGTAGGATTTAAAAAATACAAACACCTAAATATAAACCAGTACCTTACACTAAAAATCCATAACTGTTTGCTACTTAACCTAGTTCTTAGTTTCCTTCTGCAAAATGTACAAGAATTCTTCTTTCTAATAACCCTGAACCTTGCCAATTTATTGTAAAAAACCCTTTCAGAAAGCTTTGTTATTCCCATTCATCATAGCTTAACTCAGATGCCACCTTTTTGATGAAACCTTCTTTCCATGACCATCTGACCCGGCCCTCATTCCCTCAAATAAAATCTCTCCTTCAAATTTTCTGTAATCCTTTAACTAGACATCTTTTAAAAAACTTTTCTCCTTCTCTTTTATCACAATTTTTTGTGAACTTGTAATCCCTCCACAGCCTCATGACATGCTAAGCTTCTTGAGGATAGGGCCTATGACACAGCTGGCTTTATATACCCAGCACCTCAATTCAATTCGTGAAATTGACTTAGACTAACACACACAATAGGGAGCAACGGCCTGCTTACAACCTAATGGAGAAATGGCAACCTGACTTAATACCCTCCACTCTTCTAAAATCATACTCTTAAAGAGTAATGACCTTTTCTTAACAGATCTCTAATTATCATTTTTCAAGACTGATTAACTATTCCTTCTCTCTGCTTTCATCAAACTATCACTATCCTGATTCTCCGTACATCTCAAATCACTTCCTTCTTTGTCTTAATTGGTGATTTCTCTTCCCCCTCCTCTCAATTCCTAAATTCGGAAGCTGTTCAAACTCTTGACCTTCTGTTTTTTTCTCTCTGAACTGTTTTCCTTGGAGATCTCATCTACTATCACTACTTAAGTACATGACTTCAAGGCTATATTCCCAGATGTGACTTTTATCTCCTCAATAACATTCCCATGTCCCCAATTAACTACTGAATATTTCTATTTGTATAGCCAACAGTCACCTCAACCTTAAACTATCTAAATCAAACTCCTTATCTTTTTCACAGTCCTCCAGGTGTGTATTTCTGTCAAATTTGGCATCACTGTGTCTATCAAACCATGCTCATACACTCAGATTCATGATTCCTCTCTCTCCTGCTTACTACCCCCTCCCATTATCTAATCAGTCATCAATTTCAATCATTTCTTCTTTCTTATTGTCTTCTTATATCCAGTCCTTCCTTTCTAGTCCCTTTGCCACAACCTTAGTTTAGGTTCTTATTACCACACCTTATACAATCCTCCTTAATTAGTATCCCGGCTTCCAGTCTCTCCTCATTCCAACCTACTTTCACAAGTATTCTTCCTAAAACACAACTTCATTATGTTACTCCCCTACTCAAAAACACTTCAATAGTTTCCCACTTACTACAGGATAAAGTCCAAACTCCTTAGCCTGACATTCAGAGCCTTCCACAATCTGGCATCAACCTACCTTTCTTTCTTTGTATCCCCCACAGTGCCTAGTACAGTGCCTCACACATAGCAGGCGCTCAATAATCATTTGTTGATTGATTGACTGAAAGGCCCCAGTTTGCCCTTCCAAGTTCCCTGATCTCAGCCCATGCTTCCTTGCAGGCTGCAGAAACAGGAAAAGAAAGAAAAGTTATATAGCAGCCTGATGGTGATGGTCTGTTAAACCCAATGATTGCTTTTCTACAATCAGAAAAACCTTTCTATACCTAAACCTCATTGTCTTCACTTTCACTCTTTTTTAAACCTATACCTGCTCCCTTCTATCAGGTATTTACCCTAATCTTCACTCAACTGTACCTATTTATCAATCACACAAATGATTAACCTATTTTGGATACAAGTGCCTGCTGTCAAGAATCTGTTACAAAATCTCAGTTATATCAAAACATATTTTTTTAAACCCATTTAAACAGACTTAAGATTTTCAACTGGTAAAAGCTGTTCCTCCATAACCTCATTTTTCTCATTTTATGTCTTATTATTTTTTAACTTTAAAAGGGTCAGAATATTGTTGAGAAGGATTAATTAAAGATATGGGAAAAATTAAAAATATATTTTTCTATTAGACTCATTTGTCTAGGACCAGTGATAGGCATCACAGGTGGGATGCAAATGGGAAGAGTTCAAACTATAATGGACAACTCCAAAAAAAAAAAAAGAGAAGAAAAAGTAGATTTCCCTCCAAATACCTGGCTAGCAAATAAAAATGACTAATGCAACTAAAGAAGAGCAGATGATCCAAAAATATTTCTTACCATTAATAAGTATACATTCCCAAACAGTAACACTTTAAGAATACAAAGGTTCAAAGTATAAAGTTGCTTTAACAAAATCAGTCTATCTTCAATCATGTATACTCAAAACCTTGTTTAAATTTTGTTCAAAGACTTCATTCTATGTAGAAATATAGTCCCTTTAATTCAGGCAGTCTGTAATTAAAGTCAATTATCTTAAACCAAGAGAATCAGCTACCCAGAACAAATTCTGAGATTACTACTGTAAATAAAAGCTTAATAAGCACCCAGTAGAAGAGATCAATAAATTAAGAAAATTAAATAAAGTAGATACTTTTATCCTTCTGATTAAAAACATTCCCAACACCTAAGGAAAAAAAAAGAACCAACGCTTTAAATTCTCAGCTTGAGTTTACTATTGTGTAAATTCTCACTAAGAAAGCAAGAACTCTAAATGCAGAGAGATAGAAACATTTAAGGTAAGGTTTTCCTTTATTAAAAACAGTCTACACAGGGTACATGGAATTCCCTAGAGTTAAGACAACTGACAATAGGTGATTTTTATATTAAGGCAACCTAAAAGCTAAGAGTGTACCACTGAGAAAGGTCTCTGACTACTTTAGGTTGAATGGGATAAAAATAAAATCTAAGTAAAGGTAATTAATTATACCTCAGATGCTTGTTTCTTTAAAAGTTGCCTTTAAGTAGCATAATTGAAACTAATGATTGATCGATGTTGCTTAAGTTTAGATGTTGTCATGTGATCAACTAGATATTGTCAGGGTCCCCATACCAAGACCCACCTCTCTTTTCACCATTCTCTTTTTACTATAAGGGGACAGCTCATTTTCTAGGGCTAAGGCCCAGCAAGCAAACTGTGTCCTGAGCTTGGCATAACAACAATTCTTTGCATTCACCCTCTGGATAAAACTCTATTGCAATTAAGTCACAGAACTAATGGTCCCTGAACTTGGGCAAGCACCAGTAGGCCCAGACATGAAGCCCTGCTATGAATGGACTTTATCCCCTTACTAAAGACCTAATTCCTACTTTAATTGGGAATACTTTATTGTCTCTGATAATCTGAAACGTACAGGACCCTTGAATCTTTTCAACCTTCTCTTCTAGGACACCAGCTTACACCTGGCACATGGATGAGTAGTCACTTGGCTATAGTGACAGCATTTATATGTTTATATGCTTATGGGACATTTTGTCACTAGGCAACTTTACCTCACTGTTGCTGTGATGCCTCACTGCAATTGCTACACCTTGCCGTTTGGCTAGTCATGTTTTCTTTGGCTATCACCTTTTAGAACTATTTATGTCGAGGTTTGACCTCATTGCCTTGGTTCCCCTCCTAGAGGAAGCCCTGGCACTTATGTCTAGTGTCCCACCTTCAACAGAATAAAGAAAGCTTTTTGCCCATGACCACTGTTAGCTCTTTGGTTTTATTTTGTTTTGATTTTATTTCTTAGAGTCAATGGCGGTTATGATAATCTGTGTGAGTTCTTTGATGTTTTTAGCATTAACAGTGTTTGCGTAACCTCTGTGATTTTTTGGTATTTGTTTTCAGATTTGAGAGTATAATAAGAATTTGTGGCTACATGTTGTGAGGGTTAAGTAAAGAGGCCCACTAGGAATTCAGGTAAAATATACCTTGTATTACAGACTATATGTGGAAGTTCTAAAACCACAAAGTACAGAATACAGTCATAGTGAAAACTAGCCCATACTTCTGACTAGAAAGTGATCCCTCTTCCAACCCAAAACTCCTCCACTCCTCCCAAACCTAGAATCATCCACTAGCAAGCAATTTCTAGCTTCTGTAAGAAATGGTAAGTTGTATCTGTCAAATTGTTTTTTGAAATGAGAAAAAGAAGCTGCAGGTGGATGTCAAACTAGTAAGATATTACTAAAGACTACAGTCTCAGTGAGATGTTTAAAAGGTGAACTAGAAGTATTCACAAGTGGTTCAAAAGACAAGGCTGAGAATTTCAGTCAATATGGAAAGCATGAACATTTTTAAGTCAAATGCATGTAAACTTGCTTATACTCTCACCACAGTCAAGTTACTACTCATCTATGTTCCAAGTATAAATCGGTCTCCCTCCTAGAAGAGAAGGCTGAAAGGACTCAAGGACTCTAACATTTCAGGTTATTGGAGACCATTAAGTATTCCAAACTAGAATAGGAATCAGGTCTTTAGTAAGGAGGTAAAAACTATATGGAGTGGCAGACTAAGAAAAGATCCTTGTCAGGGGGTGAGAGAGTCAAAGAATGGCACATAGGAAAGGAGGGGAAGGAAAAAAATTGCTGTACACTTTGAGTTAAAAAAGGCCAATCTGAAGCTCTTCCCCAAAGATGAAGGTGTTCATTAATGTGAGGAGGATGCAGTTGCTTATTCTTCAAGTTATAGACATACAATCATGAGTGACTATACTCAGTTAAGGATGAGAGGAAAAAGAAACTAGTTGTGTCAAACTAGTCAAACTATTAAGAAACTAATTGTGGTGTTTGATCACTGCCTGATCAAGGGTACAAAGATATTTGTCAACCTTATAAAAACAAGAGAGTAATCTAAGTGTCTTTCTGAGACATTTATCCAATTCTAGTCAAAACAAATGACTACTACTGACTTCTGGTGATTCAAGTGAGCACAAACAATATAGCTAAAAGGAACCCAGAAAGTACTGCCAAAGATCACAAAGTCTTGTAGAAGAACCTCAAGCATTATAGGGGACCAGGTTATATTATCCTTACTGCTGCCTTTTAATGCAAAAAGTGAAAACCAACATAGGAAATAAACAGCTAAGAAGATGGTGCTTCAAAAAGGGATTTGGATTTCTGGATCACAGCTTAATGTGGGCATGATAAACTACTGATCATGGATGGAAGAAAGTCTTACCAGTCTTATATTTGCCTGGTATCTAGCAAATCTAATCAAAAGGGGTGCAGTACCCACCAATCTAGATAATATAGACAGCAGCTACAACAAAAGAATGATAGCAGGTGAAATATTAGGAATTCAAAGACAAAATCCAAGAAAGCATCCAGTAGTAAAATCAGTGGCCTCAAATTTCTATATTCAAATGCCCAGAAGTACAGGCAATAAGCAAAAGGAACTAGAGATCCTAACACAAGGAAACAAGATTCATCTTACAGTTATCACTGAGAATTAGTGGGATGAAATGCAGGTCTAAGGAAGATATCTCTAAATGGGTACAACTTATTCAAAAGAAAAAGGATAGATAATAAGGATATGGAAAGGGGAAGGAAAGAGGGAGGGAACACATTATATTTTATTATTAATTATATATACACATTATATATTAAGAAAGTATATTCATTTGAAGAAACCCAAGAACCAGAGTGGGGAAAGAATAGTTGACAGAATTAGAGTGAAGATCAATGAAGGAAAAAACAAAAATTACTTTGTCATCTGAGTATATTACAGACCACCTACAAATAAAGAAGTAATAGATGCAAAGTTTGGAATGTAGGTCATAAATCCTAAAGACAACAGCTATTTGCCCTTAACGACACAGAGGCACAATTGAATAGTGATGAGAGACTTCATTTATCCGCACCCATAAAGAGTTCTTTCTCTGCCAAAAGCAGAGGACAAATATCTTCATGTAGCTTAATGGTAACATTCTCTTTCAAAAAGAAGGAGAATCAAGAGTAGTAAGTTTTGTTCTGGTTCTGATTCTGACATGGAAGAATGGGTTGCTGGAGTGGACACAATGAAAACCTTGTGAATACATTGTTATGAAGGAAAAGAAAGCCAAGAATAGTATGGTACACATATGAAATTTAGGGAAAGCAGATTTCAAATGGTTCAGAGGAAGGATGGGTGGGATCCCATGCATTCAAATTCTACAGGAAAAGTCAATTCATGAGGAACAGGAAAATCTCAAGAAAGGGATTCTGAAGACACAAATGAAACAATTCAAATAAGGAAGAAAAGCTGAACTTGCATAAAGAGACTGATTTGAAAGGGCAAGCAAATTACCAACTAATTTAGATTTTTAAAATATATGTACAAAAGAATAAAGCAAAGGCAGATAACAGAGAATGAATGTAAGTATATGGTAGTCCTATAAAAATAGTGTCAGCAGCACTAAAGCTCAGAAGGACCTGTGTCTATCAAGGAAAGCTAAGGACAACAAAAAATGAGGCTTTTAAAGCAATATTAGGTGAAAGAGCAAGATCAAACAAAGGCTAGAGGACCACTGCTTGGCACGGATAAAATTTTAAATGACAAGAGAAATAGCAAAGCTGCTCAATTATTTTCATACATCTTTTTTCTCTGACAAGAAGACTGACCCTTCCATTGAAAATTAAGAGGGGGAAATCACAAATAGAAAGTTGGTGCACCAGATAAGTAAGCAGATAGAAAGACAACACTGAGTTGCCTTTGAATTCAAGTCACTTCAACCAGATAAATGATATTCCTGGATACTGATGGAACTAGCAGTTGTGGTTGTTGAACCATTGTCAGTGATATTTGAAAGCTCAAGAAAATGAAAAAAGTGCTGCAGAACTGAATTGCTCCATTCTTTAAAAAAGGGAAGATGATAGAGTCTGGAAACTATAAATCAGTGAGCTTGAATGTAATTTTCAGGAAAATTCTTGAACTGGTTATTAAAAAGAAGTGGTTGAAGAATATCTAGAAAGGGAATTGGTGATCAAAGAAAGCTAGCAAGGCTTCAACAAGAAGAGGTGCCAAACTAGACTTATTTTCTTTTTTCAAAGAGTTTTGAATGTATTTGAAGGAGAAATACTAGAGATAAGATTTTATCTTGATTTTAGCAAAACATCTGCTAAATTATTTCATACCTGTCTTATGGAAATGACAGAGATGTGGGCTAAATAATGGATAGTCAGCACTGACTGAACAACTAGACTAAAGGATTAATCATTGTTTAAAGTTAATATAATAAGAGGTGTCCAGTGGAGTGCACAAAAAATCTATGCCTAGGGTAATGCTATTTAATGTTTTTAACAATAACTTGGATAAAAGCATAAATGACACACTTGTCAAATTTTCAGATGACATGAAACTGGAAGAGATTGTTAATAAAAACGGATGATAGTGTCAGGATCCAAAAAGGTCTTCAAAGACTAGAGCATTGGGCTGAATCTAATATGGCGAAATCCAATAGCAATAACTTTAAAGCTTTACAGGGATACAAAAAAAATCAACATCACAAATGCAAGACAAGGGAGACATGGTTAGAAAACAGCTGGTATTAAAAAAAGACCTGAGGATTTTAGCGGACTGAGAATTCAATATGAATCAACATTTGGGGGTCAAATAAGCTAATGTCATCTTAGGCCACATAAGAAAAGACAGAACTTCCAAAATACGGAGATGACAGTGACTGTTTCATGCCTCGGTCAGACCATATCTGGAATAGGTCTTCAGTTCTGGATGCCATAGTTTAGGAAGAAAGTTTGATAAGGTGAAGAGCAACCAAGATGGAGAGGGCAACCAAGACAGGGAGTCTGTCAAATGAGGATCACTTGAGGATATTAGAGATGATTAGCCTGAAGCAGTTAAGACTTTGTCTGGAGGAATATGATATTTATATTCAAGCATCTGAATGGTCCTCTGGCAGAAGAGGAACCACATTTGTTCTCTAGTCTCAAAAGGTAGACCCAAGACCAGGGAGTGAAAATTACAAAAAAGGTAAACTTAGCCTTACTGTCAAGAAGTTTCCTAATTATTAGAGCTATCACAAAGTGGAATGTGTTACCTGCGGAGATGATGGATTTCCCTCCACAGAAGCCTTCTGGCAGAAGGTGGATAAGCTATAGTAGTTACTCCTATCATAATAGTTACTCCTTTTAGGTTCAAATTGAATTAGATACCTACAGAGATCCCTTCCTACTCAAAATTCTGAGATTCTCTAATATTACGTATGACATTACAAAGTCTAAAGGCATGTCCTAAGATGGAGGTTCTAGTACCTTTAATTTCACTGACAATGGTTCAAGTATTCATTAAAAGAATGTATAATGCCTTCTTTAGCTCAAGTTCCTATTCTTAATTATATAGCCTCTTTCCACTAGATGGAAGGAGTTCCTGAGCTGTCAGCAATACTTGTTGTCAGAAGTAAATAACTGAAAGACGAATATAATTTACAAAGAAATATTTGAAGTAATTTATAATTTTGTGGAGTTATAAAAGCGTATTTTGTATTCCCTTATCTGAATATATGTTGTATCCTTCCCCAGACCTCCTCGAAGGCAGGGGCTATTATATCTTTGCTTCCATATTCCAGGTGCCTAGCATAGTGCCTTGCACATAGCATTTAGTAAATGTTAAACTGAATACTTCAAAACTTGGAGTAATAAAGCACTGATAGGTATTTTTATCAGAAATCGCAATGTGTATATAATTTTGTCTTATACTGATTATTAGAAATATAATTTGCTAACCAAAATTACAAATAAGTCCATGCACAAAGATATAATGTGTAATTTCTTTCTTATTGTCTTTAACTTAAGTATATTATTCCCCTAAATCTTCAGTAAAAACTGAAGTCATTAAGACAGCTTTAAAGACTTTATTGTTTTTATTCATGAAACAATCTGACAAGTGGTAGTATATCACTACTGTATATGATAATATTGTTAAAACATTTTTAATCTGCTTATATCTTATATAAATGTAATAAGGGTTTAGAGCTGACCTTCTTGGTTCTATTCAGCCCCTTGGGTAGAGGAAAGGCAGCCCTGAGCACTTATTTATTTTACCTATATACATATATAAAATACACATACACATGTAACTTTTATTCATGAAACAAGCTCAAAAAATATGTGTAATGTGGAATTTATAAATATTATTAATATTTTTCTTTTTTTGCAGTAGAATTATCTAGACCATGTTAAAAGGCTTTTAAAATAAGCTTCTTGAGGACAGGGGACTATTCAACTTTTGTATTTTATTCCCTAGGGGAAAATGCCCACCAACGAAGAGAAAGAAAATTCTAGGAAAAATCTTCTACCAGATCTCATATTCTACATTCTTGAGTATTTCTTTTACAGCTAGTACCATCACCTAAAAAGGGACCACATACAAATAACTGCTTAATATTTTCAATGACAAATGACTATTAAAAAAATATCACCTGTAGTCAAAATAAAATGGTCCAGTCATTAGTCCCACTTAGGCAATCACTTATAAACATCTCCCTTATAAGCACTTACAAATCATCACCTATCTGAAATCACTAGATAAATCACTTCAATTACTTCTTTTTTCTGTCTTTCTTTTTATTCATTTATTTGGGTTTTGTGGGCAGGGGAGAAAGGCTAGCTTTTCCTATCTTGCCTTGATTAGAAGTGCCTGATTCCACTACTGATCAGCACCAGACCTCTGACCTGGGCTGATTTATTCCTCCTTAGGTAGCCTGGTGAACCCATGCTTTCAAGAGTTCACCATACTTGTGTTGGATTTAGTGTGGACACTGAATGAACTCAGTTAACAAATAAACAATTCACTAGCCTCAGTCTCCCCATGGCAAAATTACATGTGTGTACCACCATACCTGTTGTACAGTCATTTCTTTTTTTTTTTTTGGAGGGGGTAAGGCAGGGCAGCTGGGGTAAGTGATTTGCCCAAGGTCACATGGCTACTAAGTGTTAAGTGTCTGAGGCCACATTTGAATTCAGATTCTCCCGTGAATAGCCGGTGCTCTATTCAATGTTCCACCTAGCCGCCCCTGTACAGTTATTTCTTAAATTAATTTCATATTTTATTTTTATTGCAAATTTCCAACCTCAAATTTAAAATGTAACACATTATTAGTACAATGTATCTGGTCTTTCATTTCATATTTTATTTCTAGCCTGGATGCCTAAGACAAAAATCTAAGAGGACAACATAACTGAAATATTCACTTTTTAAGGAATATCTGTCAAAAATTGAACAATAAATTTTAACATTTTACAACTTAATAATGGTGTGAAGATATTTTTGAACTGAACAGTTTCCAGTTTCTTCTACATGGCATCAAAATTATAAATGTTTAACTTTTTTTAATGACTGAAGATTAAATTTCAGAATGTGCTTGCATTTGTTAGGCTAAAAATGCTAATAACTTCTCTCTGAAGTAATTTTCTTTCTAAACATGAAGCAAATATAAAGAAATACAATTAATTATCCTTGAAAATTAAGATAAACAGTTATTATTCATATTGTAATAGTCCTTTTTTAGAGGAAAAACAGAAACAGACTACTTACCTTTGCACACCATAGGGTCTTTCTAAAATAGGTTCTTTAAATGGAGGTGGAATGTGACCAAAATAATCAGGATAAGCCACTTCTGAATACTCAGGAACAGATTTAGTATTTTTCACAATCTCAACATATAGATCAGAGTCATGGAGTGGTGGCATATTGGGTACTTCAAATGATGTTTGCTCCACTGATGAGTTAGATGCAGAATCATCATCTTCTTCAGTTTCAACTCCAGTAAAGCATAGTTTTCCTAGTTGAACAGTTCTTCCCTCAAAAAGCACATTTCCACAAGTAGAAATATGTGGACATGTTTTAGTGCACGTGATGGAGGGAAGGTGAGGACTGGAATCTTTCTTTATTCCAGCAGTAAAGCTCTGGGAAGTTTGGGGAGCATTCTGCAGTGTTATTCGGTCCAAGGCCTTCACTAGGTCACTAGTAAGATACTGGTTCGATGAAGCAGTTCTATTTTGATCACCTTCCTGTTGCTGCAATGGACTATCACTGTTTTTATTATCTTCTTTTGCCAGATCTAAAAAAGCAAGTTGTTTATCACCTTCCTCTCCTTGTGAAATGATATTCTTTTTCACTGAATTTATTAAACTGTTTGGTTCCACAAGTAGCTCTTCTCCTGCTGTAGGAACAACAATAGGTCCACCTAGATTTCCTTCTTTTGCCAAGGGTTTTGGTTCTTTGGCAATTAAATCACATTCCTTCAAAAACAAAAAGTATGATGAAAAAAATTTACTGGTGTGTGTGTATATATATAGTCAAATATTTTAATAAAAATAAAGATAGCATTTAAATTCTTTCGTATTGTATTATAACAATGTAACAAACAAGTGGTAGCACTGCTTAAGAGTCATCCTCAGAGTGAGGAAAACCTGGGTTCAAGCCCCATTTTTGTCACATTCTGGCTGTATGCCCCCAAACACATCACTTGTTCTCTCCGCTGCCTTAGGAAATACTCTCAAACTGTAAAGCTGCAGACCAAGTGCTGATCTACATTAATAAAAATTCTCTTACCAAGAGGTTCCTCATACCAATGAAATCAAAGATCTGAGATCAGAAAAAAATGAAACATATTGAGCAACTTTAAAATCAGAGTATAGAAATAAAGCAATGTTTCTTTAACTCCTCCTCCCCAAATTAGGGGGTTTTAATGAAAATGTTAAATATTAAGTTACTCATCTTCCTGAATAAGAGATGTCAAAAAATCTCAAAAATGAAATATTTTGGCACCTAGAGAAACATATAAATATTTTAAGCATCATGAGGGGAAAATCGCCTCATTAAATCCCCTTACCAAAATAGTTAACTTTATAGAGTCAAGATTATAAAAGAAAGGTAAGTGAAAGCAGAACAGGAATGATAAAAAGGGAGGACATGCCAAAAACCTAAAGATATGAAGTTATAAAATATGCTCACAGATGAAATATGAAGCTACATTAACCTTAGCCCTGTAATTATAAATATCAAAAACAAGAGTAGCCAAGTTCCAGTTGTGAATGTAAAGCGAGCTCTCCCCTCAAATGAGAAATTCCTATCACCTACAGAACAAGAATAATTGAAGAAATAAACAGGAATGCACAGAAAAGGAAAATTCTGAAAAGCTTGAAAAAAATATATATCAAGTACTCCAACATGCAGGCTACCAGAGGCCAGGTTGCCATCTTAATCTCTTGCTTGTCTCAAATATTCAATTTTTTAAAAACTTATTGTAATTTTTTCCATGACAACATATCTATGATTTCATTAATTTATTCAGTCCTTCAATAAACATTCATTAAATGCTTACTAGGGGGTTAAGCATTATGCTAGATGGTAAGGAAACAAAGAAGAAACAAAACACTTTCTGTCTTAAAGGAATTTACATTCTATTTCACTGTATAAGGTAATGAGAATTTGAAGATCTTCGCCGCTTTGAAAATATACTCTGATCCCTAATAGGCTGAATGTAATCACACGGAGCCTGTGGTAGAAGTAGTTTGCTGAAGGGTGGAGCAGAGCCCACAGGAAGCTGGGAGTCAGAGCACCTAAACATGGTTGGGAAGAGAGGACACATTCAAGGGAGACAGTTAGGCTTGTAAGTAAATATTAGTTTTATGTTGGCTTGTGGGAAGGCTAAAAGATGCTGTGGCTCTCTGTGCTGTTGTGGTTTATTAACTTCTTTGCTATGGAACTGGCTTACTGGTTTTGAGATTTGGTTTTCTGGGGTCTGAATACATGTTTTGGTTCTCTCTTCTATATGGAGAGTCTGTTATATTTTGTGCTAAAGCACTATGCCAGTATATTTATAGTGACCATTGGTTCTGGGAATACTGCATTGGCACTACGTTTTGCAACAGGAATGGAACTGCAAAATATCAGACCTTTAGTTGAAGGCCTTCAGAAGGGATTTAGAAGAAGAAATGGCTATCCCAGGATGGGAGGATTTACCTTATTCCTCCCAAGCAAGAGAGTGATCTTAAAGTACAGGGCTCTGTGAAAACTGGGAACTGAGGTTACAGAAGGGAGAACCTAGATATTTAGAAACATGTTCACAAAGAATACCAAGAAAACTAAGGAGAGAGCTGAAGGCAGTGTGTAGAAGAGCCTGGGTTTTACTAACAGGTTATCATATTATGTGTAAAAGCAGAGACAAGCTGTTACAAGAGAAAACTCAAACGGATAGGGAGTTGACTGTGTTACAGTATTCAGGCTCTCCTTTAGAAAAGCAAGCTGGACGATCTCAGGTGGTTAGAAAAGGGGGCTATTATGAATTTGTCTTTGAAAAAGAAGCAGAAAAGCAACAGGGGGAAAGTTCATAGAGTTTTGGTAGAGACTGAGCCTAGTTGCCATGACAACAACTGCCAAGAAAGTGCATGTGTACTGAGCAATACAATGTTTCATGACCCAATTTTTACAAGGGCAGAAGCTAGCCCCATACTGAGAAGAAAGCAGGAGAATCAGCAAGGCCAGAGTTCAGGGAGATAACTAAGGATTTCATTCAACAAGAGATTACTGATATATTAAGCAAATTCATGCAAAAGATGGGAGAATCATTGGTATCTTGGATGGTGAGAATTAGTGATGAAGGGGCCGGAAGAGTATGAGTAGAGAGTGGGAACTACTTGAAATTTATAAGTTTTTGTCAGAATTCCTTTGTCCACCAAGTTTTTAGAGATTTTCATATGGCAGGAGGTAACAATATGACCAATCTGTTAGCTTTTGCTGCTGATGGATGCAAGAGAATGTATCCCACTGATTCTATGTGACCTAGTGGAGATAGACCCTGGTATTTGCTTTGAGACTGCATGAGAGGTCAAGATGGCGGCACAGAAGCAGGAGAACTCTGCAGCTCCCACCATAACCACCTCAAATATCTATAAAATATGACTCTAAGCAAATTTTAGAGCTCTAGAACCCACAAAATTACAGAAGGACACATCTCCCCCTGGGGGCAGCCAGCGGGCGGGATGGGAAGGACTCATCCCAGAGCGCTGAGAGCCAAGCCAAGCCCAGCCTGGCCTGAAACCACAGCTTAGCCCTAGAGTGGTCAGGACAAGCTGCAGCTGGAGCACTCCAGAGAGTGGATCACTGGCAGCTGTGGCAGTTTCTAGAATTATCAACCCATAAGAAACAAGTACAAAGTGAAAGGTCAGTGGAACTCAGCTAAATTAGGGGGAGAAAAGCATGTCCGGCCATCAAGAAAGCAGCAGAAGTGGCAGCCCTACAGCCACCTCCACGCGGCTGCTTCAGAGCTCGCAGCCTGCAGATTGCAGGGGGGCCAAGCGATCATTCAGAGGCTAAGTGCTCTTGCCTTAACCTGCCTGGATCGGGATCGCAGTCTTGGGTGGTGATCCTGAGATGTGTTGCCAAAGCTGGTGGAGGCTGCAGAGACTGTGCCTCCTAATAGCTCTGGCAGCTGCAAAAACCTCCCAGCAATTTGGGACAAAGCTCTCCCCTCTGGAAGCAGAGTTCTACTGTGGCTCAAAAATCAAATTAATTGACTGGCAACATGAGCAGGCAAAGGAAGCAAATAA
>CM053590.1:121557741-121603438 GCA_028646515.1 Pseudochirops corinnae
ATGCAAGCACATATCTGAGTATATGTATAAATGAATCCATACAGGACATAAGATCAAATGATTAGGAAGGGATAATATTCCAAATGGTGAAATTCTGAGGTGAGAAAGGATTAGACTGAGAGGAGACAGGGAGAGTCAGAATGGGGTTGAGCATCTCATGGAAGAGGCAAGAGATAATTGTTACAATAGAGGGGGAGAACAGGAAGGCAAAAGGGAAAGAGTCAACCTTACTCTCTCTGAACTTGGCTTAGGGAAGGAATGACATAAACTCTAAACTGGGTATCTTGCCACACAGGAGAGTAGGGGGAATGGGGATGAGAGGTGGGATGATGGAGGGGAAGGCAGGGTGGGGGAGAGGATTGATGGAAGTGCACACTTCTGTAAAGGGACAGGGACAGGGACAGAGTAGAGAGTGGAACGGGTTGGGGGGAGGATAGGAAGGAGGGACATGTAATCAGTCTCTCACAATATGCCCACTGTGGAGAGGTTCTGTGTAATTACATATGTACAGCCTGTATTTGATTGCTTGTCCTTCCAGTGGGGGTAGGTGACGAGGGAGGAAGAGAAAGAATCTAGAATTTAAAGTTCTATAATCAAATGTTAAATATATATATGTATATATGTATACAATTGTTATTATTGTTATTATTAACTACATCCAACTGGGACTTAAGATACACAGGCATTGTGGTAGGGAGAGTCATCCTGCCCTACTGGAAAGTCAGAGGGGACATGGGGGAGGACATAGGATAATAGATTGGGGGAGGGGTTGTATACAAGGGGATGGCTGGTTTGGGGTGGTAGGTAGGGGAAAGATGGGGAGAAAATTTGTAACTCAAGATCTCGTGGAAGTGGATGATGTAAACTAAAATTAATTTTAAAAAAAAGAAAGAAAAAAAATTCTACTCCAATACTAAAGCCCTTGAAAGCACAGAAAATTTCTACTATGTATACATGGAAACAATAAACAGGATTCAGTCATATAGAGTAAACAAATAACTATTTGCACTATACTAAGAAAAAGAACCAAAAAGCACATAGAAATCAGGTACTTTTTCAAGAAAACAAACTTTCTGTTTTTTAAATTAAATTGATTTTTCCCAATTAACAAAAATCTATTTTCCCCCTTCCTATAACCCCCCCCCCCACACACACACACACACGTACACACACTCACGCATGCACACACTGGAAAAAAACAAAACAAAAATAAAACTGTCATGACAAATAAACATCAGGTACATGGAGTGAAACAAAACCAATGGCTGTACTGACCCTATCCCAAAAATATACACCTCATTCTGCATTCTGAGTCCAGTATGTCTCTGCAAAGATGCTTTATCTTTGGCCCTCTGGAATCATGGGTCACTTTCCTGATCAGAGTTTCTATTCAATCCTACACTACGCCTAAATCTAACTGGTACATCACAATCACGAATGTCCATAATAGTGACTTGAAGGGGAGGTTAAATCACGTTCAATATATCTTATTTAAACAAGTCAGGTAAGTGTAACATATGTTTGAGAAATATTTCCATCAAAAACTGTTAAATTTAGTTCTAGCCTTTAAAATTGAAAGTTATGGGACTAGGTCATGTAGTGAATAGAGCACTGGCACTAGAGTCAGGAGGATCTGAGTTCAAATGTGATATCAGACACTTAACACTTACTAGCTGTGTAACCTTGGGCAACTCACTTATCCCCAATTGCTCTGCCTCCAAAAAAACAAAAATAAAAACAAACCTTTAATTCTAAGCACTCTGAAAAACTCTATTTTCTAAAAAAATATTTTCAGTGAGTTCCAGAGATAGAGTGTCATCACCCAGTGAGCTGAATTTTCAGGGCATAATAACTTTCTCAAATACCATCTACCAAAACATATGAGCTGGGACAAGGAAGGAGTATCTATCCCAATTCACAGATCTCTGAAGTATTTCTATATTGATACTAATTTTCACAATGTCCTATAATCCATTTCACAAGGGACTCTATTTAGTCAATACACAAAAGAAATTCTGAACCAAAAGGATAATCTTATTTATAACAAGGTGGTGATATGTGTGTATAAATATGCATGTACATATGTATGTGTGTGTACTTACACACACAATCACTTTCCTGAAAATCTTTAAAAGCATGATATACACTACAATAACATAAATTTAAAGAAGTACCACAAAACAATCAAAAGTTAATGATTCCCGTGTGACCTTGAGCAAGTCACAACCCCAATTGCCCTACCTTCCCCCCTCCAAAAAGCAAAAAAAAAAAAAAAAAAAAAAAAGGTGAATGTCCTAAAACTGTAAATAATAAACATGACCCAAAAATACACCCCCCACTCCACTCCTCTGCAGAGGTGGGAAATCCATGGGTGTGATACACTGCATATGTTTTCAGACTTCATTTCAACACATCATTTGGTTTTGCAAAGGTTTTTTTCCCTTTGTGCCCTTTCTTTTAAAAAAATTGTTATATGGTCTGGTTCTCCGAAAAGTAAAGGAGGAAGCTACTAATAGAAATTCTGATGATATAAAGAACAAAATATTGGAATAAAGTTCATTTCTAAAACACAGCAAAATGTACAATAATTTTTATCATTGTACATTTTAATTATATACATATTAAAATCCTTCCTAGAGTCAAAGTGAGATAATTAGATAACACTTCAAGGCCCCTTCCACTATAAGGCCTTAATACAAAGTTTTACTTCTCTTTGCAATAGCTTACTCTCACTGATGAACCATACTATAACAAAAGAAAAAGGGAAAAAAAGAAAAAATGGGTACAAATTCAGCAATAAATCTCTATCATTATTTAAATTTATTGTCTTTTTACAATAGTAATGCATATTCTATAAGTTAATTGACACTAAATATTTATACCAACCTTAAAATTCTGGTCTATATCATCATCATTCTCAATTTCATTTTCAGCTTCTAATTCAAGGTCTTCATTGTCATCGCTTTCATCTACTACGTCATCCACTGTGATACAAAAGGCTCTATAAGTAGGTGAAAAGTAAACTTTCTACAAAATGACACCCTGGGGAAGACTTCTATGTTTAAAGCACTAAGAATTCACAGCATAAAATACCACAAATATATAAATATTTATAAATAATTATGTTATTAATGAAATATTAAATAACACCTTCTGTTATGGCTTACCCTTCACTTCTGGTGATGACTGTGAAATTTATGGTAAAATCACATTAGATTAGTGTCTTTTATGTATATATAAAAAATCCACACCAGTAAATTTTGTCCACGAGAAAATAAGAGTTGCTCTTTTCTGACACTCTCTCCTGTCTGGGTTTTTGTGACATTACTCTTAGTTCTCTTCTTACCTATCTGATTGCTCTCTCAATCTCCTTTGCTGGCTCATCATCCACCCTAAGTGCAGGTGTACTCCAAATGCTATGTCTATACTGGGTTTTACTCCCTTCACTCTCTTACTTACTAATCCTGTCAGGGGCCATAGGTTTAATTATCATGTCTATAGAGATTACTTCTAAATCTATATATCCAGCAAAATTCTCTCTCCTAAGTGTCAGTCTCACGTCATCAACTATCTACTAGATATTTTCAATTTAATTGTCCAGAAGCATCTCAAACTCAACATATCCAAATAAGAACTTATTATCTCTTCCTCCTCTTTTCCCCTTAAAACTAATGCCTCTGACAAATTTCTGTATTTCAGCCATGGGTACATTTCCATCCTTTCAGTAGGGAAGGTTCATAATCTCAGAGTTGTCTTTTACTCCTTCCTCTCCCTGAATTCATATATTTAGTCAATTGGAAAGTCTTGTTGATTTTACCTCTAAAATATCCCACATATTTCCCCTTCTTTTCACTCACTTGGTTACTACTGTAGCTCAGAATCTAATCATCACTTATCTGGTCAATACTGAACAGCTTCCTGCCTGTTCTCCATACCTCAAGTCTCCCTCCTCCTGATCCATCTTCCATATATCTACCAAAATGATTTTTATAAAGCACAGGCCTGACCATGTCACTCTTCTGCTCAATAAAATTCAATGGCTCTACAGGATATTATATAAACTCCTTTGTTTTGCATATAAATTCCTTTACCAGTCAGATTCAACCCACCTTTCCAGCTCTGTTACTCCCTTTCATGCACTATGTAGTAAAACTGAACTGACCAGTAGCTGTTATCCATACATGACACTCAATTTCTTAATTCCATTTGCAATAGTTGTCCCTCATACTTGGAATACATTCCCTTCTCCTTCCTACTCTTATAATCCCTGGTTTTCTTCAAAAGTTCAATTCAAGTGGCAGCTTTTACATAAAGCCTTTCCTAATCCCTCAAATTAACAGTGCCCTTTCCCCAAAAGAACTTCATATATACATATACACATATTTATGTATATATATATATTGTATATGCCTATATGTGCAGAAGTTGTATCTCCCAATACGATATAAGCTCCTTGAGAAAACAGAATATATCATTTTCATCTTTGTATAGCCTATTACCACAGCTAGGTGGCACAGTAGATAGAGCGTTGGGCTTAGAATCAAGAAGAACTGAGTTCAAATCCTATCTCAGATACTAACTCGCCATATGATCCTAGAAAAGTCATTTAACCTCTGTTTGTCTGTTTCCTCAAATGTAAAATGGGAATAATTACAGCACCTACCTCACAGGACTGTTGGGAGAATCAAATGAGATACTATTTGTAAAGAGTTTAGCACAGTTTAGCCTGGCACATAGAAGGTGCTACAGAAATACTCATTCCCTCCCTCTCCCTGGAACACAAGAGAAACTCAATAAAGATTTACAGATTGATGCTTCTATTTCTCCCTAGTAAATGTGAGCTCTAGGATCAAAAAATTAAAATAAATTTATAAGCAACAGCCAGATACATGAGCTTAGACAAATGACAACTGGAGAAAATGAACAAAATAAAGATGAGATACTAGTACTAAGAAGAAGAGATTTTCTTGATTAGCTAGAGAATAGTAAACTCAGCTAAACAGAGAAAGGGAGAAATCAGATTATTCCATAAACCAGGCAAAATAAATATTTTATACAATAGATATTTTTAAACTCAAAAGGCTGGTCTGAAATTTGTTCTTGTTCTGACATGAAAAAAGGACTATTTATTCATAAGTTCTAACCAGAAGATGGAGCCATAAGCCCTTAGATGGTGAAGGTAAACAGAAAGCTGACAACAGTCTGACAACAGTAATACAGCATTCCTTATATTTGCATAACGCTTCTTTAAAAAAAATTTTCAAGGTACTTTTAAATAAAACATCTCATTAGAAAATATGTTCACTGAATCTCTACCATGAAAGTTATTGAAATAGTTTTAATACAACATTTCTATAATAAAAGAATTCTGGATATAGTATCCTAGGAATTTCTACAGATTTATCCATTAAATATTAAGAATAATAATGTGTGGATAATAAAACAATTCAGATTATTATTAGTACTAAAATATATTTATTACTGTTACGGAGGAGATCTAGCACAGAGTCCAAACTGAAGAAGGATTCCCTATAGATGGTAAGATCCTCTAATTACTCCTATTTGCTGATGCCATTGAGTTGATTGTATTAAGCCTCAAAATATTGCAGAGGTTCCTGAACAAGATCTATAACCACTCAAAAGAGTTTGACCTAATCATCCCCAAAACAAACAAAGAATGCCTATGTCAGACTTTGATATATAGTTAGATGGACAATAAAAGGGAATATGTATCAACATATACATTTGGTATATATCCTGAAAATGGACAATGAATTAGTACCAGGATTAAAAAGGAAAAGAGTTGGTTGGATTTTGAGGGAAAAAACCAAACTGCTTTCTGAAACAGAGGCTCATCTTTAAAATAAAAATATTCTACTGGTGCTGCTATATGGCTGAGAGTCATGCAATATGACTTCAAAGAATTAAAATTTAATGTTATTCAGAGGGCAATATAAAAGTACATGGCAGATATAAGCAGGCTAAAATACATAGTAAAGTAAGGCACTAAGAAGAAGCGCAAAGGAAGTTATCAAAGAAATGCATGCTTGAAAAAGATGATGAATTAGTCATATGGTGAGAGTATGAGACACTGTTGGATTAATACATGTGCTCCACCAGCATTCTCATATCAAAAGAAAGGGAGGAAGGTCCCTACACATTCAGTGGATGGCCCTCTGGTGGTGAACTTAAGAGAAAATCTCTACAAGAGTTGCACAGGAAGGCATGCATGCATGCATGCACTACAGAATACATCACTGTTAGGGACATATACTCTCTAAAACCTTTCCATGGCCTAAATCTAAATGTGTGATCATTTTACTACTTTAACATTTAAACTTTGATTTTCCCATATTAACAACATCTGCACTATTATAAAACATTATCTTCTTTTATTCACTGCATATGGACAAAAAAAAATCACAGCATACCCAACCAATCTTCCCTTCTCCAAAACACTTTCTGCTTTACTGATTGTCTAATTAAGAAATCTTAGTCATCCTAGACTTCTTGAAAATTCCACTTCTCATTTTCTGACATATACATATGCAAATTCTATTCAAAATTAAAACAATTTCAGTCACTGATTTATCTAAACCAAAAAATATATTTTAATATCTTCAATCAGATAAGTCATGTGCAATTTTTTTAATGCCTTTTAGGGAGACAGAAAACCATAAGACTTTTAATGAAAATTTTGTTTAGTTCAATTAATAGGTAAAAATGCAGCAATTAATCTCATTGATTACATATTGATAATATATGTACATATACTTCAAAAATCCTAAGTAGCTATTTAAAACAGTTTTGTGTTATATTTATTTAATGAAATTCTCTTATAATTCACATTCATAAATATAACACATATCCTTATACTAAAAAGCATTCTTCTGGCAATATAAATTGAAACTCAGACTCTCTATAACAGGTGACTATTAAATGAAGTAAAGTAAAATACGATTCCTATGTTAAGTCTTCCTTTTTCTGTTCAATTCAACCACAAGAAAAGTAGACAAAAAATAAAAATAACAATGAATTGCACATAGTTAATCATACCTTCAGGCGGTAAATTGTAGAGCTGAGCCACAGGTCCAGTCACAGGAATAACTGGTAATTGGAAATGAAAAGCACTTTTAATAGTTGGTAATGGAAGACGATTTTTAGGAAAACATTTCCTCATAATCAGACTGGACGTGTTGACGAGAGGATCAAGAGTTCTGACTGCCAAGCAATCCTATTTTTAAAGGAAAGGGAAAAAACACTATGTAATCTCCATGAATAACTAATTTTAGGTATCTTTAGAGGAGAATGCCTTTTTCTGACATTTTTCCATTAAAAATATCTATTTTATATCAAAGTATAATTTTAAATACTTTTGTCCATTATGAATGCAAGAGTTCCTTTATAGCATCAATATGAAAACTCTGATAATATTTAAAGAAAATGATAACCAGGTCATCATTCATTGCTGTTAGTAAGCTATGGCTTAGGTGAGTTTGGGTACCCCAGGTAGCACTATGGCACGAATCAGTAACCTTCTGAGATCAAAGAACCTTTGTGGCAGATAATATTCTCTGACTATACCTTTTTGATGGGCCACACTACATGATTTTCTACAGCTTTTTTATTTTATTGATGCAGTCATCAATGAAGAAATCTCTTTACCAATATAGTAGCTACTCTGCAATTTTTAGTCTTAAAAGAGTTACCTGCGATATTAAACAATTATCAATTATGTGACTTGTCCAGGATCATATATATATGTATATATATGTATATATATATATCACAGAGCATAGTTTTAGACCTGAGAGGGATCTTAGAGACCATCTAATTCAACCCCTTCATTTTGCAGTTAAGGAAAATGGCCCAAAGAGGTTAAGTAACTTGCCCAAGGTTGCAGAGATAGCAAGTGACAGAAACAGGATTTGAACACGGGTCAAACTGGCCAAAGACAGGGTTCTTCGCACTGTACGCTTAAAATCAGGTCAGGTCTTTCTGACTTGAAGGGCAGCTCCATAGTCACTACAGTTCACTTCCTCTATCTAAATACACACACATACACACACATACACACACACACACACACACACACACACACACTCTTTAGTATCTACTAAAGTGATACAGATTTTATTCCAACCAATATGATCAGTAATGGAATATACATTATTGTCTATTTAGTTTATAATTTTATACAGGTCAATAGAAAGATTTAAAAAATGACCACTACTTATTTCAAATGTAAGAAAATATTACTTCAGCAAATAAATATTAAATGATACTCATAAAAATATTTAATAATATTTATTAATATGATACGATCTCCACTAAAATCCTATTTCTGTGTTTTACCATGATATGATGAAAACATGGATATTCAAGGTTATAGTTTCAGAAAACAAACTAAGGTGAGTCCTACCAAACTAGAAAGGCTTTGAGTACTCGTACCACTTGATAGAATGTGTTTGTAGTATGTCTGTTTTTCAGGACCAGTAAGTAAGTGAAGAGGCCTATCACCCAAAGGTTAGCACATGGTTCATGAATTTCTTGATCAACAGTAATTCATGAAAACCATGAACTAAGTTATAGAGGGATTTTCCATTTATAATGGTAGAAAATCAACATCAACAGCAATCATCAAAACCAATGAAATCATAGCTTACTGATGTATTCTAATATGAATGAGTTAAGGGTGCTACTCTTATTACTGTGATGTCTATCTTTGCATTTCTTTGGAGAGATGTTCAAAATGAATTGTAATAACTTGTAATTTCAGACATAACTCAAGACTTCAATATGCAGGTTAGCTTCCAAACTCCACATCAGAAAAGACTGGCCTTAATTTGTTTACTCTGGAATTTGCCTCAGCTCTTGGGACCTTCTCACCCTCAAACATTTCTCTGCCACACCAGATCCTTTTCCCATTAATGGGTACTTTTGTGTGGCCTTGTAACAGTAATCAATTTAGCAGATACTTAGCCCTTAGTAATTTAGGGCTAAGTACCTCTCGAAGGAAACAGAAGGTATGAGCTTTGTCTCCTGTTGCTGAAGTGGCAGGAAGGGGTTGGCTAAGACAGAAGACCAGTATGTGCATACAAGAAGAATTCAAGAGACAGAGAATCAGAATCAGGAATTTTCCTGGTGGCTCCTGGTAGAGGAAACAGGATTATCCCAGCATCTGGGAGCTGGGCTTGCTGGACTGAGAACTGAGTTGGAGGAAGCAGGATTGTCCCAGCATCTGGAAGCTGGACCCGCTGGACTAAGAACTGAGTTGGAGTTTTCTATGAGACCAGAATCTGGTAAAGGCCTCCTGGAAGGCCTCCTGGAAGGCCGCAATTTCTCCTAGATCCTAGGGCCAGCTGAACTGCTGGAGGATTGAAGAAGCATGACCAGGATAAAACTTTGTTTGTTCATGGCTTGGTGGATTCTTGAATTCCTGGCAACAGAAGTGGTGAAGGGTCTGAGATGTGCTGGACCCTGTGAACTTAGTGTGTACCAGGAACTGCCTAGAGGACTGGACAAGGACCTGGGAGCTATCTAGTTCTGAGGACTGGACAAGAACCTGGGAGCTGTCTGCCTCTGAATCCAGGTGACTATTTGGTGGATTCAGGAAGGAGCTGGGACCATGGAAGGAGATCCAGGGAATCTGAGAGACCACCCCAAGTCAAGACGAAGAAAAGGCCTCCCCTTGGATGCATGATGAAATTGAAGACACAGAGGGGTAGAAGGTTTGTATAATTTTCTAATGATTGTATTTAGTGACTGATTGCTAGATAAGTGACTGATTAAGTTAATCTATGACTGCCCCAAGAGTGGAAGATTGATTATTGTATTGTGAACTGACTGAATGATTAAGTATCGATTATTGTATTATGAATTGATTGAATGATTAAGTATTAAGTATTGTATTGTGAAATGACTGAATGATTAAGTAAGGAGGGGTTCCCCTCTTTGGGAAACCAGATGATTATTCTTTTGTTCTTTGTTCTAAATATTGTGGCCACTGTAGTGAAAACTGTGTGGCCATTCTAATGTTAAGCTGTTGTGAACACTATATTGTGATTTTCTGTGATAAGATGTAATGTTGTGAATATTATATTGTGCTTTGTTGTGAATGTTGGCCTTGATTTGTAATGGAATAAATGGAGTGTTCACTATACTGTGTAATCCGAACCTTAAAAGCTGTTCATGGTAGCATTCTTTTGGCAATCTGCTTGTGCATGGCATTACAGGCCTCTATTTTGAAAACAGGCCCAGGCTGGCCATGATTCATTTCCTTTCTGGCTCTGCTTCTGACTCTATAGACTTTGTCACCAATCCCTCATTCAGGTACCAAGTCACCCTCAAATCCTCTAATATTTCCCCACACACACTTTTCAGTTCCCTTCTATGTTCTGTCTTCCCCAATTAGAATGTAAGCCTCCTGAAGGTAGTGGTTTTTTAATTGTAGTTGTATATTTAGCACAGTGCATAGTACATAATCAGCACTTAATAATGATTGTTGACTTAATAACAGTGCTATCAAGTCAAAAACTGAGAGAAATCAAAATGTATGCTTTTTCAATTAACTAGAGCTTTCTTTTATACCTCAAGTATCTCTCCTAATATCAAATATAATCTGGTCTCAGCTCTTAAGATTATAAATTTCAGGCTACTTGCATTGTGGGGGTAAGGGATATTTCAGAAGATCAAAGGATTTCAGAGGCTAATTAGTTTAACTTATACCTGAACAACATTCCCCTTTACAACACACCTAACAAGTTGTCATCTAGACAACTTGAAAATCTCTAAAAAGGACTAACCACTACTTCCCAAGGTAGCCTATTGCATTTTAGTCTAACTTTTAAGAAGTTTCCCCTTACATCAAGTCTAAATTTGCCTCTTTACAATTTCCATCTATTGCTTCCAGTTTGGCCTTCTGGAGTCAAATAGAAGAAATCTAACATATCTTATACATTACAGCCTTCAAATACCTACAGACAGCTTTCAAGTTTACTCTTACTTTTTCTCTTCCCCATTCCCATTTCCTTCTAATCAATGTTCATATGGCATGACCTCAAGGCCCTTCATCAAACCTCTGTCTGCTGTATGCTTTCTGACCATCAATTTCCTACCTAAAATGTGGGCCCCAAATAATACTACATAGCAGAGAAGAGAACATTCAGACGCTCATCAGTCATGAAAGGTCCAAGCATACCTCTCCTTCATGTAGCCCAAGGTTGTAGTATTTTTCTTAGCTGTCATAACATACTGTTGATTCATATTTAATCTCACAGTCCACTAAAATCACTAAATCTTTTTCAAATGAACTACTTCCTAGTCATATTTTCCAATATCTGATACTTGCAAAGTTAATTTTTGGAACTCAAGTATAAACTTCCAAAATAAATTTTCATACATGAATTCCATCTTTTTTGATTTGGTCCAATATTTTAGTTTGTTGAGATCTTTTTGAACCCTGACTCTGTCACTCAAAGTTTTTACTATCTCACTTCCCATCCCCACCCCTCTGCATTGTGTTATCAGAAAATTTAATAAGCAAGTATTAATTACTTTATCCTGCTTGCTGATAAAAATCACTCTTTTTAAAAAGTGGGGAAGATCCCCAAGAGACTCCACTAGAGACCTACTTCTAAGATGACATTGAAATATTCATGACTCCTCTTTTAGTCCAGCTGTTCAACCAGTTTTGAATCTAACTGCAGCATCACCTGGTTCACACATTTCCATAAGAAAAACATAAGAGACTTTGTCAACTGCTTTGTGATAAAATCTCAGTAAACCAATTCAGTCTCTGTTTACTTGCTGATGATGAAACAAACCGCCCTCCTCTTGATAAAGTGAGATTATTGGTGCAGAAGGTTGTATACACAATCAGATCCAATCACTTCGCCAGTCAATTTTGCTCAATTCTTTTTCCTTGTTGCAAAAAAAGGTACTAACTGTGAGTGGGGGTATACTGGGAAAAGAGTAAAAAGAAGGGGAAAGGAAGAGGCAACTATAATCTCAAAGAACCACAAACAAATATGGTAAGTAAAATCACAAGACAAAAAATTGTAATATATTTTGATACCTCCCCCCATAACTCCTCAAGATCCAGAACAGAATTTTATCAAGAAAGTAGGTGTATAGGGGGCATATAATGAACAAGTGCTAAACCTACTATGAGAGGGGCCACCATGACATTCCCCCAGGGAGAATGTCCAAGACTGTGTCCAGTGAACTGTAGACCCTGAGTAACATAGGAACAGAAAAGCTATACAACATAATTTCACTCTATTTGTGCATTTACATGGTCTTTTAATTCTGTAAACCCACAAGCATCATCTTCTCTGAGTCTTTATGAGACTAGTTTTCTAACCAGAAGGCCAAAAAGCAGTTAACAATATTTATGCTACATGTAAGAAAAGAAAATTTTAAACATTTGCCTTTAGTGATTGTTATCAAGTTTTTACTTTAATGATTACTTGACTAGCATCCTCTTGAATAAATTCCCTTTTCTCACAATCAAAACCAGTCCTTACTATATGAATCTAAAAAAAAGGGGAAAAAAAGCAACTTACTTGTGAAGTATTGTATAGAATTTTCATCCCATTGGCATCAATAAATGCCTTTCTTCCCAACTTGAGGCTTGTAACACTTTTTAAACTCTGTAAAATTCCCTTCCGGATGAGCATATTTCTGTGCCGATTATCATGCCGGTGCCAATCTACATAAATTGTTAAAAGCACATGGACATATCCTCTGTCTACAGCTCTCCTGGCATTTGTTTCTTTAACAAAAGAAAATTAAGAAAGAACACTGAAGATGACAAGAGAAAGTTGTGGAACATAACAGAAGTTAGAATTATTGCCTTTTTCTTTTAACATAGCAAACCTAGTTTGTATTCAATATCATGATACATTCTCCTAATGTTATATTTTCTAAAGAAATCTTTAGCAATAGGGTTGTTAAATGCTTTCTCATCCATTATATAAATGAGACAATCTTCAGTAAACACAAAACAACATCTTCTAGAGATCTCTTTACATTGTTCAGTTATTTATAAGCATCAGGATCTCTATATTAGAATCAGGGTCATCTCAAAAAAAGTTTTCATTAACAAAAAAGTTTCATGTATTAACTGGTTATATGGTTACAAGGATTAAAGTTCCTTTGCAATGAAAAGCATGACTATAATAATGGCAATTCATTCTATTCTACCATTAACTGAATGAACCTATTTTCATTAAAAGCCTAATTATTCTCTAAAGTTTTCACCAATTGTGTAAATATGCCATGCTTCCTTTAGCTTAAAGTTAAACTGTCAACATTTTTAGGAATTTAAACTTAATTGTAAAATGATCAGAAAAGCAGCATTTCTGAATCATCCATGCAAAAATATCACTGCTGATTTAACTTGTAAATTTTATTTTCAAAAGACTGTACATGCCTTACCTTGTCAAACTAAAGTTAGCAAGAAATGAATCAACAATATCTGACATTTTTTTAAAGTGGCCCTAATATTAAGAAGGGGTGAAATTAGGGAGGGGTCTGGACCTGAGATTTCATCAACTTTGTTGTTACACACTAAACAAATTAACAAATCTGAAGACCATATCTAATATAAAGACACTTTAAAACTAAAAATGACTTAAAAGAGAATTTTAGTCTCCTAATACATTGATCCTACAATGAAGGGCAGTTAAAATGCATCCACAATGTGATCAATCTGCATGACATATATATTTATCAGAAATACTAACCTTATCCCTAATCTACTGTCACCTTTAAATGATGCTAAGATGTGGACCCTGAAGTAGGCCCCAGAGTTAGGCTCTAGGATCCTTAGCTATCTGAAAGAAGTATCAATCTACTAACTACGACTTTGATGCTAATCTATACCTGGGAAATAATTTGAGCCCTGAGAAAATAAAAACCCTTAGCACCCTAACAATTGGAATTTTTATTTATATCCACAAAAGGAAGAAGCTAGCCTGAAAAAGGACCCCCTGGATACATCATTATATGTTAGTAGAAACTATCACATCAGTTCGTCTGTGACAAAATCCCTAATGTTTACAGATATGGTTGTTTATATACACAACCATTTCAAATTAATTAGCCTGTTTTTTTTTTTTTTTGGTCTAACTGGCATGTTCCTAACTGGTCAATTCAGCTAAGAGTCAAGATCTGTTCCTCTTGCTGATGTACACCACAAATTGGGCTGAGGAGGAACAGGAGGGTTACTTCTTACTTCTAGATAAGATCTTCAGTTACTCCAAGGTCTGGCCTTGCTTTCCTCTTCACTACAAGTGTTTTAAAAGTTGCTCTCCTTTTTTGCTATTTATTTTGTTTCCTTTTTTTTTACAAAACAAAACAAAAACCTTATATACCTATGCGAGGAAAGTTCTTATTGGAGTATTAAGAGTATCTTTGTGTACATGAAGGTCTAGCATAAAATTCACCTATATTTCAGGGGGAAAAAAGTAGATTTAAAGAATTTCACTTCAGGAGTTAGCTAGCACCCATCCACACTATGGCAAACATACTACATACACTGCTATTGAAGCTGCTTACAGCTACATGTCCTGAGCCCCACATTTCCCTATATTCTAAATATATTCAATAGCATATAAAATATGTATTTCATTTATTTTAATGTACTAAATTTTAATGGTCAATTTAGAAAATAGGGCTTTTCCACATGTAAATATGTTTAAAATATTTTTAAGTCAGAAATAATTTACAATTGCTTAATTTTTAAAGTAATCTTTAACCACAAAATTATTTCAAAAGTATCACACAGCTTTCCTCTATTGTTTAAACACAAATATGCAGCGCAAAAAATTTTATTCCAGAAATAGAGATTTCCTCATTTCCAAAATAGAAGAAAGAAGATCAGCTTAAGTGTTTCTTTTTTAATTTTTTAAAAATTTTTATCAACTGCCTTTAATATTCTTGCTCAACCACTCTGTCAGTTCTATTTCTCTTACTATATAAATATATAGTGTCTATTTAGATTAAGAACAACAGAGTGTTGGGGAGCAACTAGCTGGCACAGTGAAAAGAGCACCAGCCCTGGAGTCAGGAGGGCCTGAGTTCAAATCCAGCCTCAGACATTTAACACTTACTAGCTGTGTGACCTCAGGCAAGTCACCTAATCCTAACTGCCCTGCCTTTCCCCCTCCAAACAACAGAGTGATGCAAAAAAAATTTAATGCATACAGGCTACCTAATTAAAGAGGTCTGAGCACTGCTGACTTGCATCACCTATTAACTAGAATTATCAGTAATCTCTCTTTTAAAATTTATCATTTTATGATCGGATCAAGGCTACATAAAAATGTTCCCAAATGATACTCCTAAAGGAAAATTGCTTTTGAACCATCTAGCATCAGTTTTAGTTTCATACTACCTGTGTGTGAGATCTTCACTGTAACTATTGGCTGTACTTCAAGAAGCACTACAAATAATTTGAAGGACAACCTTTTATCCTTTATCCATATTAAATTAAATGTGTGCCTAAATAAAAGTTTAATAAAGCAAATCTAAAGAAAAATGTGTAAAGGCCAGTTATTAGAAAACAGTGGCACACTTCAGTATGTAAACAGCTCATTTCCACCTAAAATCATAACCCAATGCCACCTTTTGGTAAGGAAATAATAATAGTTCTCAAAGGTTATGCCACAGAGTGAAAATTCTAGCAGGCTCTGAGTACTACTTCATACTTCTGTTCAAGGACTGGATTAACTAAACTCAATGAGGCTCATTATCAGAGAGATGACCACAAGATGATAAATTTTTATTTAGCCACAGAATCTCACAACACTGGAAGGGATGGCAATCTAAATTAATGGAGTAAATTCCCCTAGAAACAAATCACAGATCCTTGAAATACTAAAATTCTATCTTTAGAGATAATGTTATAGTCTCAATTAGTTAAATGAGATTACAAATTGGTTTATTACATAATACTTGCCTCATTTCAACAACCCAAAATAGTACTGATAGTTCAGACTGAAGGATTAATTGATCTCATGCCTTTACAAATACATTATGCATTATTAGCTCTAGTTAATTATTTCTCCTGTAAGTTCATAAACTTCTACCATCATTAAAGTGCTAACAAGAAGTTAAAATTATCAAATGTTATCAAATAATCAAAAATATAGTTGAGATTAAATAATCTATTAGTTTTATCAGTCAATTATTCTTTATGTATAAATAAATAACACTCCCATTGACTGATGATACTAATGGGGAACCAATATTAACTTAAACAGATGCTAAGTATTTACATAGCAAGAAAAAGAGAACTAGATAGCTGACATAGGAGTTGGGCAAGAATGTTAAAGGAAATTGATAAAAGAACTACCTAAGCTGGCATTCTTCTTTGTTTTAGAAATGAGGAAAGCTCTATTTCTGGAATATATTAAAATACACATTTATATTTAAACAATAAGACTCACACTTTAAAATTTTTTAATGTTATATAAAGAAAATCTTCCTTCAAATAAGATTAAACAAAAGTTGCATGTTTTTGATATTTAACTATACATGGAAGTTGTTCAGATCATCATTTCAAATAAGTGTTCAAAATTATGTATGAAGTCTTTAAAATAAGGATTCTTATAAATCATTCTTCTCTGTCAGGTACTTATCAGCTGTTCTTTACATTTCTATTTTAGGAACAAGTCAATGCACTAGATTGACATAATGCTCCAACATTTATTATCATGCATGAGATCATTTTATTGGACAACTGTAAAACTAAAAATCAAATTTTTACTTAGAGTATTATTTAATTTTAACATTACTGTAAACATTAAAATCTAATCTAGTTTCCAATTTCTTTAACATGATAGAATATTCTAGAAGATATTATCTAGTATTTTCTAGTATTTAAAAACTTACTTGATTTTAGCAATGCAGCAAGTGTGTCTAAAGCAACCCTGTCAACACAACAAGAAAACACAAAACAACAACAAAACTAGTAAAATTAGTCTACAGCAGAGTAAATTCATATAAATGTTTCAAGTTATTTTTCTATTATTCATTCCAAATTTTATCTTTATTGAACTTATTTTCATAGTTTCTCAAAGTACTTTGATCACATGCATCTATCCAACTTAAAAGTTAGATGTATTAAGATAAAATGTCAAAAGAAGTACACGCCAAAAAAAATTACTTACGTCTAAGTCTTTTTATCCGAAGGAAGACTGATGGAACTGATTTTCAATGTGTAGGTATCTGAGCCTGTAAGAATCTACCCAGGAATTGTATTGCTTTAAAAGTTACAATCCCTGGCCCCCAAAAGTCCCTTGAATCTGCCACTATAAACTGTAAGTTCTGCAGAACTCTTTCTGATTTGCTAAATTCAAAACATTACAACTATAAAATATTACCCTCTAGTTTTTAAGGTTGGACATTAATATAACAAGTTTAAACTTTAGAAAGGGAAGCTTATACATAAAGTTCCTTCATTACTTTTCAGTGGTAAGTCACTAATGAAACTGTCAATCACTAAAATCCCTAAAGAAATCATAGTTTTAAAAATTTGGAGTATTTGTCGTTGAGCACAAATACTGAGTAAAAGGTTGTGAATCTATTCACAATCACCTAGCTTTGACAGTATATACAGCATAATTAAGAAAAACACACCTTTCATCAGGTAGAAGAAAAATAAAATCTGGAAAATATGGCAATGAATTAAGAAATATCTACTAATATAAGAGATCATATATGCCACAATTATTTTTATTAAGAGTATAACTAATATAGGCAAGTTATGAAAGAAAATAAATAATACAAGTCATAGTATAAATATTCTGCAATGGATCAGTCAATAAAACCTGTCATTGTCACAAGTATATCCATGCTTAAGTAATCCAGCTGTTAATAAAAGTGCCAGCTGGACATCTAGCACCATATGTTTGATTATGCCAAAGAAGAAAACAAGAGTTCCTTCCCTAGAGAAATTTAAAATCCAAAAAAAGAAACTCATGAAACATCTAAAGAACAAAAATATAGGTGCAACATAATGGGCAAAAAGCTGTACACCTCTTGTGAACAAAGAGTGTCAAAGTTAGAGTGGGGCTAGTTAACATTTACTAGAGAGCAAGAAGTCTGAATCAGAACTTTAAAACACAACAAAACTTTAACAACACAGCAATGTGTACTTAGTTGATGTTCAATAAATGTTTGCTGCTGCTATATGTTATCTACCCCCAGAAAGACAGAAAGATATGGAGGCACAAAGAAATAGAGAAAAAAAAGAGATACAAAGAGAATGAGAAAGCTTATCCTAACAACTTATAGTTTAGCTTATCTGTACAAATAGGTAATTCTAATGGACCCATTCTTATGACAATAAACAATATATAGTAAAGATCTAGGTATCCTACACTAAACTAGAATTATAATATCATATATTTAACTTTATTTGGATAATATGAAACAGAATTACAGGCAAATAAAATGTGGAAGAATGAAATAAATCTATGCCACTGCAACAACGGCAATATGAGAAGTCCTGCTTATTCATTAAGAGCTCTGGGGTTAAGTTAGAGCAAGAAAATTTCTGAGTCTGATAAAATTTTGGACAGTAAAGAGAAACAGAAGTGTTTCATAAGCATTCAGGAAAACTTAACATGGAATAGTGTGGATAGTCTGGTAGAATGGCATAAACATAAAGAAAAAAGAATAAAACAAAAAGTAACTCTGCTGAATTGCAGCAGAAATGACAAAAATTCATTGAAAAAAAATCAAGTTTTGCAAAATGCAGGCTTTATGTTTTCATTTACAATTGAAGTATAAAAACCAAATTTAGTAATAAATAACATTTATATGGAGCCTTTAGGTTTGCAAAGCACGCTATAAATATCTCATTTTAGCTGAATCATAAGAAAAGTATTTGAAAATAATCTTGCCTCTTGTTAAGACTGTATGAGCTTAAAGAAATTATGAAAGTTCATCACAGAAATTCTAGGTTTAAGATTTATTTTTCAATCAATTGCTCTATATGAGTTTTTTTTTCTGTGTATCTCTAAATAGCAAAAATTACAACAATATCTCTATACCAACATATCATACTTATTCATACATTTTTTCTTGACATATTTCCCTCACATGAACTCTGCCCTTTGCCTACTACACCCAAGTTTTGGGACTATTTTGAAATAAGTTAATTAAACATTATGCTCCTATTAAAATATCAGTTATTATTATTTTAGGGCCAGACTATGATTTCATTGGTATGGAGAACTCCAGAAAGAAATTCCCACTCCCTACACAACTTCACATCTGCTCAGCAATGTATAGCTCGAGAGAGTTGCATGGGCACTAAGAGTTTAAGTTACTTGCCCAGGGCCACACAACCAGTACATAAAAAAATAAGATGAGGACCCAGATCTCTCAAATGCAGGGGCCAGCTCACTAACCACTATGCCAAGCTGTCTCTCAATATTATTATTGTTGCTGCTGTTATTCTTAGAGGAAGAACACTGATACCAATAATAGAACACTGGGCAAGTGGTTAAATTAATTTAAAGAAGCAGTAAGCATTAGGGGGAACAAAGCTACAAAGGACAACAGAACCTGTAACACACATGAAATTCTAGAATTAGGGTCCCCCTACACACGTGTACCCACACACATGTACATACATACAAACATACATATATCCACACACACGTCATTAGTACTTTCCTGGACCATCTTATCCCCAGGCCAGGGTATGCAACATAGGGGAAAATAAGGTAATTCTAAAAGTAAATATCACTCTTCAATCATCTATAAATCATCTCCCTTCTGACAGCCAAATACATAGTCAATTAAAAGGGTCTTGATTAAATTCCCAATAAACAATAATAAACTGCCAAAGAAAAGATTTCAATTAAATTTATCTAGCATTTCTTCATCACTCTGTGTTCATTAATAAACAAAAGCAATAATCTCAAAGATCAATGAAGGCTGCCAAGGGTCAACATGAACAAATATCTACAAGTTTTAATAATCTACGACTTTTAAAGTGAGTGTGGGAAATGATGTGGGCAAGAGAGGAGTCACATAAATAAATATGGCGTTCAATATAATCTTTTTTCAAGATTTCTTTTAAGTCATTATTGATTTCTGCATGACTCTGAATACATTCAAAATGCTATAAACATGTTTACTGTTGTGATGCTTCCATAGTAAAGATTTTTTCCCTCTCCCTGGGAATATCAAATGAGATAACATATGTAAATCACCAAATAAATTCTAATTATTAGTAGTAGGTATATATTTTGTTGGTGTTTTTGTTTTTTGGAGGGGGAAAGGCAAGGCAATTGGGGTTAAGTGACTTGCCCAAGGTCACATGGCTAATAAGTGTTAAATGTCTGAGGTCGAATTTGAACTCCAATCCTCCTGACTCCATAGCTGGTGCTCTATTCACTGTGCCACCTAGCCACCTCAAGGTATATATTTTTTAACTAGAATGCTTAACTTAGTAGCATGTGCCAGGACTAAAAAGTACAAGCATTAGAAGGTAATGGGAGAAAAAACAGAAAAATTATTATATAAAATATCAAAGATCAAATACAGAAACAGCGTAAGTACAAAGATTATCCTTAATATCAATATGAAAACAGCCCTTGTTCTTGCTTTGTTAAATCTGATCTTAAGTTCTAGAATGTTGTTCACTGGAAAAATTTGTTTGATTTACCACATTATCTGACAATCTTATTAATATAACCACATGTGCAATTTCCTACTTTTTGCCATAATTCAGACAGGATAACCTAGAAGAAGATCCTAATTGCTTCAGTTTGTGAACTGTTTAAATAATACTGAAGAAACAAAACAATGGCTAGAATTTGAGTTTAAAGATACATGGGCAGAAGACCAAAAAGAAAGGGAAAAGAACATGATAATTATAACAAAAAGAGAAGACTTAAGTTCTTGCACACACTTCATATGACGACAATGAAAAAACTCACAATAAACTGATTTCAGACAAGGATGGGATGAAAAACCTTCATCCAATAGCACTGACCTGATTTTTCTTTTCTGAATGCATAATTCTTAGGGTTATATAAAATTTGAAGTCCTTAAGCTAATTTATGCTTATAAAATTAAAATTTTAGATTTTTCTTTCATCTATCTTTAAATTTCAAAACTAGAAACCAAAAAGGTGCCCATCAACTGGAGAATCAGTAAAGAAATCATGGTATACAAGTGTAAAAAGATATTATTGTACAGTAAGAAATAACAAATGTGAGAAATCAGAAAAACATGCAAAGATTTATATGAAATGATAGAGAATGAAGTAAAGAGAACTAGAAGAACAGCAGATGTGATGACTATAAAAATGTAAATTCTTTTTTAAACACTAAAAGGATGTGGAATTTTAAGTAACAATAATTCTCAATTTTGTTCCTAAATATACGGGAAATGAAACATATCCTCCCTCTCAACAAAGAAGTGGGTACGTACAGAGGAGGAACATATGCGTCAGATGTGGTAACAATATTCATTGTCTTTGCTTATTTTTTTCTTTCTTATAATAAAGGATTCAATTTGGGAAGGGAGAAGAACTATCAGGAAATGACTAATACTAAAAAAAGGTATGAATGAACATTTAAGTCTTATTATTAAGTTGGAGTTTTAGAGCTAAAAAAAGGAACTTCAGCTTTTTAATTAAACTTTCTAGCTTTACACATGAGAAAACTAAGTTTAGGTTGTACTTTTGTTTATATTTACAAAACATTTATGTACTCACTTCATAAGGCCAGTGTTCTTTTTACTAAAAGGACCAATGATTTTAAACATCAGTTCCACAACTCCATTTTTCCCTAAGGACACTGCATTGACAGCTAAAAATAAAAAGAGAAAAGTTTTAAACCATAATAACTAAATATGTTTACTGGTATGCATATACAATACATATCTCACTGAATAAGCATACTCAAGCTATATGTGAAATGCTCGCATTTTACTAAATGTATTCAATGAGGGAAGGGATTAAAGGTTTAGTTAGGACTAAGTCACCAATTATAAAGACAGTACATATCCAATAACTCAGGGTAAAAAGGTGTTGTTGCTCTTTAATGGAATATTAAGACTGTTAGATAGAGTGGCAAGCAAATCTATGTCAAGTCTGAGGTCACAGACTGGAGTTTTAAGTAAGGTTTTCTGAAAAAACTTGAGAAATGTCCCTTAAAAAGTTTCTATCTAAAAAAGATTAGGAATATACTGCAGAGAAAAAGTTTTTAAAAAGTTAATTCAGAATACTCTCTTTCATGAAGGATTTAACAAACACCTTTATCTGGAGAATTCTCGTGCAAGAGGTCTGCAAAAAATGCCCAAAAGTACACTAAAATATTTTTTAATGTAATTGAAGTTGCTTATTAAAATAAACGTTATAATTCAACTACACGATAGATTATCAATTTGACCTAGAGATCTCATCTTGACACCCTAAGGAACTATCCAAATGATGCAAATTTGCCTTTACCAAATATTCCTTTAAATAAGTTAATCACTTAAGTAGTGACAAAGCTTTGATATCCTTTTGCCAAACAGAAATCTTTACTATAATTGGATGTTATGGCATTCTACCTAGATTAAAAAAAAAAAAAGTAAACATCTATATTGCCTCTGTTTTTGTTATCAAATGAAGGTTCTAAGTATCTAAAAAAAATTTATGTGAAAGCAGTCAGATAGAAAAATTCTGCTAAAATTGGAGTTTAATGATGTTTTTAAAACAGCTTTATGAGGCAACATTTTTTAAAATCCAAAATCCCAGAAATATTTCAGTCATTATCGATCATTAAGGTGATAATTATCTTGTAGAAGATTTTAACTGAGACTTTTAGTTTCTTAGGCTTTTTTTAGGTGTTTATTATATATTCCTAGTGTGACCACAGACAAACATTTCATTCACCTCTCTGAACCTCTCATCTGTTCAATGAGAATTGAACTATATGGTACCTGAGATCCTTTCTAGGCTCTAACTCCTATGGTTCAAGTGGAAATGGAATGAGACAGGAGGCTGAAGGATGTAGCTGGTCACCATTCTATGGTAAATAATGAATGCCTCATAGGCTATTAACTGGGCTAGTGTATTTTCCAAGGATTCACTGATGATGTTCCTATCTCACACAGAAATGCACAATATCCTACCCTGTAAAATGACACATAGCCTACAGGGTTGGTCTGAGAATCAAATGAGATAATCTATATAAACTCCTCTTTAACCTTAAAGAATTATATTCATACAAGCTATTATTAGTCTTATTAAATCCTGTTGGTTAGTTGTTGACTCTTTTCTCTGCAGTCAGGTTATCTACTGTTCACTGCCCTCATCAGTACTTTTAATTTCCATGCCTACGGCTGCTTCTCTGTTCTTACCTCTTTTCTCTACTTTTATTCTGTCTTCTGTATTCTGCTGCTTCTGTAATTCTAGATGAGTATTTTATAGATAGCACCAGTTAAAGAACTCTTTTACACCTTTTTATTAGCTAGCAGACAGCATATCAAGTGTAACATTCAAGCTTTGGCTCTTGTTCCTTGTTTAAAAGGATTCTTTCTTTGCATCCAAAGAATTACCTTTTTATTTCTATTTCTATTTTTTAAAATACATATCCAAGGTCATTCCAAACATGACAATGACAGAAGTTTAATCACTGGATAACTAAAATTCAAACTATGTATTCTGCAACTCCTAAAAGCTTTTTTTTTAAGCAATGTGATTAATTCTGGCTCTTTTCAAATATGTTAATTGCTCATTATTAGTAATTTACTGAGAAAAATTACAGTTTTCTTTTGCTTTATATGTAGGACTTTCCTTTGTAAATCAGGTAAACTGAAAGAACCTTTGCAACACTTACGATTGGTAGAATACACTCGTAAAAGCTGAAGACAAGGCAGCACCAAACGTTGATTCTGCAAATTCTGTTTCACCAAATTCAGAGTTATAGTTAAGGCCCCATTGATTCTAGACTTCACTCCAAATTTTTTGTCTATAATAATAAGTAAATAAATAAATATAAAGAATTTATAAGTAACTCAAGAATGGGATGAGATTATTTTCCAATTCCTGTTTTCAAATATAATTTATCTACATACTCAAGTCATCTTATGCTAGTTCTTTTGTCAGATTTTTCAAGTTCTGATAAATAAAGTTGAAAAAATAGTATTCATTTCTGTTATTTTTATATCAAGTTAAACAAGATTTATAGGATTATGTCGAAGAATTATCTTGCAAATAAATGGCAAAGAAAAATAAAATAGAATATGAAAAATATTTTTACGGAAAATAAGCGTGATTTTATATATGTATATAAACACATTCCTAAAGATACTTTTTTTAAGCTATAGAAAGGAACCAATTATAGCAGTCAACTTTCTTATGATAGTCAAAGCTAGGTTAATGGGAGATTAAGTGAAATTTGGGAGGAGCTGACCAGTACCAACTAGGATTTTAAGGATTACACCATTAAAGGCATCCTTAATCAAGGTATTAATGGAAAATAGATGGGCTTGTCCAAGTGATATTCCACATGAGAACATAACTTTACCATCATATAATTCGCAGAAAGATGTAAAGAACATAAGATCTTAATGGGCTTATTGCTTGATGATTATAAAAAAATCATTTAATTTAGTAGAGCAAAATACTATCTTTTAATATTCTCTTTCATACAAACATCAAAATCATGCAAAATTCCTTAGAAGATAAAACAGCAAAAAATATGAGGCATGAGGTATTCATGGAAAGCAAAGGTTCAGTAAAAGAACTTTGATATTAAAAAAAAAAAAGATATAACAGCACAGAGAACCTTGACTGATGACCGTCTCATCACTAATGCCTGATGGAGCATAAAACTAAGAATCATATGCTAATCAAAGGTATTTGCTACTGCCATGTAAAAGAACCAGTGAACAGTCTAAATCGAAGAGAATGGATTCTCTATAGGTGGCAAAATCCTCCAGAAGTTCCTTTTTGTAGATAACACTGTGCCTACTCCAGTAAGCCCAGGAATATTATAGAGCCTTCTGGACACAATCCAGAACCACTCAAAGGAGTTTTGCCTAGACATCCCCACAACCACAAGGAAAACCAATTGGATAAATAATACTTATTTTCCAGGTTTTGACATGTAGTTAAATGAATAATGAAAGAGATCACTGGACAAGTTGGGCCTAACATCAAACAGGAGAGCTGACAAAACTGCATAAAATTCTTGGATAGAGGGGAACATCAGCATGCTAATAAGTAGTTGTTGATGTTCTCTTGACTGCCTTTTTATTGGTATTAACAGTTCTGATATTTTCTCATGTCTTTGGCATTTTCCCATTTTGGATACTTTGGGAATCCTTTAAAGCCTTAATGATTTTGTCACCTGCAGCACTGATTTCCTTTACACATACGTGGTGCAATGCAATTGCTTTTCCTATTTTTGTTCTCTTTATTGCCATTTCTACTTTTCTAAGTATGTGAGACTACAATATTAGAGAACAAGTGTGAAGGCTCTACTTGATGACAGGAACTTGATTATAATAATATTTGCAGATCTCTTCCATCTTTTTCCCATTTGTTTTTCTTCTTTCATTTTCGTCCTTTGCTGTCACACTGAATAGGCTTAGCAAGAACTCTCCAGAAACTTCCTTTAAACTGGTTTTACCCTCCACTGGTTCTCTCTGTTTTATAAAGTGATAGTGCTCATAATTATCCTTTTCTGTGATTATTTTGCAAGGATGTTTATATTCCAAAAGAATGTTATCCTTGGCTGTCATACCTCTCTGCTCAACAAATCCAATTTTTACTGATTAAAATACATTTTAGATTCTTTTGGTCTTCTCACTGTAGTACTTGATTTACATCAGATTTACTTCTACATGAGTTATATGTATTATATAGTATTGTATCTATAACCCATTTTTCATTATCAATAATATGTAAACTGGTCAGGTTTGAATTGTCTTAATTATATACTAAATATTTTTCTCATTTTTACTCTTTTTAGCTTTGTAGTAAATTTGAATTTAGCTCTAACAAGTCAGTTACCTGATGATACATTGACAGCTGAGTAACAAGTGATTCCTATATCAGTAATAAGTCATTTCTTGCCAGTTAAAATATATTTTTAAGATGTTGAATACTTGCCACGTGCAGGGTATTTTGATTCTTATAGAAACCATTAATGACGTATAGGCATAAAGGTTCTGTGTACTCTCAAGTCTCGGTCTTTTCTCATTTCTTACTCCTTTTCATATTTTCTAATATACTTCTCACTGGCCTCACCTATTCCCAATTTGGCACTCAAGTTAGTATCAAAGTATATATTAATTTAAGCCTTAGTAATTTCTTTGCAAAATTTCTCTACTAATCTCTGCAAGAGATGTTGGTACATAATATTCAATTATTTTTATAGTTGTCTTTTTGCAAATACCTATCAAAAGAACTTCAACACAAAAATAACCACATGTCTCATGGCACAGTCTGTTACTTCTGGACACATGATAAAACTAATTCCATCTATTTTTATTTACCTTTCCAAGGACAGGCTATGATCCATCTTTCTACTTAACTACAATCTCTTTCTATCTTCTGGTTTTATTTACAGTGAGTATGTCAATATTGACATGATTCAGTCCCTCCAAATGGTTTTTGGACAAGGATCTCAAATTTAAAACAGTTAAGTTTAAGTTTACAGAGTCTAAAAACCAAGTGATTCTTTCCCCCTGTTCTGCCACCATCACTGAAGGAAAAGTAATGAGAGCAATTTTGCATTTTTTATGTGACTATACTTGTAATTTTGCAGTACATAGAACAGTCACTAAAAAATAATTATTAATGGAAAACAATAATAATAGAGTTTATTTCATTGTTAAATTTTTTTCAAGCACATCTCTGCCTGCCAAAATCTCTATCTTCAAGGTCTCCAGCTCCGAGACCACAACCTTAATAAAATCTTTAATGCTAACCCCACCCTATATTCATCCCACATCAGTTTAAAGTGATCTTTTTCTCCTTCAATTTTTTCAGAGCACTTTGACTGTCTTTTTTTCCTTAACACATTCTACTTTGTATCATACATATTTACAATACATGTGTTTCCTTCAGGTTAAAACGTAAGCTCCTTGATGTCAAGGATTATGTTTTCATTAGTATCTCCTCAGCATCTTGAACACAGTAATGCTGAGGAAGTATCTGTCTGAGTTTTTTAACTATCCTCATGTTCTATATCTCTCCTACATAAAGATCACAGGGTTTATGCTACTGATGAGGAAGAATTATAATAATTTCTATTTGTTTTCACCCAGAAATTGCTCTCCTACCTATTTAACAACTCTCTAAGAAATCAGGATTATCAGCAATGTAACAATGTCTTAGAAATAAAGAGAATTCAATAAGCATACTCTAATACAAAACGAAGTGCTAAACTGAAGGGAGCCGAAACACCTGATCCAGGAATCAGGCTGGTCCTAGATAAGTTAGCTCCTGGTTTTCCAGTGATGTGACCAGTCCATATTGTCTACTCCTGGTTTTCTCTGTGATGAGGCTGTAAATCGGAGCTTGCCTGATATCCTGAGATCCAGGGCTCTGCCCTGTTCTGGGATGTTAGCCAGAAGGTATTAGCTCACCCATACATTTTAGATACTATTCTTATGGCTTGGAATCAGCAAGGACATTGATAGCTGTCAAGGCCTACTTGACATCACCATCTGGCATCTTCAAATTGAGCAAAGCAGTATTAGAAAACTAAGTGACCTACAGTTACCTTCTTTGTTTCATTACTCCATAAAAACTTTGCTTATGGTATCAATAAACAGATTGCATTGATGAATCTTTCCTGGCCAACGATTATTTTCTACACTTCCACAATCTTGCATGTCATTTTAGAGCTGACATAAGAAACCATTTAGAGTTGGCCATACACTAAACAACATCATTCGAAGTTCAATTAGCAGTTCCAAACAGATAATGACAATATTACAAAAGATAGTTCTTATTTTAATTATCCAGTTATAATAATTATTCCATTAAAATGGTTACCTTTTGGTCCAGTTCTCGCAAGAAGGGTGTGAACTTGAATCATTAACTCTTCATGTGGCAGAGACTCTTTGCTGGCAGTCAAAAGTAACTGCAACAATATTTGTGTACCACCCTTGGAGACTAAAGCACTTGCTCTCCTACTACCACCTTCAAATGTAAACCAACATACACAATCTTCAATGCCATATTCAACATAAATTTTTTTAGTATGCAGCATGCAAATTGTGGGGAAGTCAAAACATTAAATATGTGAAGATGTCAATTCATCGCTAGAAAAAAATTACAGAAAAATTATGTACAACTAACACAATAGGCACACCTTGGAAGGTGCTTCATGGAGCAATTAAAAGAATGATGAACTTAGAATCACAAAGCCTGATTCTAATCCTGGCTCAGCTACTTCTGAATTCTGTAGCCTTGGTCAACTCACTTAACTTCTCTGGTTCTCAATTTTTTCATCTGTGAAATTAGGGGTTTGGAACAAAAGACCTCTAGGTCTATAATTCTATGGCCCTCCCTAAATAATAAAAAAGGAATTGTGGATGCCTACCCTCAGGAATATGAAGCAACATTGATATCTTTGAAAAGTAAAACAGCTACAGTGCCATTTCCATCCTTTCCTACAAAATCATTTTAAACCACACACATTTTAAATTGACACCCCACAACTTATGTATGATACACAAAGAGGTAGGAAGAAAGGTTACATATTTGATAACAGGCCCTCAAAATACCATATTGTCATCAGATAAATCCAAGTATGTTATCTTCATGTAATTCCATAATATTTATGAGACATGACATCAAAATAAAAATAGGGTTGTATACATTCATGTACGACACCCTGTATTACGAGTTTTTCAGGACAGTTTTGATCTCAAGAAAATAAAGTACACTTTTAAAGTTCCTTTGAAAAAAGAATATCCTTTATCAGACTGTGTTCCTTCATTTTTGGCTCAGAAATTACAATCATAGATCTATAGGATTCATTATTCTTTACATACAGCAATAAGACCAAAGAAACTTACCAACTGACACCAATTCAACAAGAATGTTTAAGATATTAAGTGTGGTCTGAAGATCTTTCGTGTTCTGAAACAAATATTTTATTTCCAGCATTAAAATCACCGTACATAGTTACCAAACTCTGTCTTTTGGCATTTACCTAAATTTTGTGGGTACCTTTCCCTTCTCAATTTTGGGCCTAAGGTCAAATGCTTTCAGGCTTCTACTATTCTCACCTCCCACTATATCCTAGTTCTTTTGCCTACAGAATCTTTAATCCTTAAACTTACATTTACAAGAGTTGAGCCCTGGCTGAGTCACTTAACCTATAAGAAAATCAATTTCCTCATCTCTAAAATGGTGATAATAATATTTACACTAACATACTTCATGGAATCATGAAGAGAGCACTTCAAAGGCCATAAAGGGTCACATAAATGTAAGTTATTATGATCATATGGGAATAAATTAACAATAGGGGAAATTTCCATTTTTGTTAGTATTCTTTCACTATAGTAGGGTTCTCATATATCCTTATTATAATACATTTTTATATTTTTTCTCATGCACATGTACTTGAAGCAATGACATAAAATGAAGGGCATTTGAAGGAGGCCTAAGGATAAGACTAGCTAAGTTCAAAACTCTAAAACTTCAAAAATATTTAGACTTTTTGCTAAAACAATAACTAGAATTAGTAATAAGTGGTTTTTGTCCATTATTCCAAGAAGCAGTCTATCAGCTTCACCAGACTGTGTCTATGACACACACAAAAAAACTCTACACCAAATATTACAATTCAATATTTCCCAAGAATAAAAATATTACCTCAATAATATATTCATCCTTCCCAGGGTCAAAAGAAGAAATTAATTCTTCTAAAGACTATCTAAGATATATATTTGCACAAAAGATAATTTCCCCAAACTTTATCAACATAAAATTATACCACTTGCTTTTCAAATTTCAGCATAAATGCAATGAATATACATATATATATATATATAAATCTACTATTCTCAATAAATCTTGATGATTATATTTGTTTCTAAAAATTTTTCCAATTTTGAAAGAAATCATTTTTCTTTTAAAAAAAGGGAAAATGAATGCGGGATCCTCATGGCATTAAGAAAGATTCCTACACTTATCTCTAACTTCCAATACACTCTTCTATCCATATTTTTATACTTATAATACTGAAACTAGTCTATAAATAATACATATAGCTAATTACTCTAACCTGTGTAATTTCAGAATAAACCTCCTTGGCTCTAAAGTACCCTCTTGTTCTAGATCTAGGATACTATTATCTCCACAAAAGCATTAGTCTTGTGGCTTATGATTAAGGGATATGAAGGTGACTATTAAGTTCTCAGCGCTATGCCAACAAAGCATTAGCTCAGGCAGGTGTTACTTACCAAAGTAAAAAGCCTTCAAGGACAAGCCTAACAAAGAGCTATTGCAATCAACCAATCAATAGGCATTTATTGAGCACTTTCTAATGGGCCAACGGTTAGCAATATAAAAATATAAATGAAACAGTCCTTGCCCTCAAGGAGCTTAGAACAACTACAGGCACAAAATAAGAACAAGGTAATGGGGGAAGAGGGAGGTACTGGCAGCTAAAAGATTAAGAAAGGTCTCATACATACCAATTAAGCCAACCTTGAAAGGAAACTAGGAATCCTAAAAAGGAAAAAAGAGGGGAGAGGAAGGGAGATTACAGATATAGGAGCTAGCTTGTGCAAAGGAGAGAGAATGTCATATGTGAGGAACAGTAAGAAGATCAATTTGCTTAGACCAAAAAAAGCCAAGAAGAAGAACAGTGAAAAATAAGGCTGAAAAAGCTGGAGTGAGGTTGTAAAGGGCTTTAAATGCTAAACAGATGAGTTTTTATTTATCCTAGAAGGAAAAGGGAGTCACTAAAGATTCTCGAGCAGGTGAGCTACGTGGTAAGACCAGGGCTTTAGAATGATCATTTTGGTGGCTGTGTGGAGAGAATGAAGGCAGGAAGTTCAATCTAGAGATTACTGAAGGAGCGGCGAGGTGGCGCAGTGAACAGAGCACCGGCCCTGGTGTCAGGAGGATCTGAGTTCAAATCCAGCCTCAGACACTCAACACTTACTAGCTTTGTGACCTTGGGCAAATCACTTACCCCTCCGGCTGCCCTGCCTTCCCCCCTCCAAAAAGCAAAACCAACAAATAAATAAATAAAGATCACTGAAATAGTGCAGGCAAGAGGCAATGAGGGACTGAATTAGAGTTGTAGCTCTTTGAATATTGAGAAGGAAATAAATGTAAGAAACATTATGGAGCCAGAATCAACAAGCGTGCATATGTGGGATGCATATGGTAACTGGGTGCATATGTGAGATGACTTAAGAGTCATGAATCAAGAATGACTATAAGGTTATAAACTTGACTTACTGGAAACATGGTCTTGCCCTTTCAAAAGAAATAATAAAGTTCAGAAGATGAGTGGGCTAGGGAGGAAAATAACATTTTATTAAGAACACACTGAATGTAAGATATCTTTGGGGTATTGAGTTTGAAACATTCGACAGGTAGTTGGTACTGGAGGACTAGAGTGCAGGAGGGAGGCTAAGATCGGATACACAGATCTGGTAGTCATCTGTGTAGACATGATAACTGAACCCATGGTAACTGATTAAGTTACCAAGAGAGATGTTTGAAAGACAAGAAGGGAGGCCTAGGAAAGAGGCTTAGAGTAAACTTAGAGATATATGGATGAGGATCCATCAAAGGAGAGAGAGTAGTAATCATAAGATATATAGGACAAATATCAAGAAATAGCGGTTTAACAAAAAAATAAAATAAAACTACAAAGAAGAGAGTAGTCAAGAGTGAAAACAGTTTCAAAGTAGTAGCAAGGGTGAGGACTAAGAAAAGATCATCCAATTTTGAAATTAAGACATCACTAGGAGAGATGGAGGGCAGTATGAAGCCAAGATAGCAAAATAGTAGGAAACAGTACAGCAAGGTTCCAACACTGCCCCCCTTCATACCTTGTAAAACTCCTCCAAAAAGACCTACAAAATATACCAAACCAAATCCTAAAGGGAAATTCCGAAAAAAAGTCACAGTGAGTCATTTTTCTATCCTAGGCTGGCACAGAGAGGTCTGCAGACACTGGGAACAGAATCTGGCCAAGAGGGCACTGTACATGGAGCACACCAACACAAGTGGAGGCCCCAGGCCTGTACTGGGGCATCCTCAGACCTATCCTGGAATACCAATATAGGAACAGATACAAACTAGCAACTGTGTTGCCTACTACCCAGTTTCAGGTCACAGATCCAGGGAAGAGTGGACCTGTGCCTGCCCTCTGGAGCAAGGAACAACCAAGTAGCAGTGGTGTAGTTAAGATTCCATGAGCAGGGGCAGCTAGGTGGCACAGTGAATAGAGCACCAACCCTGCGTTCAAAGCTGGCCTCTGACACTTAACACAAAACTAGCCATGTGACCTTGGGCAAGTCAGTTAACCCCAATTGCCATACCTTCCCCCCTCCAAAAAAAAATATAGATTCCATGAGCAGAGAAAAGCCTTGGATCTGGTTTGTAGCCTTGTATGAAGTGGAATAACTAGGGCAGAAATCCCAGACCAAAGAGAAATCTGTAGTTCTATCACTCTGAACCAGCACAACCTTCCAGCTGGCTGACACTAGTCATGTCCAACATGTCCAGCAATCTACCATTGCTCAAACTCAAATCCAGGTCAGAAACTTGGAGAGCTCAGACCAGAAGGACAGCAATCACTGTCCTAAGTCAGATCATCTAGGGAGCAACAAAAGCTTTCAGAGCCTCTGTCTGAGCAAGAACAAGACTACCCAGAATTTTCTTCTAGAAGTGTACAAAGTGGGGTGGCTAGGTGGCTCAGTGAACAGAGCACCAGCCCTGGAGTCAGGAGGACCTGAGTTCAAATTTGGCTTCAGACACTTAACACTTACTAGCTGTGTAACATTGGGCAAGTCACTTAACCCCAATTGCCCTGCCCTCCCCCATCAAAAAAAAAAAAAAAAGCAAAAGTAGAAGTGTACAAAGTCCAAGTCTAATATCAAGTCTGAATTCAGGAAGTAGGTTAGAAGAATGAAAAAAAAAATTCCATTGTAAATAGTTATTATGGTGACAGGGATGCTCAAGACATAAACTCAGAAGAAGATAATGACTCTAAAACAGAAACACAGTATGGACCAAAGAAGAGATGAAGTACGAGTTTTTAAATGTTTTTGTCAGTGAAATGAGAGGTCTAGAGAAAAAAATGGAAAAGAAATTAAAGTTACGGAATTAATACAACAAACTCCCTGAAAATTATAATGGATCAAATAGCAGCCAATGACTCCATAAGAAAACAAAAAATATTAAAACAAAGTGAAAAGGCTAAAGAAAAAAAGAAAAAGAAAATCTAAGATATCTGAAAGCCAAAAAAAAAACTGACCTAGAAAGTAGATAGAAGAGAAAAAATTTAAGCATCACTAGAACAATATGAACACTGCAACCAAAACATGAGCCTAGATATATTTCAAGAACTCCTACGAAAACTGGATGTCTGAAGCAGAAGGCAAAGTGGAAACAGAATGAATTCTCAAAATGAAAACTCCCAGAAACAGTAGCTTCCAGGTTAAAGAAAAATACTGAGAACAGCCAGAAAGAAAGAATGCAAGTGCAGAGGAGGCATAGTCAGGATCACCATGATTTAGAATCCATTACTATATAGGAAAATAGAGTTTAAAATATGACATTACAGAAGGCAAAGGATATAGGCTTATGGCCAATAATAATTTATCCAGGAAAATTCAGTATAATCATTTGGGGGATGGGGGTAGAAATGCATCTTTAGTGAAGGAGAATACTTCTAAAAATTTCAGACGAAAAACCCAAAGCTCTGTAGAAACTTTGAAGTTCAAACAAGGGAGCTGAGAGAAACATAAAAAGGTAATGTGAATATACAATGATAAAGGATTAAACAAGGATAAACTGTTTACATTCTAATAAAGGTAGAAGATACACGTATTCCCTCTGAACTCCATCATAATGGAGTTTTATCAGGCAAAGTCTGGAAGCAATCCTAAATGTCTTGATGATCTTAAGAGAAAAAATTAAAAGAAAGGAGAAGAGGAATAGTGGGGGGAGGGAGAGACGGGACAGAAAAGAAAATTAGGGGAAATTATCTCACACAATCAAGACACACAAGTAGGCAACTACACAAACAAGGAGGAGAGGGTAAAAGGAGTGGCTAACACTAAAACTTCACTCTCATTTGAACTGCTCAAAGGAGGAAAGAATACACATACATTCACACAACTGGATTCAAAAATATATTTTACTCCACCAAAGGAGGAAGCAGAGGGAAGTGAAAGGGGGAATTAGAGGGAGGTTAAGTTAAGGCAGAAATTAGTCCTACGCAAAACAAATTCTAAGAATACATTTAAAATATTATATAAAATATAAACAAAATAAAACCATTTATAGCTCTTTTTGAGGGAGCAGAGAATGATTACCAATAAATTGGGGAATGGAGAAACAAGTTATGATAAATAAATATGATGGAATACTACTGTGCTAGAAGAAATGATGAAAGAGAGGGTAAATAGCCTCTACGTTTTCTCAGTAAAGTATGAAGCAAAGTCCTCAGCTAAGAGGATGGGAGAAGATGACAGTATGGAAAGCTCAAGGACAGAAGAGGTTTGGAACAGCAGCTGTGCAGAATGCAATAATTAAGAAAAAAATAAGAAGATTGTCTAGCCACAGATCTCTGAATGTTACTGAAGTCTAACAAACATCTAGGTTAGAGGATCACCCACTAGATATAATTTTTGGGGTTGGGGGGCCATACCAATTCACTAAGATCTGTGTCAATGAAAACAGCACCCTCATTAATATAATCTTCTGAAGTACTCACGTAATAATCTCTATTAATTCAAGTTACTACCTGTATATCACTACTTTATAACATAACAATGAAATTTTAATACTCATGATTTTTGTAAATTAAATTTACTTTTTTCTAGGTACAGTTTCATTTCCTATTAGTTAGAATGTCATAGTGAAATTTAAACTTTATATTTTAAATCACTTATACAACCATATAAAATTAGAATGCTTACTTCTCCTAAGATAACTATACTATAATAATAATAATACTTAAAAATAGCAAAGTTTAATTTTCTTTGAATGTAACTCTAGGTCAAAAACACTGAGCAAAAGGAATAATTCAAAATGTTATTAATCAAGGTCAAGGGAGAAAAAAAATCAATGTTTATTATGTTCATTATGCTACTTAGCATTTCTCATGGAGAATCATAACTAAAAATATTATTAAGCTTTGTTTACCTCTAATGTTGAGAGTAGAACATCCATTCCTGTAGAACCTTTGGCTGTCATTTCTTTCCTGATTTTCTCTAAAAGACAGAAACATAGTGTCTTTTTTATAACTTAAAAAAAGAAAAATATTTATGTCATCTTGCAACTCTAGTGGGTAAAGTTACCATCCATAGTCCTAAGACACCTACCAAATTGCTTCTTGGGTGATTCTGTCTCTGATGTAGATGACCCTACTCTCCACGATATAATATGATGGATTTCCATATTTCAACGAATGAAGTATTCCCCTCATTTCACCACTGCTCCTGACATGGCCCAAGTGGGTCCCTGTTCTCGAGTCCAACAATTCAAAGGCAATGCCAAAGGCTTGGAATAGGAATCAGTAAAAATAGGACACCAGGCCTCCCACAAATTTTTCAGCTCTACAAATGGAAAACACTCTCATCAAAAATGGCATGAAGGAAAATTTAATATATTCTCTTTTAGAGTGTGTTTTTAAAACACTATTTTAAAATTTTGAATAGTATAATACCACTAGGGCATTCATAAAAGCAACAGAAAGGAGATGCTTCTGCAATGCTGAGGGATGGAAGAAACCTAAAAGTTTTCTTCCAGCATCCAAGAGGAAGCAACTTTTTCTCTATTATTTGCAGGTCTGTGTGGACCTCTCTCTAATTTTTCCTCCTGTGATGAGAGAGAAGCTAGAAGAAAAGGCTATGTGCAAAAGTACAAAGAAGTAAACAGAGTGTTGTTGGTAACATTTTTGATAGGAAAGTACCAAAGGGAGAGGGTCAAAGCTAAAACAGAGACAAACTGAATGGTATCCATTATCACTGAATTTATCCAGTATAATAAACTATGAACCACTCCACTTAAGTATAATTTTTGATAACTCTTTTTAACATTTTGTTTTAACCATTCTGGAGAGAAATCATTCTAAAAATGTGTTATGATGCAGCTGCCTATCTTCACAAATAGAGTATAATGCAAATAAATACTTTAATTTTCACTTAATAAACAAATAACTGATTGGCTCTTGGTCTTCATTATAAGCCATCAATTATCAAAATAAAGTCTTCATGAGTTACTAGGTACAAAAGTTTGTTTTAATTTCAAAATTACATATACACTGATACCTGCACAGACATCTGTAAAATACAAAAACATGTTAGAGACTGTTTTGAGTTTTTGTTTCTGAATTTCACAATGTTAGGTTATCAACTACCCCTTGTCATTACCACACCATCCTCTAAAAGTCTTCTGTGGCCTACGAAACCAGACATTCAAGCTTCTTTGATTTCGACACACTTAAAATATAAGCAGGTATTCAGTAAGGACCTTTAAGAACTCTGCTGTGAATAAAGCCCTTGTACTTTTGATTGTGTGACACATCTAAGCCACTTTTGCTCAATTTATGGTTCTTAGATAGATTACAGATAGGTCGCATTGTTCAAAAAATATCCTCCAGAGAAGTCAACTGTATCCATATTAGGTGACCTTCAAAGACCAGTAAATAGGTAAACTACTTAAAATTTAGTTCAAAAGAAAATCAAATGGTATTTGTGAATTGAATTATACTAAGAACGCTGAATTCTAAATTATAGTGTAAAAAAGGAAAAAAAAATTGCACCTCTTTTTTCAGAGCACAATTACTGAAACATTGGAAAAGTTTTCATATCCACATTATCTTAGGTCAACTGGCCATATAGATTTTGGGGGTAAAAACCTTTACTCAATTCAAATCTGGACTCAGACACTTAACACTTACTACCCGTGTGACCTTGGGCAAGTCACTTGACCCCAATTACCCTGCCCTTTCCCCCTCCAAAAAAGCAAAAAAAAAAATTTTAATTTTAAAAAACCTTTAATCAAACTCTCATATAGAACACAATGTTTAACATGTATACTAGGTTAACAAATTATTTAAAATAAGAGGTAAAAAGAAAGGATACTATATTATTAAATCAAATTAGAAAATCAGTATTTCATATTACTCCAATGCCAAGCAATGATGATATAATTAGGTTAGCTTACCCTATAATCTATACTTAATTCACTATTCTTCACTCACCTTTCAATGAACACAATTCTTATAATAACTATATTGTTCTATATTCAAAATTTTCAAAAATATATGTTACAGTTTTTTAGTTTGCCAAAATAGTGACTGTACCTGGCTCTTTTTCCTCAGTGTTTGAATGAGTGGTGAGGGAAATGGAGACAGCAAATATAGGCAACTTTTGTAGGAGTTTGACAGTAAAAGGGAAAAAAGAGATAAAGGAAATTTTTAATTGCCAAAGAAGTCTACAGGGTCAAATAGTTTTTTGGTTTTATTTTCTTTTTGAAAGGATGAGGTAAACCTGATGAGGTTTGTACATGGTAGAAAAGGAGTCAATAGATAGAGAAAATACTGAAGATCAAAGAGAGAAAAAATGATGAATGAGAATGGCTCCTAGAAAAGATAAGAAAGGAATACTATAAAGAGCACAAGTAGAGGGATCAGAATTGGGAAGAATAGCCATTTCTGTAAAAAGACGCAAAGGAGGAGAGAATGGATGAAGATATAAATAGATTTTGAGACAGTAATATCTTCCTGTAGAAGATAAGAGGGTATTCTTTACAGATGGCCTAAATTATTGCAGAAAAAATAGGAAGCAACATTATCTGCTGAAAGAAGGATGAAAATAGCACAGGAGATTTGAGGAGAATAATAATAGCTAGCATTTATAGAGCATTTTAAGGTGTGCAAAGTACAAATATTATAAATATTATTTCATTTGATACTCACAATAACCCTAGGAGGTAAGTGCTATTATTATCTCCATTTTACAGGTAGAGAAACTCAGACACATAGAGGCTAAATGACTTGCCCAGGGTCACAAATCAAGTAAGTATATGAAGGTAGATTTTAACACAGGACTTCCTGACTCCAGGTCTACTCTACTATCTACTACACCACCTAGCTACCTGCTAAAAACTTACTCATTTATTTTTTTTAAAGTGCTTTACATATGTTAACTCATGTGATCTTCACAACAACCCTGTGAGGCAAGTGCTATTATTATTCCCATTTTACAAATGAGAAAACTGAAGCACAGAAAGGTTATGTGACTTGGCCAGGGTCACATAACAATGGAGTGTCTCACACAGTCAACTTTCTTCCAAAAACTCAAACTCAAGTCTTCCAGATTCCAAGTCTACCACACTGTAATGGTAACGAGAAGATGAAGATCTTCCCTGCCCCCTAATAGGCCAAATGTAATCACATGGAACCTGTGGGGGGAGGAGTTTACTGAATGGGTGGAGCAAGAAGCTGGGATTCAGAGCAGTTAGTGTGGTGGGAGAAAGAGGATGGAGGCAAGGAGACAGCTAGGCTTGTGTTTGTTTGTGGGAAGGCTTTGGAATGGTATGGCTCCCTACTGTGTTACAGTGTATTAACTTCTTTGTTGCTATGATAGATTCAGTTTTCTGCTGTTGGGATTTGGCTTTCTGGTATCTGAATAAGTATTTTGCTTCTCTCCTCTATAAGGAAAGTCTCTTATATTTTGTGATTCAGAAACTACACAGGCATATTCATAGTCACTATTGGTGCTGTGAATATTGTGTTGCCACTACACACATTAACCTCTGCATTACCTAAGAATTAGGAACAGTCAAATTTGGGGGGCCTGATGGTCAATTAGAAAAGAATAAGATGACTGTCATGCTAGAGTGAGGGACAAGTTAGAATAAGAAAACACAAATGTTTAACTGACAGTTCACATAGTGGTACAACATCCTCTAGCAGCATGGAAATATAACTGAAGAACAAGGTATTTCAGGGTGGGCATGATGAACTAAGAACTGGCAGGATATGAATGGTAGTAGAAGATAAGAAAAGCAACTGTGAAGATCAATGTATAGATGAACCAGTTAATTATAGAGTCAAGATAGTTAACGAATGAATGTAAAGCCAAAAGACAGGTGATTCACAAGGAGGATAGAGAAAGATAGTAGGACTAGAGCTCAGAGTGAGGATAAAGAAGAGATTTAGGAAAAATAAGACAGAAGGAAATGTAGAAACTTGGGCAAGTCACTTAGCCCCAATTGCCCTCCAAAAAGAAAAATAAAAAAAAATAAATTTTTTAAAAAAATAAAGAAACAAGAAGTTGTTTAGAAATGCCTTTTTGTCCTGTACAGCACATACATGTGCAACTTAGAAAAAAAAACAAAAATGATTGATAAATAATATGGGCTGTGACAATACTGTTTTGCACAATTTACCAAAGATTGCATCAGTCATATCATAGTATAGCTGACTTTGTTATAAAGAAGCTCTTTTCCTAGAGGACTTGTTAATCAATGTTTTTTTTTTCATAATGCCATTTCAGTTATTTTTTAAAATACTGTTACATGGATATTAAAGATACTACAGCAAAAGTTTCAAGAATATAATGTTATTTGTAAGAATCACTAATAATTGCTAGCAAAATAAACACATAGAATATAATTATTTGTCATCAAACTATCAAACACAAGCTATTCCCCACATATACATAACTTCAGGCATAAACAAGTAGCTCAGAAAAATATTTTATCTCACTACCAAAAAAAGTTTCCATGAGCAATATGGAAGTCTGCAGAATTATAAAACAGCTCTCCTACCAAACTTACAAATAAGTAGAAATATCATTAATTTTAGTACTAAGTTACTGCACTTACAAAAAAAGTACACTATATGTTTTACAAAAGCAGCAGCATTTTGTAGTAAATACATTACTGGACTTTAGGAAAACCTGAGATTGAAGTCTGCCTCATGTAAAACATGAAAAACATGTAAAACAGATAACAAAAGGGCTGAAAGGATCAAATTAGAATTTAAATACAGGTATACATATACATATGTATACTCATGTATATAAAATGCTTTTTAACCCTTAAGCACTAAATAATAATAGCTCACATTTATAATTTTCATAGAAAACTGAGTAATGATAGTTTAGATACTAAATAAAAATGTCTTCAATATCTAATGAAAATAATCTTTAACTGAATTTAAAGACCAAGTTAAGCAGTCTTTCTGGCAGAGACAACTAGTCATTCTTCAAGTTTCCTACAAACTAAGAAAATTAAATCACTTTCTGAAACAAAATCAAATTCATTAAGAGGGCATATCACCTAACCATCCTGGAAATTTTGCCAAATTGTTCAAGAATAATATTTTAAAGAAAGGAAAGGAATGCCAATTTCATATATTAAAAAGCCATCTCTCTACAACAATATAACACTAGAATTTATCTGAACAATTTTCTTTGTGCCATTTACAAATAATACTATAGAGAAATTTGATATACAGCAGTTCCAAGAATTATAGAGAAGGAAACTAGTTAGATATACAATGCATAATATCTTATTTTATAGAATTTTCAGGTCCCACTGGCTATCTCAGTAAATGTAAATTATTAACTGTTCGCTGCATTCTCAACAGTGTGATTTCTGATGTCTTTCTGATCCTCAACTCCTCCCTTCACAGCTTCCACAAACCACTTTAAAAAAAAGAAAAGAAAAAGAAAAAATCCAACCCAAGGTTTGAGCAATTAAAGAAAGTTATACACCAGCCTATGGTATAATATATGAACAACTCCTGCTGTAGGATTGATAAAGGGGATGATGTGTTTTTTAAAGTGTCTAAAGTTTCACTGAATTTCCTTTCTTGATGTGTTAAGCCCTTGCCCTTTATACTCATTTTTTTATAAATGGTAGGGACACATCCCTAGCTATTTCCTTTAAAACTAATCCTGACAAGTAAGCAAAAAAGAAATGGCGCAAAGCTTTATCCAAAACAACTGGTAACATGTCCCCACCATTCGTGAGAAACAAGGCCAAATTACAGGAATTTAGTATATTAGCAGGGAAGGAAATTTCAAGTTCAGGTAAAGCAAGGTATGAATTACAGAAAAATATACATTTCAATAGCTTGAAGATGAGGTTTCTTACATATAAGTTAGTTCCTTGTTGTCAGGGTAGTTGGAAGGAGAAAGCATGGTATAGTGGAAAGGGCAAGTGGATTTGGAGGCAGAGACCTGGGTTTGAATCTTAACTCTGCAACTTACTGTGTGACACAAATTCTCTGGGTCTCAGTTTTCTCATCTGTAAAATAATGAGGTTGTACTAGATAACCTCAAAATACCTTCCAACTCAATACCTATAAATGAGGCCAAATTCTTTGAAATCACAGGACCCCAGCATAGTATAGTAGAAAGAGCATTTAAGTGGGAATCAGGACACCTGGATTTTAGTCCCAGCACTACACTAACTAGCTGGGTAACCTTGGACAAATCACTTAACTGATTTGGACCTGTTTCTTCATCTGTAAAATGAAGAGGCTGGGCAAGATGATGTCAAAGGTCTCTTCCTGTTCTAAAATTCTATGATTCTATGGTGAAATCAGAATTACAGAATCATAGAATTTTGGAAGCAAAAGAGATCTCAGAGGTCATTTAGTCCATCCAGACATGATTCTTCTTACAGCTGCGCATTCATATTCATCCTCTAATACCTATCCTTGCTCTGATCTTCTACACATCTTTTTAAATCTAATTTGGTTGGTGAATGATCTGTACATCCAAAGCAATCTCTTTACACAACTCTTTTTCTTCTTAATTCGAATTGTCTATCTTTGCATATTTAGAATTTTGTTCCTAATAGCTTTCCATATTTCTTAATCCACGAGGATCACAGCTATTTTTTTCTGAGACGTTTTTTCCCCAAAACCCAAGATGCAGGTTAGACTTTTCCCAGCTTTCCCTTCTTTTATCACAAAAACTAATATGTAATGGCATTTCCCCTCAAGATTTATCAACATTTCCAACCCAGCAAGCAGTTCTTTGTTGGAGACAATCATAACTAGAACAGAATTTCCCCTTGTGAGCTCCTCCAACTTTTCAAGGAAGAAATTATCATTAAAGCAAGTTTAAAAATTAGCATCTTTTGGTAGGAAAAGAACTTCAGTAAATCATGCCTCAGTGTCAGGACTGTGGTCTCTATTTCTCAAACTCCTCTATTTCCTCTTTTTGTCCAGACAACCTGTAATTTAGTCTGCTCACAATACTGCTTCCATTTCTGCCTCCTCTGTCACTGAGATGCTTTCCACCATGCTTCCTCACTCTTTTTTATGCTACTATGCCACCCCAATTCTCTCTACCATTCCCCCTCTTTATATGATGTAACTGCTAGCCAATCAACTGACTGGTAAATCAACTAAACTTTATTAAGTGTTTATTATGCATCAGGGACTATGCTAAGTGCAACTATTCCTAGCCTTCAAGGAGTTTACATTCTAACAGGGAGACAACATGTACAATAGGTATACATAAGCTGCATACAATGTCAATAAAATAATAGTAATAGCTCACTTTTATATGGCACTTCAAGGTTTGGGAAACACTTGTCATATTTTAATTCATTTGTTCCTGAGAGGGGAAGGAAGTAGAAGGCAGCACTCAAGCTGAGTCTTGAAGGGATTCTGGGAGGCAAAAATGGAAGAATGTGCAAGCAACAGTAAGTAGACCAGTTTACACCTACTTTTTACGTACCCTGTTTCTTCTAAATAAGAAGTATCCTTCCAGAGTCACCTCTCCATGGGTCTCATCTTTTTTTTTTCCATAATTTATTTATTTATTTTTCGTTTTCGACATTCACTTCCACAAGATTTTAAGTTCCAAATTTTCTCCCTATCTGTCCCCTACCCTCCCACCCCAAGATAGCATACATTCTTATTACCCCTTCCCCCACTCTGCCCTCCCTTCTAGCACCTCTTGCCCCCTTCCCCCTTAGTTTCTTGTAGGTCAAGATATATCTCTATTCCCCATTGCCTGTATATCTTATTATCCAGCTGCATGTAAAAGCAATTATTTTTTGACATTTGTTTCTAAAAACTCTGAGTTCCATATTCTCTCCCTTCATCCCCCACCCATCCACCCCCATTGAGAAGACAAGTAATTCAATATAAGTTATACATGTGTAGTTTTGCAAAACATTCCCATAATAGTCATATTGTGAAAGACTTAACTAAATTTTCCTCCATCCCATCCTGCTCCCCACTTATTCTATTTTCTCCTTTGACCCTGTCCCTTTTCAAAAGTGTTTGCTTCTGACTACCCCCTCCCCCAAATTGACCTCCTTTTTTCCCCCCTTCTTTCTCTTTCCTGTAGAGTAAGATATTCAATTGAGTGTGTATGTTACTCCCTCCTAAAGTCAAATCCAATGAGAGTAAGGTTGACTAATTCCCTTTCACTTTCCCCCTCTTCCCCTCCATTTTAATAGTTTTTTCTTGCTTCTTTCATGCAAGATAATTTACCTTATCCTATTTCTCCCTTTCTCCTTCTCCCAATATATTCCTCTCTCACTGCTTAATTTTATTTTTTAGATATCACCCCTTCATGTTCAACTTACCCTATGCCATCTATCTATCTTATCTATCTACCTATTTCCTCCAACTACTCTAATACTGAGAAAGATCTCATGAGTTACACATATCATCTTTCCATGCAGGAATGTAAACAATTAAACTTTAATAAATCCCTTATGATTTCGCTTTCCTGTTTACCTTTTCATGCTTCTCGAATCTTATATTTGTCAAGGCAAATTTTCTATCCAGCTCTGGTCTTTTCATCAAGAATGTTTGAAAGTCCTCTATTTCACTAAATGTCCATTTTCCCCCTAAAGTATTATACTCAATTTTGCTGGGTAGGTGATTCTTGGTTTTAATCCTAGCTCCTCTGACCTCCACAATATCATATTCCAAGCCCTTCAGTTCCTTAATGTAGAAGCTTCTAGGTCTTGTGTTATCCTGACTGTATTTCCACAATACTTGAATTGTTTCTTCCTGGCTGCTTGCAATATTTTCTCCTTGATCTGGGAATTCTGGAATTTAGCTACAACATTCCTAGTTTTCCTTTTGGGATCTCTTTCAAGAGGCAGTCAGTAGATTCTTTCCATTTCTATTTTACCCTCTCGTTCTAGAATATTACAGCAGTTTTCCTTGATAAGTTCTAGAAAGATGATGTCTAGGCTCTTTTTTTGATCATTGCTTTCAGGTAGTCCAATAAATTTTTTCTCTTGGATCTGTTTTCCAGGTCAGTGGTTTTACCAATGAGCTATTTCACACTGTCTTCTATTTTTTTTCATTCTTTCGGTTCTGTTTTATATTTCTTGATTTCTCATAAACTCATTATTTGCTCCATTATAATTTTTAAGGACTTACTTTCTTCAGTAAGCTTTTGGACCTTCTTTTCCATTTAACCAATTCTGTTTTGTTTTGTTTTTTTTTAATTAACTTTTGTCTATTTTTAGTTTACATCACTCATTTCCACAAGATTTTGAGTTACAAATTTTCTCCCCATCTTTCTCCTACCTAACACTCCAAAACAATGATCCCACTGTATACCCCCTCCCACAGTCTGTTCTCTCCTATGTCGTCCCCCATCACCTCTCTGACTTTCCAGTAGAGCAAGATGGATCTCCCTACCCCAGTGCCTGTATATCTTAATTCCCAGTTGCATGTAATTAATAATAATAAATATATATATATACATTTTTTAAACATGTGATTATAGAACTTTAAATTCTAGATTCTTTCCCTTCCTCCCTCATCACCCACCCCCACTGGAAAGACAAGCAATTCAATACAGGCTGTACATGTGTAGTGATGCAGAACATCTCCACAATGGACATATTGTAAAAGGCTGACTATATTTACCTCCTTCCTTTCCTGCCCCCACCCCCTGTTTCATTCTCTACTTCGTCCCTATCCGTTTACAGAAGTGTGTGTTTCTAACAACCCTCCCCCCCAACCTGCCTTCCCCTCCATTATCCTCCCTCTCATCCCCATCTCCCCTAGTCTCCTGTAGGGCAAGATACCCAATTTAGAGCGTATATCATTCCTTCCCTAAGCCAAATTCAATAAGAGTAAGGTTAACCCATTCCCTTTTGCCTTCCTGTTCTTCCCCTCCCTTGTAACAGCTATTCCTTGCCTCTTCTATATGAGATGATTAACCCCATTCTGTCTCTCCCTGTCTCCTCTTATTCTATTCCTCTCCCACCTCTCAATTTTACCTTTTAAAATATCATCCCTTCCCAGACTCTCACAGTGTGCTCACTATGGAGAGGTTCTGCGTAATTTCACATGTTCAGCCTGTATTTGATTGCTTGTCCTTCCAGTGGGGATGGAAGGTGAGGGAGGAAAAGAAAGAATCTGGAATCTGGAGTTCCATAATCAAATGTTATGAATATGTATCTACATGTATATATATATATATATATATATATATATGCAATTATTGT
>CM053590.1:121603938-121632966 GCA_028646515.1 Pseudochirops corinnae
AGGGCAATTTTCCTTGAGAATTTCTTGAAGGATGCTTTCTAGGTTCTTTTTTTTGATCATGGCTTTCAGGTAGTCCAATAATTTTTAAATTGTCTCTCTTGGATCTATTTTCCAGGTTAGTGGTTTTTTTCAAGGAGATTTCACATTGCCTTCTATTTTTTCATTTGTTTTGATCTGTTTAATAGTATCTTGATTTCTCATAAAGTCATTTGCTTCCATTTGCTCCACCCTATTTCTGAAGGAATTATTCTCTTCAGTGAGCTTTTGAGATTCTTTTTCCATCTGGCAAATTGGACTTTTTAAGGCATTATTCTCCTCATTGGCTTTTTGGGCTTTTCTTGCTATTTGAGTTCATCTATTTTTTAAGGTGTTATTTTCTTCAGTCAGGTTGTTGACTCTCTTTTCATGATTTTCTTGAATCATCCTCATTTCTCTTCCCAATTTTTCCTCCACTTCTCTTATTTGGTTTTCAAAATCCTTCTTAAGCTCCTCTATGGCTTATAACCAGTTTACATTTTTCTTGGAAGCCCCATTCTGTTTTTTAAAGCATTCTTCTCTTCATTGGCTTTTTGGACCTCTTTTGCCATTTGGATTAGAATATTTTTAAGGTGTTATTTTCCTCAGTATTTTCGGGGGGGGGGGGTCCTTTAGAAAACTGTTGACTCATTTTTCATGATTTTCTTGCATTGCTCTCATTTCTCTTCCAAATTTCTCCTCTACTTCTCTTACTTGATTTTCAAAATCTTTTTTTACCTTCTCCATGGCCTGCAACCAATTCATATTTTTCTTGGAGGCTTTGGATGTAGGAGCTTTGACTTTGTTATTTTGTTCTGATTGTATGTTTTGATCTTCTTTGTCACAAAAGTAAGATTCTATAGTCTGATTTTTGTCTATGTTTTTTGCTCATATTCCCAACAAATTACTTGATTTTTGAGTTCTCTGTCGAGGTAGGACTCTGCTTTCAGAATGGAGAGTGACCTGTCCCAATTTTCAGGGGTTTTGCATAGCTGTTGTCAGAGGTACTTCTAGGCACCTGTAAATCTTCAGTTCTTCTAAGGTGGTATGATCGAAGGATCTTGGCCTGTGCTCTGGTCTGTGAGTGACTACAAGTACTCTTTTCTGCCTTAAAACTGTGAGAAGGACTCCCCCTCCTCAGCCACCACAAGCTCTGCCACATCAGCACTCCTCCTCACCCCAGGACCACCACTCAGGACTGCGAACCAGATTTAAAGAGGGCAAAGCAAGAGAATCCTGCCTCAGCACCAGCACAGATATCCACACAATCGCCCTCTGATCAACCACTTGATCCCCTGTAGGCCTGGATATCCACACAATCCCCCTCTGATCATCTACTTGATCCCCCATGGGCCTGGAACTCCAGAAGCAGCTGCTGCTGCTGCCACCACTGCCACCTCAGCTACCCCAAGGCTGGAGTCAGACCACAATCCTCTTTTACCCAGGCCCAACAGAGTTTCCCCACTGACCTTCTACTTTGTCTTTGGTGTTTGTGGGTTGAGAAGTCTGGAAACCACCACAGCTGCCAGTGATACAATGCCCACATAGCCCACACTGGACTGCGCTCCACTCCAAGCCCAGTGTGATAGACCCTTCCTATTGGCCTTCTGGGCTTTCTTGGGCTGGAGATAGGTTTCACTCTGTCATTTTGTGGGTTCTGTAGCTCCAGAATTCATATATGGAGTCATTTTTTACAGAAATTTGCAGGGATTTGAGGAAGAGCTTAAGCAAGACCCTGCTTTTACTCTACCACCTTGGCTCCACCCCACCATGGGTCTCATCTTACCAATTCTCAATGATATCCAAGAAGTGAAATTATCCTTTTTGCTAAGAGAAACTCATCTTTCTTGTTACCTATACTTTGTACATTGATGCACAGACATCTGGGTCCAGGAAGTTTATTATAGATTCCTTTCTTGAATTTTGTCTCCTGTCATTTTCTCAGAGTCTACTACTACTTTTCTTCTGCTGTTGTAGACAATGGAATATAGCTTAGTTGATATGTACCAGCAGCGGGTTTTTTTTCTTTTCTATTCTTTCCCTACAATATTAAAGCCTAAAGGTTCACATGACTCCAGGGAAATGCATTCTTTTTCTGTTATTTAGATTTTATATTTTGAATCTAACAAATACCAAAAGAAATTTCTTTTTTTTAAATTTTATTATAGTTTGCATCATTCATTTCCACAAGATTTTGAGTTACATATTTTCTCCCCCTCTTTCCCCCACCCACCACCCCAAAACAGCCATCCCAGTGTGTCCCCCCTCCCCCAGTCTATTCTCTCCTATGTCGCTTTTCGGTAGGGCAGGATGGATCTCCCAACCGTAGTGCCTGTGTATCTCAAGTTCCATTTGGATGTAGTCAGTAATAATAATAATAATTGCATATATATATATACATAGATACACATTCATAACATTTGATTATGGAACTCCAGATTCCAGATTCAAAAGAAATTTCCATATACAAAGTATACCAAAAAAAATGAAGATATGTCAAAATGAAAATCTTTATTATATATATTTTGCTACATAATAAATTAAAGATATTACTTTCAAAACTATCTTGCTTATCTAATTTTCCCTGTGAACTTCCTTCACTTCTGTGTATTTTAAAAAATGCATCAATGGCTGTCTTTTATTTCCTCCTTCTTTTGGAGAAAAGGGGATGCATCACTAGCATCCCTCCCCTTTACCATACCCAGAATCCCAAAAAATAAAAATAAAATCCTGAGTACATACTCAAGGAGACCAGCAATAGTGATGTAGTGGGATAAAACAGTCCATTTCCCTCACAACTACTCCAATAAAGACTGAGGAAATGCACCCAAGTAATAATAGTGAGATCCAAGGGCAAACCACAGTGCTTTATTTTTCCTGTCAAGATCATGAATTCACCCTACAGGTACAGACCAGGGCTGGGACTATGAATATGTATCTCTGATCATGCCATGAGCAAGATATCAGACAGCCCAGGACAGAATGACCAGGAATGGACAAACAAAGGATGAACCCTGGAACAAGATCATAGATTCAGTTCACAGGTGAGTGACGAGGGCAAGAATGGCAAGGGGAGGGAAAGAACTAAGGTTCTTTTATTCTGAACTTGTAGAACCTTCCAGCCTACTGACAGAGCCTTTATCAGCAACTTTCTACTGAAGCTCCAACTAAGAGCAAGTCTTAGCTGTGTTTCACAAACCCAAATTAGTCTGAAGTCTAAAAAAACTAAGAATAGAAGAGTAGGAAATAACATCATATTTCAAGAAATCATGAAAGTAGGTAAGGAAAATGACAAAGTTAAAGCAGTCATGTTGGTGACAACCAAGCCCTGATGTACTAACAGATTCATTCACTTCCTCTATGAACCCCCCACAGGTTCTGAGGACAGATTCTGAAGTGGCCCTGTGCCTTAGGGAGAAGACAAGTGCAGCTTACCAAGCCAGGAGAAAGTGGCAGTGGCAGGGGTGGCAACCTAGGCCTAAGCAAGAATTCACCCTTCAAGTCAAATGCGACCAATTCCACAAGCTACCTCAACCTCCAACCTCCCTCCCAACAGGCCTCAGAAGCCAACAGAGCCCACAGAAGCCTATTGTCCAGTTGTAGAAAAACTTCTACCTAAAACAAATTTTTAAATTTAAAATTGGTACTTTAAGTGGTGAGCTTCCACTGCCCAGAACATTCCCATACTATTTAACAGAGTCCTTTTGACAAAGTCTTTATATATAACATTTGTATGCAAACAGTTCTCAAACTGAATATAAATAAAATTTCTTTCTTTCAAAAAATTATGAATGAGGGGCTGCTAGGCGGAGCAGTGAATAGAGTACTAGCCCTGGAGTCAGGAGGACCTAAGTTCAAAACCAGCCTCAGACACTTAACACTTACTAGCAGTGCGACCTTGGGCAAGTTACAACCCCAATTGCCCTGCTTTCTCCCCTCCAAAAAGACAAAAAAATAAAAATAGAAAATTACGAATGAAAACTGCCCAGATCTATTAGAACCTGACGACAAAATGAAAATAAAAAGAATTCTTGAAAGAAATCCCAAAATGAAAACTCCTAGGAACATGACTGCCAAAACCAATACTTTCAGGTAAAAGGGAAAAAAATATTGCTAGCAGCTAAAAAGAGATCAAGTACCAAGGTACCATTGTCAGGATCATATAAGACTTGGCAGCTGCCACTAAAAAGGAAAAGAAGTTTTCAAGACTGCCATCCTTTGCTTTCACATTGAGACAATGATTTTTAAAGAAATATTTATTTTGAATCTCAAAGGGAAAAGTACTTGAGGAGAGGTGAGAGAAAGGTAGATTGAGAAAAGCAACCTACAGAAGGTGAGATTTGAGTTAAGTCTTGAAGAAATACTGACAAGCCTAGAGGTACAAAGGACCATCATGCCAAGAATAGAGGACAGTCAGTAAAAGTGCCTAGTCAGGATATGGAATGTCTTAGGTGAAGAACAGTACATAAGCCAGGTGGATTGTAGAGTATACAAAGAAGAGTCAAGTATAAGAAGACAACAAAGGTAGGAAGGGGACAGGTTGTGAAGGGCTTTAAATGCCAAACAAAGTATTTTATGTTTCATGCTAGAGTTAATAAGTAGTTACTGGAGTTTCTTGGGGTTAGGTGGCAGGTGAGTCAGGGAGAGGACAGACTGAAGCAAAAGAACACTGGAGGCAGGAAGATGAAATATTAAGTTATTTCAATAGTCTATATACAAAATGACTAAGGCCTATACTAAACATAGTGGACACTTAATAAAGGCTTCTTGACTAACTAAGGTGGCAGCTGCACGAGTGAAGAGAAGGCAATGTATGTGGGAGATTGTGAAGGTAGAAATTACAAAATCTGACAAGAGAATGGATATGTGGAATGAGTGCAAGTAAGGAACAAAAGGCAATTTAGCTGCCTAGGAGACTGGGAGGATGGTGATGCTCTTGACAATAATAGGAAAAACTTTGGGGGAAAAAAATAAGTTCTGTTTTGAACATATGAGCTTAAGAAGCCTACAGGATATCAAATGTCCAAAAGGTAGTACAGGACTGGAGTTAGTTTAGGAGATTATGACTGGATATATAGTTCTAGAAACCATCTCATAAAGATCTTATTTGAACCCATGAGAGTACATGAAATTGAGATAGTAAAGAGGAAAAAGAGAAGAGGGTCCAGGAAAGAGCCCTGGGAACATCCATGATTCATGGTTGTGACTTGGATGAAGATCCAGCAAAAAACACTGAGAAGGTGTGGAATAACCAGAAAAGGGCAATGTTCCAAAAACCTAGAAAGGAGAGAGTATCTAGGAAAAGAAGGCAATCGATATTATCAAAGGCTGTAGAAACATGAGGAAGGATGAGGATTAAAAAAAGGCAATTAGATTTTAACGATTAAGACAACACTGATAACTTCAGAAAGAGCAGTTTTAGTTGAATGATATGCTCATAAACCAGACAGTTTAGGAGCAAGTATGAAGAGAAGTAAAGGAACATACTATAGATGACTTGGACCTGTATAGAGCTATCAAGCTGAAAAATAAGGGCAAGTAGAAATTTTAAACAGGTAGATAAATTCAGATCATTTACCCATTAGTTTGGATTCTCTAGACCAGAAATCAAGGGCATACCAGATTTGGGGACAGGGAGGTGGGGGGCTGTAGTTATGGGCATTATAGAAGGATGAAGTAAATGTTCTGAAATCAAACCAATAACAGAGAAACCCAACTCCAAAGGGGCTGAAAATTATTTCACTGTTAATTAAATAAGGGATAAAACAATTTATCTGCCAATTTACTATCTGTGCAACCTTGAACTATTCACTTAACGTTCTTGGGTCTCATTTTCCTCTGCCTGAAATAACTGCCTCTAAGGTCCTTTCCAACTCTAGATTTGTGACCTTACAATGTTTCCAGCCATAAAAGTCTGTGAGCTGATATGATAGATGAGACCACTGCTTAAATATATGTGTGTGTGTATAGATATATTTTGTAATGGTTTTTTAAATGTATGATGTTATATCATTACAATTTTTACATAATATGAATAAATGAAGTATTTCTGTCATTAGTTTGACATACTACAAATTGCACCTGTGTTTTCTACATGGTTATGCAGTCCAAAATACTTAGGTATTCACTAACAGAAGTAGTTAATAAAAAAAATTAACTACATAAAATGATTTTTCAAGAAAAATATTTACCTTGACTTTGGGTCAGGTGAAGAATCTTTGATGTAACATATCTGGCAGTTTCTGCTTCTGGACATTCATAGTTGATCTTCTCCAGCTGAGCCAGGAGTGCCACGATCCGAGAATTGCTAGTAAGGCTAGAAAGAATGTTATTTTATATTTAGACTTCATGCCATACTTGTATATTTTAAATATAGTTTTTAAGTAACATGAACTCAACTCAATTCAATAGCTATCTGTTGAGCACTTGTATGCAGTGGTGCTGGATGAGATTCAAAGTTTAGATGAAACATCTCCCCTCCTTCACAGAGATAGTATGATGCAGGCAAAAGTACAGAAAAAATGCGTTAAAGAGGCATAAAACAATATGTTGTATGAGGTCCTAGTGAGATGAGAAAGGAAAAAGTCAACACACCACCTGGATGTTGCCTCTGCACTCATCTCACTCTCCCTGGTATAAGTTATCTGTGTACTCCTTCTTCCCTTCAGATTTCCCTTGGGAACACAGCCTATGTCCTCTCTATCTATGTATTATTAGCACTTTGCCATGATACTTAACATATTAGGGTTATTATTTTAAAGTTCAATAGGAATACAATAGACAAAGATGGGGAGAGAGAACACGCCAAGTACAAGAAACAACATGAGGAAAGGTATTGGAATGTCCAGAGTCCAATGATCCCATAATTAATTTTAGATATAGAAGTGCCACTGGTCTAAGGTCAACTTCAAGCTATCATAGAATATCTTGGCATCATATGTTTAGAGCTCAAAAAGACCTCAGAGGTCATCTGGTCCAACCGCCTTATTTTGTAAATGAAGAAAGTGAGGCCCAGAAAGTTTAAATTACTGAAGATGAGTCACAAAAGTAGATAATAAGTGGCAGAATTTGGAACTGAATCCACATTTTGACTCTAGATTCAGCATTCATTCCACTGAATCATGATATCACTAGTATTTTAATTAAGAAGAAATTTTAATAGAGACACTATTTGATTAAGTTACAATTTCACTAATCTCAGATAAAGTAACAACTCCAGATTTAAAACTGGCATTAGGAAATAAGATGACTAAATAGTTTAAGCCACTACTGCAAAAAGCAGTTTGTACTGTATTAATTTAATGCAAAAATTCTGAAAAATATTTTTTCATTTTATTTTACAGGAATTTTTGTTAATTTTAACTAATAAAAGTTATGCTATTCAAAAAGATCTTGATGTAAAAAGTAAAAAATATATATTTCTGCACAAAAATATGTTTAGTACACAGTTAGTCATCAAAAAAAACGTTTAAAGGAAGGCAAAATTTGATCAACGATACTGAAAAAAATCACTAAAAAATTCTGCATGAAAATAACTGACCCTTTCTCTTCCTTCCACAGTCACCCTCTCTAACTCAGGCTCAGAATCATCAAAAGCAATTTCTTATGTATGGTATAAATAGAGCTTCCTCAGTAATTAGTCTCAGATTAGTGATTAGTGTTAGACTCTAATCTGACACTAAGCACTCTGTGAGCATCAATGAGTCAGTCCTGTCTGGCTCAGATAACTTCTAAAGTCCTTTCAGCTCAAGCACTTCCAAGATCCTAGAGTTCTTGATGGTGTTATTGAAACAGTTAAAAGTAGATATATATAGATATATAGATAATCACTAGAGGGCAGCACTTTCTTTGGAATGACTTTATAGAGTGGTACATACAGGGTTGCGTACAGAAAAGACTTAAAATTCATTTAAATTCAATGTATAAACAAGAGTCAACTAGGGTGACTTTCCTAGGGCTCAGCGACACTTAAGTGGTGGCCACAGTACTATTGCTAATGTTATCTTGATGCCTCCCAGCATACCACTGCCTTAAGAATAGCACTTCAAAACATATTATACTAATAAACTAGATGAAAATTATTATGTAATGAGCTACACATCATGACAGAGCAGAGAGAGATCAAACTAGGAAGCTAAGAAGAGCTGGGTTCAAGTTCCACCCCTAAAACATTTGTTGGAAAACCCTAAGCAAATTTCTTAACTTCTCAGTGTTCAAAGCAGCCCTGTAAGACTATACACAATACAGCAGATACTCATCTACGTTCAGAGAGAGTGGAAATCACAGGTCAGGTACAAAATACACAAATGAATTCACAATGACCATTAGTCTTTGATAATCAGTCATTATTACAAAATTCTAAGCTATTAGCAAAAATCCAAACTATTACTTGAAGATTTATCTAGATGAAAATCAGATTAGATGATATCTAAGATTTTTTTTGGCTCTAAATCTGTAATCCAATAATCAACCTTTCATAATATATTAAAATATTTAAGTTTTCTTCTAACCAACCCTATCATTTCATATAACTATCTGCTGACAACTGTTTTTTCTAGAGCAAGTGGATTCTAAAAAATGTTAAATGCTTTACTATTCAAGTCAATGGCTTATGTTTAAATTATTTTATATAAATTATACTAATTTGTCTGAATTTATGATTTATTTTATGAATACATCACTTTTTTGAAGTTCAGTTGTCTCAGTCATGTTTGACTCTTTGTGACCCCATTTGAGGTTTTCTTGGCAAGGATTCTGGAACAGTTTGCCATTTCCTTCTCCAACTCATTTAACGGATGTGAAACTTAGGCAAACAGGGTTAAGTGACTTGTCCAGGGTCATACAGTTAGTAAGTGTCCTAAGTCAAATTTGAACTCAGGAAGACAAATCTTCCTAACTCCAGGCCTGGCATTCTATCTACTGCACCACTCAGCTGTCCTAATACATCACTTTACCAAACGTTAATTTTCACTTTTATAATCAATCAACAGAACTGCCGTATTTTTTAAAAGTAAAAACTCAAAATATCTCTGACAATTTTAGCTAAACATAATAAATCTGGAAAGAAAAATGAAATCATCTTCACAAACCTTACACAGGTAGAAATCAAAAAGCTTCATTATTTAAATTAGTGTTGCTTGTTAGGACGTTGGTAAGCCAAGATGTTTATGAACTAAGTGGTTTCATCTTTTATATTCTTTTTCGTAGCCCACTTCTCTCTCTCTCCCTCTCTCTCTCTCTCTCTTTCTCTCTCTCTCACACACACACACACACACACACACACACATACACATATACTCCCCTTTAGTAGTAGTCAGTGCCTTCATGCAGCCCATGATGCCTAGCTTTATGTCAAAACAATACCTGGCTTTAAAATGTACCTCCTGTGCTACAGGCATCCTATACCTGCTTTGCAATATGATAATTTATTGCTCCAAGCAAATGAGTCCCAAATTTATATATTTAGGATTAATCTCTCTCCTGAGGTTAAGTCACACATTTCCAACTGCCTACTGGACATGTCTACTTGGATGTTGCACAGACATCTCAAACTTAACCTATCTAAAACAGAACTTAATCTTTCCCCCAAACCCAGCCATTGTTCTAATTTTTTTTTCCTGTAAAAGGCACCACAATTCTTACAGACTCCCAAGTTCACAACTTTACTGCCATCTTCAACTCTTCACTCTTGTTCAACCCCATAGCTCTCTCATGTCCCCTCTTCTCTATCAGTAACAGCCACCCTAGTCCAGCATCTCTGACTCCTGCCATAGCTTTGTAATTGTTCTTGCATTGATTCTCTCCCTCTCTAATCAGCGGTCCACAAAACTTTCAGTAAGTCCTACCCTGTTACTCCCCAACTCAAGAGGCTTCAGTGGCCTCTCCTTGCCTTCAGAATGATAAAGTCCATTGTTTGGCACTTAAAACCCTTCATAATTTTATTCTAGCCCAACTTTCTAGTCTGGTTATATAACACTTTTCCCTCCTATGCCACCCCCCTCTCCCCATTCTCCACCCTCCCACACACAGACTAAGTCCAACAAAATTAGTCTAGTCACTCTTCCCTACACGTGACATTCTCTCTCCTGCCTGGCTGGCTGTCCTCCAGATCTGGAACACATTTCCTCCTCATTTCTACTTTCTGGAGTTCCTAGCTCTCTTCAGGGTTGAGCTCAGGTGTCATTTCCCTTAAAAGACCTTTCCTGGTTCACCCACTTGGTAATTTCTCCACTGTTTAGTACTTTTAATATCTTCTGTATTTTAAAACAACTCATGAACATGTTATAGCCCTACACCCTCCCCAACCTGACTCAAGTAGAATACAAGCTATTTGGTGGCAGAAACTATCTCAGTTTTGTATTTGTAGTCCCAACAGCTAACATTGTAGCTGGTACACAGCCTTTGGAGGGAAAAAGAGAAAGAGGCCTTCAAGTCTTCCTTCCACCTGCCCCCACCTCTCATGCTGCACGTCTCCTAATTGATGTCCAGCCACCTGTAGGTTCTCATCCAAACCCCATTTCCCACCATTCCTCACTATCTCATTTCTTATTCCCATAACTTTCAATCCTTCAATCCCAAAAAGTTTCAACCAAATGCTACTCACTCCTTCCACTGTGTCTTCTGTGTCTGCTCTATTGGCAACAAACATGCTTTTATCTTAAATCTTTTTCTCTCCCACTCCTTTCATCCTCTGGCTCTCACTGAGACCTGGTTTCCTCTGAAGATACAGCCTCCCTAGTTACCCTTTCCAATAGTGGCTGTACTTTCATACATTGTCCTTGGCTCATGGTCAAGATAAAGGAGTTGAAATACTCCTTGCTCCCTCTTGCAACTTCCAGGTTCTCCCTCTACTACATAACTCAGTAACATCTCCTTTGAGGATGATAAAATTCACATCATCCATCCAATCAACATCCAAGTAGTTGTCTACAAAACTCCATGATATTCCTCTTCCTTCCTCAGTGAGTACAGTACCTCTCCTCCCCAATTGCTGCCCTCATACAGGGGACTTGACTTCAACATTACAGCCACTCCTTCAAACACCCTGACCTTCCAAATCCTCAACTTTCTCACTTTCTGTTACCTACTTCTTCATCCTACTTTAGCCACATACAAAGATGGTTATTTCCTTGATCTTGCCATCACTCACAAATGTACTACTTCCATATTCAAGAACTCTGAAATTCCCTTACCGGATTACAATCTATTGGCTTTCCTATACCAAGCACTATTCTTTACCCACATTGTAACCTTCAATTCCTTGATCCTTCAGTTCTCTCCCAGGCCATCTCTCTGCACTAGTCACTCTCTCCTCCCTTCCCCATCTTCATCCTTTGGTGAACCAGTTCAATTCTACACTATCTAACAGAGTTGCTGGTCTCCTGGTCATACAATTTATTATGTCCTCTGCCTTGGACCACAAACCATCTGCTGTCTTCTCTACTATACAAATACTGCTGAACTAAATTGAAGAAAATCATGAAACCATTCTGATTGAGTCCTCTACAAATTTGTTACACAATCTCAATTGGGTCCTCACTACTGCTAGCAATTCTACATTTCCCTTATAAATTTAAAATCCTACTCATTACAGTGACTCTTCCAAATCTTTTTATTTTCTTTAAATCTCCTATGGCTCTTCCTACCCCCACTTTCTCAGTTGAAAACCTCATTTCATATTTTACCGAAAAAATCTGAGACCATTTGTCAAAAATTCTACCTTCTCTCCTCCACCTCATCTCTTGTCACTCAGATGTCATATGTCATGATCCCTTCCTTCGCCCTTGTCTCATATAAGGAAGTGGTCTTACTCCTTGCCAAGGCAAACCCCTCTTGGTGCACAAAGAATACCACTCCATCCCATTTCCTCCAGCAAATTGATCCCTATGTCATCCCTATTCTTACTTATCTTCAATCTCTTCCTGTCTACTGATCTCTTCCCTGACTAGTAACATGCCAATGTCTTCCCCATCCTTAAAAAAATCTTCACTTGATCCTTCTATCCCTACTAATTATCATCCTATATCTCTTCCTCCCATTGTGGCTAAATTCCTTAAGAAGGGCATCTACAATAGATGCCTGCCATGGCTTTTCTCAGTCCTCATTCTTACTAACCTCACTGAAGTCTTTGACATTGTAGATCGCCCTCTTATCCTTGATAATCTTTTTTTCTCTATGTTTTCAGAACACCCCTCTCTCCTGGCTTTCCTACATAGCTGGTCACTCCTCAGTCTCTTTTAATGGATCTTCATCCAAATCAGTGGGTATCCATTTTCTTCTCTTTCTATACTACTTCACTTAGTGATCTCATCAACTCCCATGGATTTAACTATCATCTCTAGATTGATGATTCTCAAAACTACTTATCCATCCCTAACTTCTCTGCTGACCTCAAGTCTCACATTTCCAAAGGTCTTTCAGATATCTCTAACTGGTTTTCTTGTAGTCACCTTAAACTCGTTATGTCCAAAACTGAACTCCTTATTTTTGACCCAAAGCCCTCTCCCCTTACAAACTTCCCTATAACTGTTGAAGTCATCACCATCCTCCCAATTACAAGGCTTGCAAGGTGTCTTTCTTTATCATTCCCCCCCCATCCAATCATTTGCCAAGAACTATCAATTCACAACAACTCTTAAGATATGCCCTCTTCTCTCCTCTGATACTGCCAGCACTCTGGTACGGGCCCTCTACTGCAATGGTCTGCCAAAAACAAGGCTCTCCCCATTCCAGTCCATTCTCCATTAAACCAAAAGGACAGGTCTGGTTATGTCATTCTTCTATTCAATAAACTCCAGTGGCTCCCTATTACCTTCAGGATCAAATATAAAATCTTCTGTTTGGCCTTCAAAGCCTTTTGTAATCTGCCCTTACTCACCTCTCCCTTACACTTTATAAGCCATTCCCAACCCCATATACTCTTTGATCCAGCAACACAGGCCTCCTTGATGTTATACCAACAAGACACTCTCTCAGCTCTGGGCTTTTTCTCTGGCTGTTTCCCACATCTGGAATGCTTTCCCTTCTCCTCTCCACCAGCTGGCTCCCGTTGGCTTCCTTCAAGTCCCAGCTAAAAGCTGACCTTCTATAAGAAGTCTTTCCCAATCCCTCTTAATTCTACTGTCTTCTCTCTGCTCATTATCTCCCATTTAATCTGTATATATAAATTGTTTGTACATATTTATTTGTCCATTGCATCCCATTGGGTTGTGGCCTCTCTGACGGCAAAGACTGTTTTTTGCCTTTCTTTGTATCCTGAGCACTTAGCACAGTGGCCAGCAAACAGAAGGTACTCAATAAATTAGTCAGTAGACTAATAGTAGGCATTTAAGAAATGTTTGTTCATTGATCAATCTGATACATTAAGACACTTATATTTTAGTGTGGGTGACTGTGTCCTCCTAAATCTTACTCACTGGTCTTTAAAAACCAAAAGAGAGAGGGAAGGCAATGAGCATTTTTACGCACCCACTATGTGCCAGACACTGTGCTAAGTGCTTTACAAATACTGTGCTAAGTGCTTTACAAATACTATCTCCTTTGATCTCACACACAGAAGAATGTGCATCTTGTCCTAGGAGCAATGAAGAGCCCCTGGAACTTTTGAACAAGCAATGATATAGCTAGAGCTGTAATTTTGGAATATCAATTTAGAAGCAATGTTAGCAACTGATAGATTAGAGAGGGAGGGAGACTGGATGGAATGAAGGGAGATCAATTAGGAAACTATTAAAAGGCTACTTAGAGATACCAAGGGAGGAAAGGACAATGGGGATGGATCCCAGCTTGGTCACAAAACTAGGCTTCCACATGGAGACCTCTGATTAACAAATGGTCCGTTTCCGAGGTCTATTTTTTTTTACTTCTCTGAAACAAAAGAGTCCACAATTCTTGAGAACAAGGAATAACATTTTAATTATGTTGCAGCCTTTTACACACAGTAAGTATTTAAGAAATTATTTCTGAATAAATGAATAAATGAGGATCTGGATTTTTTGAAATCTTTCCATGCTTTTTAGGAAAACAAATAAAAGAATGGATGATGCCCACAAGTAAGTCACTGATTGAGCACCAAGAAGGCTCTTTAAAATAAACAAATATTTGTTAAGTACAAAGCTAGGACTAAAAAGATGAAAAAGTACATGGCCCTCCCTTTAAAGAGCTTCCTATCTAATCCAGAGGTGGGGGGCCAGCCATACAGATTAAGTATGATACAAGGTAGAGTGTGTTAAGAGTAGCATCATCTTAAGATGTATTTAATGTATTAAGTTGCCCGTTAACCTGAAATCTTTTTCTGGAGAACATGAGAACATTAGTTCACCATACATCTTTCTAAAATTCTTGGAAACTGCTGCCTCCTACCCTTTCAGAAGGCAGGGCAGATGAAGCAACATTTGGGTTGAAAGGAGAGAAGACCTGAGGATGACATTGGTGCAGATATGGCCAGGTGGATGGAGAGGTACATGATGGAAAGAACTGATTCATACACAGTTGCCATTCTAATGTACGATTTTTTTAATCAGAGGAACGTCTTTAGGAGCATTTTAGGTAGATTCTCTGTAAGGCATTTCTGAAAAGACATGGGTAAGAATTACATTTAATTCACTGGAACATATCTACTTTAAAAATATACCTTTAGGCTCTTTAATTTTATGGAGCTTATATTGTACCTATTCAGTTTTTAAATTACCTTGTTTCTTAAATTAGTTTAACTTTTTAAAATTTATATCATAAAAAGTATCACAGTTCTCTAAGTCTAACCCTAGCAATACCCACCAGGTAGTGGGAAGTCAGTAGTACCTGCCTGTGTGACTTATCAAGTCACTTCTCCTTTGGGACTGAATTTCCTGATTTGTGAAATGAGTTGTATTAGGATATCTTAAAGTTCCTTCCAAATATAAATACTAACATTTCTTGCACTTGCTAAGGCAGAAAATACATGCACATGCACATACATACAAGCCCACAATCTCATGAAAAAAATTCTAAACATGATCATCACAAAATCTTAAGCATTAGAAACCACATCATTCTCATATAGTTCAAATTTAATGAAGTAAGTCCAAATAACCCCTTAAGGAAATAATAGAAAAAACACAGAAATAATAAAAACTATTTAGAATATGTATTTGTGGTTAAAGAGTTAAATGTTTTTTGACAATTATTAAGTTTTAGCTTACGTATGACTTCCAATTTTACTAAGAAAAGAGATACTATTCAGAAGTGCTTATTTTCTGAGAGAAATTAATGCATAAGGTAATGTTGCCTAATATTTTTTTAAATTTCTTTCACCTGTAATTGGGCATGCAGAGCCATTTCTCCTCCAACATATATTTCATCAAAGAAGTATGTATGAAAGTGTATATGAATTTCAATAACTGCGTTATATGGCAGTTGGACATATTAACATACGAGATTAGGAATCTTCTAACTAGGAAAGGAAAATAGCTACTTCTTTCATTCTCTCTCACACAATGCTTAAATGAACAGAAAGCTTCTTGTTTACCAACAGTTTCTGGCTCAGAACTTCTATTATTACATTGTTTTTTTAATTGTTAAAAAAGAAAAAGAAAGAATGAAAAGAAAAGCCAGTCAGTCACAACCATTTATTAAGCACCTACTCAGTGCCAGGCACTGTGCTAAGTGCTGGGGATACAAAGGCAAAAGACAGTCCCGGCTCTCCAGGGGCTCACAGTGTAAGGGAAAAGACAACATGTAAACAACTAGGTACAAACGAGATATAATACAGAATAAACTGGAGGGAATCTCAGAGGAAAGGTGCTCCAAGAAAGGCTCCTTGATGAAGCTGGGATTTTAACCGAGACATGAAGGAAGCCAGGAGGTGAAGGTAAGAAACGAGAGCACTGACAGTCATGGGGGACAGCCAGTAAAAATACCTACGGGCAGGAATGGATAGTGTTTTTAGAGGTATGGCCAGGAGGGGCGTATATTATGCAGAGAATAAAGTTTAAGAAAACTGGAAAAGTAAGAAAAAAAGTAGGTTGGTTAAGAAAGGCTAAGAACCAAACATTATCCTCAATAATGTTTCAAGGTGTACAAAGATAAAATATACAGGACTGCAAATAAACCAATTAAATTGAAATAAATATTGAAAAAACAAGCTCCCAGACCTCAGGTTAAGAACCCTTGTTCAGCGGCAGGTTTTATTAAGCAGCTGCTTTGGACAAAGCAAGTATTACTTGGTGGTCAATCCTTCCAAATTTAGAGGTTTTAGGCCCTTCCAAATTTAACTTGGTTAAATGGACAACACGGATAACAAATACACAGTCCTTTCTGGGACCATACTTGAGATCTTTTCAGCTTAATAGGACCTATCAGAATCTATGCTCCATTGTCACTACTTTAAGATATCCAGGATCACTTCAATATCACAATGAAGCACAAATGTACATAATTTTTACCTTGATAAAACAAAAATACTTCCAAGTTAATTAGCAAGGAGAAAAAGTTTCTAGACAAGTCAGAAATCATTTATTAAGTACTAAGCCCTAGGGATACAAAGAAAGACAAAAAAACAACCTCTTCTTTCCAAGCATTTGGAGACTAATGGGGAAGACAATATACAACTATGTACAAAGGACATGTACAGGAAAATCAGAGATAATCTCAGAGGGAATGCACTATTTTTTGCAAATCATTTTCTTGTCTCTGTGGTCACACTCTGCTAATTCTCTTGGCAAACATCTTGACAAATGTGCAGTTTTCACATATGGCAAATGCCTAATTTTTGTCCTCATCAAAGAGAAAAAGAAGCTGACTGTGGGTGTAAAAGTGAGGCTCCACTGATGATGCTACACACTTAAATTAGCCCCTTTAACCAGCTCTTTCCAATCTTCTTACACCTTACTTTCCCCTCCAAAAATTCTGCAATCCAGTAACACTGATATCCTTGCTGTTTTTGCATTTAACACTCCATCTCTGAACTCTAGATATTTTCATTGTCACTCATGCTTGGAATTCTTTCTCCTCATCTCTGCCTCCTGGCTTCCCTGGCTTCCTTTATGTTGCAGCTAAAGTCCTATCTTCTACAAGAAGCCTTTTCCTGTCCTCCTTAACTTTACTGTCTTCCTTCTAAGACTATCCCCAACATAACTTTTATATCTTGTTTGTACATAATTGTACATATGCTGTCTCCTCTCTGCTCCCCTCTATCAGACTGCAAGGTTCTTGAAAGCAGGGACTTTATTTCCCCTTGGTTAGCACAGCACCTAACACAAAGAAAATATTTCATAAATATTTATTTTCTTGACTTTGTTAGATAAAAACATCTCTTGATAGAATCAATAAATAAATATCCAGCCTAACACAAATTTTAAGACTGTATACCTCTTTGAATCAATCCATGCCACTGTTGTGAGGGACTTGGTCAAAAAGGAAATTGTATAAAAGAAAAAAGCTATCTCTGAACCAGGACATTCTGAAGGTCTGGAAGCAGAGAAATTGAAGCAAACATGTAATCCCAGCACAACTCTGGGGAACAAAGGTAACAATGTACTGTTGCAGAGAAAGGCAATATCAAGTAAGATCATTAGTTCTACAAGAATCTCAAAGCAAAACAGCCAAACTAGGGTAAAGCCTGAAAAAAGGCCATCTCTTTCCCCCAACTTTCCTTCCCAGTACCTGTCTATCCATAGATACTATCCTTAGACACTATAATATAATCTGCTGTTTTATTATGCGAAAATTTCCAACAGACTGAATTCTGGCTCAATTACAAAGAGGCCAAGGGTTAATTAGAGACAGAAATTAACAAAAAGTTAGGCAGAGGGTGCAATCTTAATCTCAAAGTTAATAATTTTCCTAACTGGGACTTGACAGATTGTGACTAAACTCATAATTTTTCATCTAAAATAAGCTTCATAAAGCTGAAGAGTTAGGAACCGTGTCGACCTTAGGGACCATATTTTAATTGTCATATGTTTATAAATATGTTCATGTTTCATTATGAGGATAGGAAAACTACACAAAATAAGTGAAGAATTTTCTCTTTAACAAAAGAAATAGTTTATCCTCTCTAGACATAAAGGATATTGTACTTGACCTAGAGTCAGAGGACCTAGGTTTGAATCCCACCTCAGTCACAGTCTCTATGACTATCAGCAAATCACTTAACCTCTCAGTTTCATTTCTGTCACCTTCAACTGAAGAAAATATCGGTTGTTAAAACTTTATCAAAATATTCAACTGGTAAGTTGTTCTAACTACAGCAAGACACATTTAAAATATGCAACAATGAACAATTAAAAAGCCATCCTCACTTTAGGACTCTCTATGATCTTTCTCAAATAGAGGCAACCTTGTAGTAGCAAGCAGAGTACTAGATCTGGGTAAGACCCGCCACTACTAGTTGTATGACCTCAAGCAAGTAAGTTATTCAACTTCTATCCTCTTCTGCTTGAAACTCCCTCTTTAGCTTTTTGACAATGTACTGACAATATACTGCCCTGTTTGCTCCTACTCAAACTCTGTGTTCATTCCTCCTCAGTGCAGTGTCCTTTGCTGTTCCTAATCACTGAGCACTAAAATTTAGTCTTTGACCTTCTGCTCTTTTTCTACACTCTGTCCTTAAATTCATCCTCCTCCCTAAAAATGTCAGGAAAAAAACCTACCACAGAATTATGTTGTTTTACTTGAGGTATTTTATTAGAGGAGGGGGAGGTAGGTGCTGTAGCTTTTGAAAACATCAAAAGTTTTAATTAAAAGTTGAATAAAAACAGACATGTGAAAAGATTTATGACCTTGCAACGCCAAACTATTAATGCAATTTTAAAAACACCTGGGAAGTTAAAAGAACCATACATTCTAATTAAGTGACAGCACAGTGAAAAGTGAGTGAAAAGTGAGCCAACCTTTGAGTCAGGAAGACCTGAGCTCAAGTCCTGCCTCTGGATCATGGACAAATGACTTAATCTCCTGGCACCCCAAGCAACTTTCAAAAGTTACAAATTACAGATAAGTTGTGAATTTATATATGTAGAAAATGTTTCCACAACTGGAGCTCCACACAAGGATGAAATAAATAGGCCAGACTCCAAAGACCCATCTTACCTCTCTGCCCCATACACATACATAAAATTTTCTAATCATTCTTTAAATATTACAGAATCATAGATTTAGAATGGGAAGGAACATTAGAGGTTATTTTGTCCAACTCTTTTACAGATTTACTGAGGTTCAAAGAGATTTAAGTGACTTGCCCCAGTTCACTGAGATAGTTAAGTGACAGAAGCAAAATCTGAACTCAGGTTCTCTGATGTCAAAGCTCTTTCCTACCATATCACATTGGTTCATACATAGTACAGCTATTATATTTATAATAAACTTTTTTGCAAGCAAGTCATATTGGAGTTGCATATTGGTTTAAAAATAAAATTTGAAGTCATATATCAGCCATTATCTTTATATTGTAGAAAAAGAGAAATCAATCAAATTATATAAAATTATTAAAATAAGACCACCAAATTCTCAGTAACACAACCAAAAAAGGTTAAAATACTAAGTTTATATAAAAACAAAAGAACTTTTCATAATACTATATTTGGGTTTAATAACTCTAACAAACTGTCACCCTATCATTACTTGATCTATTCTAACAGAAAAGCTGGATAAAAGAATCATCTGACTCCAACCTCAAAAGCAAGCCATTATAAGTAACAAAGGACCTTCACCCACAACATGGGTTATCAAATGTATAAGTAACACAAAGTCTGCCCTTAAGGAGCTCATATCCTATCCATTGTCACATAGATCAGATTTAACATACAAAATAATTTTGGCAGGAAGGTAATAGCAACTAGGGGAATCAGGAAAGGCTTCTTTTAGAAATTGGAAATTATTCTGACCTATGAAGACAATCAGGGATTCTAAAAGACGAAAGGAGGGAGAGAGGAAATTCTAAATAAGAGGAAAGGCAATAAAAAGGCATTAAGATGAGATGGAATGACATCTGTGAGTAAAAACAAAAGTACAGTTTGATTGAACTGAAGAGTGTGAAGAAACAGCAAAAGTGGATAATGTATAAGGCTGAAAGGCAGTTTGGTGACAGGCTCTGAAACACTTTAATTTTCAAAAGTCTGTAACTGATCCTAGAAGCAAAAGGAAGCCACTCCAGCTTGTTGAACAAGGGGATAATGTAGTCAGGCCTGTGTTTTAGAAATACCATTTTGGCATCTGTGTGAAAGATTTAATGGAAACAGGAGAAATGTCTGGCAGGAAGATGAATTAGAAGGCTATTGAAACAGAAATGATGATAGCTCAAAATAAAGTGGGAGATTAGGGGGCAAATGTAGAAGTGACAAAACATGACAATTAATGGACAGGGGAGGGAGAGAAGGTGTGAAGAAGAGTGAGGAGTCCACAATGACAATGAGGTCTAGAGCACAGGTAACTAGAAAGATAATGATGTACAAGAGAAAAGGGCTGCATTTGAGGAGAATGATAATTCATTCTTGCTTTAGACAAATTTAATTAGAGATGCTTAAGGAACACTTATTTTTAAATTTCTAAAGGGCAACTGTTGTATGACGAGTATAGGAAAGAAACTGGGTTGGATCTAAGAGTCCTGTGTATAAGAGTGATAAATGAACCAATGGGAGCAGAACCAGAGTATAGAGAGAGAAGAGGGAACTGGTTAAACCTATGGTTAGAGGACAGGACACAGGGATGATTTATCAAAAGAAACTGAGAAGGGGTATCATATAAGTGGGAAGCACCAAAGGGCAGCTGTATCATGAAAATCTGGATAATAAAAAGTATTCAAGTAGAGAAATTGGTCAACAGCATGAAATACAGAGGGCAAGAAGGAAGAGTCTCTGAGAACCCAGAGTCACTGACACATCACTATAAGACATTGGAATCTGGCTTTGTTAATGAGGCATATAATACATTTTTTAAACGTTCATCAAAAAATATTTGAAAATCAAAGACAAAGTTGGAAGGAGTCCTCAAGATGACCTAGCATGATCTTTTTATTTTAGCTGTATTCACACTTGAGGTAAGTGAATTCCCCTGAAAAACAAATTCTTGCAGAGCATCTCGTTTCCCCGAGATGATGCTGGATACATGAGATGTTACTTTATATAACTCATTCCTTTCTTGTTGATGAGAGGAGAGAGAGAGAGAGATAATGATAAGGCATCATGGCATGGTGGATAAAGTACTGGACCTGGAGTTGGGAAAACCTGGGTTCGAATCCCCCCTTGGACACTTACTAGCTGTGTGACCCTGGGCAAGTCACTCAACCTCTCTGTGCCTCAGTATCCTCATCTGTAGAATGAGGGAGTTGGACTCGATGGCCTCTAAGGTCCCTTTCAGCTCTAAATCTATGATCCTATGAATAGCTGGCAGAATGAAGATTCAAAATTATCTCAACAGGATGGGACAATGAGCTGAAACAAACAAAAAAAAGATGAAATTTAATAGGGATGAATATAAAATCTCACATTTCTAAAATATCAATTGAATAAGAATAGAAGAAAACTGATGGCAATCATTTGTTTTTCAAAATGTTCATGTTTATTATGAACTTAAACATCAATAAACATATAAAAAGGAACAGAAAAGTAAGTGTAGTGTGTATGAAACTGTGGGCTTCTATTATATACAATTTGGTAAGGAAAGAGAAGAAACTAAGTATATAATAAATTTAACAGAAGTAACAAAACTCCCAGCTTGTCTGTGTCCTCTTCTGAACCTCCTTAGGCTCTCTTCATGGCAGTACTTTACATGGAAAAAATCTGAGGAATTTATTGACTAAAATCTCAATTTTGCTTACTAAAAGTAAAAAATTTTTTACTTACTTGCTTACTAAAAAAAATCTTGGTCTGGGGAGGGGGAGGTCAGCTAGGTGGTGCAGTGAGGAGACCAGCAGCCCTGGAGTCAGGTGGACCTTAGGTCAAATCTGGCCTCAGACACTTAACATTTACTAGCTTGTGTGATCTTGGGCAAGTCACTTAACCCCAACTGCCCTGCCTTCCCCTCTCCAAAAAGACAAAAAAAAATCTTGGTCTACACCTCAACAGAAGTACAGCACCAAGGTAATAGGTATAGGGAACTCCTGGATGAAAAAACTCCTTCTTCCAAGACATGTCAGCAGCTTCTCTGCAATGTATAGCCTCAAGAGAGTTGCCTAGAGCACTGAGAGGCTAAGTAACTTACCTGGGGTCACACAGTCAGCATGTGCAAGAGGTGAGACTTTATTCCAGGCCTTCCTAGTATCAAGGCTAGCATCTCTATCCACTAAGTCACACTACCTCTCATATCACCAAATTCATGCAAAATTACAATCTCATTATTCTCTGATCATGACACACCTCATTACCATCTTTAATGAGTCTAAAGACAGACAAGCTTTGAGTCAACATAAGGAAGTACTTTCTAAAAATGAGAGCTGGCAAATCAGGAACAAAAAGTCTCGTAACGTTGTTCTTTTCTCAGTGGAGGAATTCATGCCCTGGAAGGGAAGCTGAACTTGATGACTTCCTGATGTACTTTTCTCCCTATATGGGAAAATACATCTGGATGGAAACAGTTTTATAAAAAGGAACTCATAGGTACTCTCCTGCTATTTTTTTTCTGTTTGTTTGTTTAGACTGCAGACAAATTTCTGGTAATAGAAGAATTCTGAGTATAATTTAACCAAAACTATTGTTGATATGTCATTAACTAAATTACATGGGAATCAGTTAAATAATAATATTTTATTTCGTGATTATCATTATAAACTTGCAAGGGTCAGTGCAAAAACAATGGAACTTTTACAGAGTTGTTTTGGATAGGTGATATTTTGGAGGGAATCTGTAAAAATGATTTTTTCCTAGGTAGAGCTAAAGTACAGGATAAAAAACAATGTGAGGAGAAAGAGGATCTCAAAACTATAAGGGAAGACAAAAATTACAAAGAATTCTTCATATAGCCAATTTGTATGTTGTAATTATTCTGCTAACTTTGTTTTGCATCACTTGGTATGTGTCTTTCCAAATCAGTCCAAGTTCTTTTATTTTCATACTGCAGCATAATAAATACGCTATAATTCACTTAGTCATTCCAGAATCACTGGAATCACTTCTGGTTTTCTGTTATAATGAATAAAACTCCAAAGAATTTTATATAAATACAGCCTTTCTTTCCTTTTAAAACTACTGTTGAGATAAAAGGACGGCAACAGGATTCCTGGTGGGGAGGATATAACCAGTTTTGAGACATATCCAATTTGTCTACAACAAGATTTTTAATATTTCATTAGCAAACACAGATTCATAAAATGGGCTTGAGAACAAACAGAGTTTTTTAATCAAATTGTATTATATTATCATTTTTTCTCAATAAAGTGCAAATAGTTGAAATTTTACATGGAGATTTAATCCATGTTTAAAGGTAGTATGCCTTAGAGGACAGAAGACTAGACTTAGAGTAAGAAAACCTAGATTCAAATTCTTCAAAGACTTTCTAAGTGTGTAACCTTGGGCAAGTCATAATCTTCACATCCATATCTGTAAAATGGAAGCAATAATATCTGTTTTTTCTACATAGAGGTGTTGCAAGGCTCAAATTTTAAAATGTCTACTAAAATGCGTTACAAAAAGGTCAGCTATTATTATCTTATGTTTTTGAGTGTAGTTTATAATTTTTAAAATTTAAAAACATTATCTTTAACTTACATCACCTCAACAGAACATTTTAAAAAACCAAACTTCTTTATGACAGCCTAATGCAATGTAGTATGAGCTATGAGGAAAAAGACATGAAAAACTTTTTTTTAAGACAGCTTAAAAGTTTTCTGTTGTCCATCATGATCAAAATCTGTTCCAGGTATTTAACAAGAAAAAGAACTAGACTCTCCAAGAACAGTCTACGTTAGAAAGCAGTTTCGGTTAGTAAAACCAGACCATCAATAATGAAAACTACAAAAGATTCAGAGATGAAATAATCATTTATCCCTAAACATTTTAGTCATAGCATTTTTTATTTGGAAGGAATCTTAAATATCATCTAGTCTAACTTCCTGGGATTTTTTTTAATAGACAAGAAAAATCAAACAGTCAGCTTCTAGGGTCACAAAGCTAGTCAGTGGAAGACTACTAGAAATCAGGTTAGCTGACTTCTCATACCGAGATAAGTGGCTCTCACACTAATGAACTTGGAAGGAGAAAGTAAGATAGAGTGATAAACAGTAAAGCATTATTACAGTAAAGTAAACTTAGATTTGAAGAAAAATCCACACACAGCACCTACCCTACTCTCTTTTTTTGTTTTGGTAAGCACCTTCCCACATAGTCAAAATTACAGCATTTCAAAACTAGAAGAACTCTCTGAGGTTATTTAATATAACTAATGCCTTAACCAAAAATCTTTTGCACCATACCACCAATAAGTTCCAAGAATATTATGTATTCATGGTCAAGGTGTCATAGTTATAGATAATATAGATGAGAATTCACATAGCATAGGTTTATGCCACATTGAGGCACTTTTTTATAATACTATATGTTATAGTCATCTATGCTTTTATCTCAATCCCCTATTAATCTCCATGAAGGCTTATCTAAATTCTGCATTTCCTTCATCATCCAGCATGGTGTTCTACACACAATAGGCATTTTATTAAATGCTAACTGAAAATTAATTAGAATATGTTTAACTTTATTATTTTAATAAAGTACTTTTTTAAAATCTACTTAATATAATCACAAATTTTCAGAACTGGAAGGGACTTTAGTGGTTATTTAGTCCAACTCATACCAGAAAAAGAAAACTACAATATCTCAAACAAGTGGTCATCAAATTTTTCCTTAAATACCTCCCAAAGAAGCTGATTCTACCTCTAATTATTAGAACGTTTTTGCTTGCATGAAACCTAAATTTGTATTCTCACAGCTTCCACTCATTGTTCCTAGATCTGATGTGTCAATTGAAAGAGATTAAATATAATCCCACTTCTACATGACAGCCCTTCAAGTGCTTGAAGACAGTTACTATCTCCCCTTAGTATTATTCTCTTTTAAAGGCTAAACATCCCAGTTTATTTAACTGATCCCTCATATAGCATGATAAAGGCCCTTCATCAATCTGGTTGCCCTCTTCTATTCATTCTCCAACTTATCAATATCTTCTTTGTACTGTGGCACCTAGAACTAAACACAATATTCCCAATGTGGACTGACCAAGGCAAAGTAAAAACTAATTCCTGGAATTCATTATTCTTGGAAACTCTACTTTGCCTGCCATATCAAACTACTGACTCATGAGTTTTATATTCCATTAAGACCTCCAGATCTTTTTAAAACAATTTTTCTAACCATGCCTTCTTCTTTTTATACTTGTGAATCTGATTTTTTTTTAACCCAGCTGTGTGACTTTAAATTTATTCCTATTAAATTTCATATTCTTAGGTTCAGTCTAATGTGAAAATTACTCAACTTGTCAAAATTATTCTTAATCCTAACTCCATCATTCAGTGCATTACCTTTCTGTTCTAGCACTGGACCATTTGTAAATCTAGTATGAATGTTTCCCATGCTTTTATCCAAGTCAGTGACAAAAAATGTTAAACAGCAAGGAACCAAGCAGAGCTACCTAGGGCACTCCACTCATGAACTCCTTTCAATCTGAAACTGAAACATACATGACTACCCTTCATGTCTCTCTGAACCGTTGATATCTACCAAATTATACTGTCTAATCATATCTCTAGATCTTTTCCACAAGAATATAAGACATTTATTAAATGCTTTGCTAAAACTGGCAGTCCCCTACTCTAACAGTTTATAGTAAGGCTCTCAAAAAAAAAAAAAAAAAGGAAATAAGGTTACCTTGCCAATTTATTTTTGTTACAAACCTGAAAAATGCACAAAACAGTAAAGTTGAAACATGTAAATAGTGCCCAGTTAGTATAAGCATTCAGCTAAAATCAAAAGGTTCCTCCACACATCAGACTGAAAACATAAATAGGTTTTTGCTTTGGGGCTCAACATCCCATGTCTAATGATGACTTACACAATGGTAAACTAAATATCCATCTCCCCTTACATATCCTGCTAAACAAGTCTACAGGTTTTTTTTTAATGCCATGGAACTAAAAAATGATGGTACATTATGATCACTTCTCAAAAAAGAAGGAATAAAAAGATTTGTCTGAAATTCTACCTTGGCCAAAATTACTTCTGACTTCTGAAAGTATGGAAATTTGTTAACATATCTGTAAATTTAATCCTGATGCTGCCATATATGCCTCGGAGTCAGATCAGAAATAAGATATTTTACACATTTTAAAGTTATCTATTCTGATCCTGGAATATTATAATTTTCAATAAACAAGAGGAAATGTTTAATCGTTTAATTCATATATTAAGATATTTAAACATAGACACATAAACATTATATATGTATAATCCCACCCACCACATGATCTTACTCCCTCAACTTTTACTGGCACTGTCATGTTGGGTCCCCAAAGGAGTGATTACTACTACTTTCAGAATTCTAGAAGTCAGTTAATAAACATTTATTAACTGCCTACTATGTGCTAGGCACTATACTGAGCACTGGGGATACAAATTAAGATAAAAGATAATGCCTACCCTGGAAGAGCTCACAATCCAGGGGGGAAAGTAACATGAAAATAAATATGTACAAACCACCTACCACAGGGTAAATCAGAGACAATCTCAGAAGGAAGACATTAGAATTAAGGAAGAATGGCAAAGGCTTCCTGAAGGAAGTCAGGGAGTCCAAGAGGCAGAGATGCTCTGCCCACAATCTCCTCTGCAGAAGAGGAAGAGTATTCTGGGCAGGGAGAACAGCCTGTGAAAATGCCCACAGCTGGTCGATGGACTGTCTTACTCAAGAAATAGCAAAGAGACTGATGTTACCAAGTCAAAAAGTATCTGTTGGAGGAAGGGGGAGGGAGGATGTACGTAACATACAACAAGATGGAGAAAGTGGACCAGAGGAGATTAGGAAGGGTTTTGAATGCCAGAGGATTTTATATTTGGTCCTGAAGGCCATAGGAATCCACCAGAGTTTACAGAGTAGGAGGGTGACGTGGTCAAACCTGAGCTTTAAGAAGATCCCTTCTTAAAGTTGAGTAGTTTAGTTGTTGGCAGAACAACCTGCAGGCAACTGCAACAGTCCACACAGGAGGCGATGTGGGCTTATGTTAGGGTGGCGATAGTATCAGAGAAGAAAAGTGGGAATATCTAAGACAATTTGGGAAAATGAAATTTTCATTCTTGGCAAATGACTGGATAGCAGGGGTGAGGGGAGTGATAGAGAGTCAGGAGTCAAGGATTACATCTAATTTGCAAGCCTATATAACTGGGAAGATAGAGGTGCCCTCAACAGTTATAGGGAAGTTTAGAAGGGGAAATGGCTTGGCACAAAAAGTAGAGTTGAGTTTTGGACATAATGAGTATAAGATGACTGCTAGACATCCAATTAGAGATGTCTGAAAAACACTTGGAGTTGTGAAGGAAGGTCAACACAGAGGTAAGGGCTGGATAAGCTGATCTGAGAATCATCAGTATAGAGATGCTCATTGAATCTATGAGAGCTGATGAGATCACGAAATAAAATAGTACAGGAGAAGAGAAGAGAGCCCAGAACCAAGTCCTGTGGCATACTCATGCTTAGGGGATGTGACCTGGAGGAAGATCCAGCAAAGAGCAGTCTGATAAGGAGGAGGAAAGTCAAAAGAGTGATGTCATGTAAACCCAAAGAGAAGAAAATATCCAGTAGAAGCATATGTTTGACAGTGGCAAAGGCAGCAGAGAGATCAAGAAGGATGAGAACTGAGAAAAGACCATAAGATTTAGCATTAAGAGACTGCTAGTAGCTCTAAAGAAAGCCACTTCAGTTGAAATGATAAAGTCAGAAATTAGACTACAGGAAGTTAAGAAGATAATGAAAGGGAAGAGGATATTTTTTTATTTCTGTTTTTCTGATATGTCTATCAAGAGTGACACATCCAAGGATACGGCCATGATATGAATAGCTACCAGCCCACTAATGGCCATGCTGAACCTGTGTGGATAAGATAGTGCTATAGTGTCACCTATGCCCAATTAGATTAAAAATAAGAAGGGTAACACTCTAATCAAAAGAATACTAAGTTACACTGACCTAAAAAGAGCAAAAAGAAGGGTTGACAAAAGAATTAATGAACATTTATTAAGCATTTTTCTGGGTACAAGGCATTGTGTTAAGTTTGGAGGACACAAACAGAAAAGCAGAGACAGTCTCTGCTTTCAAGAAGCTCATATCATGGAAGAGATAATAAATATAGGATATTTCAGCTTCAGGTGAGTTTAAAAGGTTCCATGGTTTTTAAAGTATAGTAGCAAATTAAATGCTAGTGCATCTTCATTCATTAATTTCCACTGAGGTTGAACTATTTGACAGTGACAAGGACTTTAGCGGTGAGAACCTTCTTCCAACAGTAGTGGCTGCTGGGGAGGGGGCCAGAGCACCTGCACAGTCAGACTGGATCTCCACAGGAGTAGTTTCCCTGGATGATGGCTATGGTGGCAGGGCTGAACACAGGGTCAGTGGTGTGGGGCCACTGTTACTCCCAGAGCTCTTGGGCTTAGAATCCTAATCTGTTTCCATCAGGGTCTAAAGGCAGGTGATGGTTAAGGTGGCAGCAGTGGTTTGACTTGCCTAGAACATGTTACCTCCTGTCTCTTTTAGTGAGCCCTGATCATTTAGGTAGGCTGGCATGCCTGTACTGAAGAGAGCAGATGGCAAGTAACCAATAGAGATGATCCTCTCCTTCTCCACAGGGATATTTTCCTGGATGATGATTATAGGATCTGGGCTGGAAACAGAGTCAGTGGTCTGGTTCATGTTAGAAAGTAGTAGGATATGATGACCAACCCTGATAAAATGGACTATCCTCAACAACGCACAGCTAAAGACAACTCTACAAACCTCAAGATGGAAGGAGTTACCTAAACTCAGAGAAATATATAGAAAGACTATAGTTTAAATGGAGACTGA
>CM053590.1:121633466-121672562 GCA_028646515.1 Pseudochirops corinnae
AAATAAAAAATAAATTAAAAAAAAAAAAAAAGAATAGAAACAACATAAAAAAAAAAAAAGATTCACTGGTAGATATAGGTAACATAAAAACAAAACATATCACTTAAAATTTATTTTAAAAAAATTTTCCCCAAGAAAGACTTCTTCTGTTTGCATTTAGTCGAATCCAACCATCCTTCCTGACATTTTAAATGCCACTTCTAACTCCTCATATCACAGATTAGTTCCTAAAGTGGTCTATTACAAATTCAGTTAAATGATGAGGTTGAACTCCTAAACAGAAGAGAGTTTTGATTCAGGTAAAAGGAGAGAAAAGTAGAGGCATCCAGTGAGTGTGAAAAATCTGGAGGTGCTATATGATGGTCAGGGAAACTTGTGCATTGAAGTGGATAGCCACTAACAAGATAATTAGTCCAAGCCTGGTCCATTTTTACCAGAAATCAAGTTTAGCCAAGAAGGGGAGGAAAGATATTACATGATAGATAATAACAAAGGTCAGACAAGCAAGAACACTTTCAGAAAAGAGTTTCCATGGTGAAAAGACTGGAAATCATATCCTGTAAGTATTGACTGTTTTGTGTAAGCAAGAAAAAACTTACAGATCATGCTATTACCTATGACACTAAATTGCCCCAGAAATACCAGGATATGCCTTCCATTTCACAAGTCTTTATAGTGTCCTTCCAGTTCACTGAAAAATGCTCTTGTGACAATACAATTTTACTGGATCTCTACAGGATCATTTTTCCCTAAATTGTTTTCTACTATTTTGTGAAGTAATACTTCTCCCAAAACCTTCCACTTTTTTCAAAATCTTTTGAAATTATTTACTCAAAAATGATGCTTTTTTATCTGTATCCTTTTTTTTTGTTTGTTTGGAATTAATGTTGACATTTGCTCTACGCATCTGGTTTTACTGTAGAAAGTTGATTCTTAAATGACCTCCATATTAGTATCCAATAATTTCCCACCTGCTAAAACATAGTCAATTTAATTTTTTCTCTATGACATTTAGTGCTTGCTATACCCATCATTTCCAAATTTAATTCAAAAGTCTGTATGAAGTTGTGGTATATGAATATAATGGAATACTACTACTCTATAAGAAATGATGAGCAAGTGGATTTCAGAAAAACTTAGAAAGACTTACATGAACTTATGCAAAGTGAAGTAAGCAAAACCAGAAAAACACTGTACACTGTAACATTAACATTGTGAGATGATCGATTATGACTGACTGAGCTCTTCTCAGTAATACAATTCCAAGACAATTCCAAAAGATTTCTTATGGAAAATGCTATCAACATTCAGAGAAAGAGCTGATGGAGTCTGAATGCAGATCAAAACATACTGTTTTCACTTTATTTTTTTCATGGGTTTTTTTTTTCCTTTTGTTCTATTTCTTCTTTCACAACATGACTAATTTGGAAATATGTTTTACATTACTGCACATATATAACCTATATCAAATTGCTTACTGTCTTAGGGAGGGGGAAGGGATATTTGGAACTCAAAATTTTATTTAAAAACAATGCTAAAAGGGGTGGCTAGGTGGCGCAGTGAATAGAGCACCGGCCCGGAGTCAGGAGGACCTCAGTTCAAATCCAGCCTCAGACATTTAACATACACACCCAAAAACAAAAACAAAAACTAGCCATGTGACCTTGGGCAAGTCACTTAACCCCAACTACCCTCCCAAAAAAAAAGCAAAAACAAAAAAGAATGCTAAAAAATCATCGGAATTTAGAAAAAAATAAAATACTATTAAGAAAAATAAGTATGTATGATATACAACCACAAGAACTCCAAGTAATTTAATTTAAGAAGCAGTTATTAAAGATCCTATTATTTACCCTCTGGTAAATTTTTTCACCTAACAAATATTTATAGAATGAAATTAAATTCTTAATCCCAGATAATACTTTCTGACAGTTCTTGCTATTCTCCCTAGTGTCTGCCTTTGCATCAAAGTTACCAAATATCAAAGTAAATATTATGTTCATTTGAAGGATCTTGTCAAATTCTTCATACAGTTTCTTCTATTTTCCTTTATCCTCAGTAACAAATGGTAGCAAATAAATTTCAATTACCTTTGTTGTCTGTTTGTGCTCTTCAGGAGCACTAAAAGCAGAGATGATCAAATGTTCCATAAGATGATGTTTCTTATTCCCTTTGGAAACATGACCATAGCATCAGAGATCAACATAACCAACCCCTTTATTCACAGAATATGAATTGTAAAGGACCTCAGAAGTTATCTAGGTCAGATTGTACCTAAATAGAAATCCTTTACAACACCCCTGACGAGTGGTAATTCAGCCTCTGCTTGAAAGCTTCCATTGGTAGCTACTAACTTATGGGATAGCCCATTCTACTTCTGGACATCTCTAAATTGTTGGCAATTTATTCCCAACACTGAACATAAATCTGCCCTAGTACTGCTCTATATCACCAAGCAATACAAATTATTCTCTCATTTCCTCTCTTTCTTCTCTCTGTCTCTGTCTCTGTCTGTCTGTCTCTCTCTCTCTCTCTCTCTGTCTCTCCCCCTCCCTCCCCCCTTTCTCCTCCCTCTCTCCCTTTTTTCCCCTCTTTCTCTCCCCCCACCCTCTCTCTCTCTCTCCCCAACAATGACCTTAGATTTACAACACTTCAATAAAGATAAACACCACTACTAGTACTACTCCAAGACAGTGATTCAGTAAGGGAGACTTTTTTTTTTACCATGTTAGTAATAAACCATGCAGAACTTAAATTTTCCTCAGAAGATTTCTATTCAAGTAATGTTAATTGGGGTGGCTAGATGTTGGAGTGGATAGAATGTCAAGTCTAAAATCAGGAAGACTCATCTTCCTAAAAGCAAACTTTAGCCTCTGATACTTACTGTGTGATAGTGGGCAAATCACTTAACCCTGTTTGCCTCAGTTCCCTCATCTGTAAAATGAGATGGAGGAGGAAATAGCAAACCCCTCCAGTATCTTTGCCAAGAAACCCCCAATGGGGTCATGTAGAGTTGGACACAAACTAAACAAAAAAGGTTAATTGAATAACTTTTCTTAATTTGTGTCTTCAAAGTATTCCCAGTTCATCTTTTCTATTACTGAAAGTTGTCTCGTTTCGAAGTTTTGATTAGATATTATGCTATTAACCAACAAGCAAAACCATGCTGTTAATGTTAAATGGAGTATAAAGCACTAAAGCAACAACCAACATAAGAATATTTTCTACACATATTAGTAACAACCCTAAAGTGGTAACTCATGCTTTTTCTCCTATCAAGATACTTCAACTAACTCCATAATCTATTTATAAAGTGTAGGGTTAGGAAACTCAGGTTGTAACCTCAGTCCTGCCACTTAACTAGCAAAGCATAAAATACAACTTCTCGGGGTCTCAGTTTCCTCATCTACAAGGTGAGCTAGTCCTTTCCAGATACAAAATTCTATGCCAAGATGGGGTAAAAGTACTGCCAACAAAAATCTCACTTCTACTTTGACTCCTACGGGTGGGACATGGAACAAAAGAGAGAAGTAAGAATAAGAATAAGAAGAATGAAACATGGGACTTGAAGATTTTAGAATAGTGAAACAGGTTAGATATCTACTTCAGGGAGAAGAGTGACGAAAATTTGAGGAAAAATTTCTATGTCCAGATATTGGTGAAAATTCTACTTCCAGAATGAAAGAGAAGCAGGATCAATAACAATAAAGGAATTTATTTTATTAAAAAGATTAAGGATGAACAGGATGATAATAGAATATAACCAGAAGAAGTAGGCTCATGCAGAACCAGGAGAACATTGTATACAGTAACAGTCACATTATATGACTAACTTTGATAGACTTATCTCTTCTTAGCAATGCAAGGATCTAAGATAACTCCAAAAGACTCATGAGAGAAAAATGCTGTCCACATCCAGAAAACGAACTATGGAGTCTGAATGCAGACTGAAGCATATTATTTGCTCCCCCTCCCTCTCTCTCTCTCTCTCTCTCTCTCTCTCTCTCTCTCTCTCTTTCTTCTCTCTCTCTCATTTTGTTTCTTCTTTCTCATGGTTTCTCCCATTGCTTCTAGTTCTTCTGTACAACATAACTAATATGAAAATAGGTTTAATATGAATGTACATGTTGAGCCTGTAGCAATTTACACACAGTCTTGGGGTGAGGGAGGGGAGAGATGGAGAGAAAATTTGGCACTCAAAAATCTTATGGAAATGAATGCTGAAAAGCTAAAAATAAATAAGCTAATTCAAAAAAAAAAAGAAGTAGGCTCATGAAAGGTAAGAAGGTATTTACCATGATAAAACAAGGTAAGAAAAAGAAACCAGAACAATAAGGATCAGCAAATTGATTGCATTGATTGGTAAGTAGCGAAAAATAGTAAACCAGACAGGATGTTATTAATGTAAAACTAAAGGGGAAGGTCATATGGCTTGACACAAAGGCAAGGAATTTGATTAGGAATATCAAGTTATTAACAAGCAGTAACTGGCTGCAAAAATTTTAACCAAGTGCTTAAGATTTAATATGTAAACACCAACAAGGAGTTTAATGAAACCAGGTTGTACATCTCAAACATTATGTAAAATAGTAGAAACTGAGCTGACTTTCATCTAGTATGTAATGTTTGCATTTCTCCCAACAGCAAAGTGACTTATTCACATTCCAGGTGTAAGCTGATTTCCTTCCTGTGGAAAAAGGTGAAGGAATCTGAACACCTTGCCACAATCCACGTTATAAGGAAAATTAAGTGTTCCTAAAAGAAACAGAAGCAAGGCTTCACAGGGACAAAGATCTTTGATGGAGAAGAAAAAATTTGATCCTTGTCAAGATGATAGAAAATGGAAGAGTGTAACAAAGAGGGAAAGGGGGAAGGAAGACAGTTGATATGCTTGTTTGTTTGAGACTTTGTCTCCCTATTTTGCACGGAAGGCTCAAAGTACAACAGCTGCACAAAGCTGAATCCCAATATTGATCAGCATGGAAGGTTTAACCTGCTCCACTTTTCTGTCATGTGCCAACTGACCCCTCTTTAGGAAACCTGGTAGTCCTCGATTCTTGGTAGCTCATCAAATTGGTACCTGCCTTCATGTAGATATCTAATTAGCTTTAGACTCACTGCAGCTCAGAACTCCTGTATTCAAGCGATTCACCAGAGTTAGCCTCCATCAATGTCAGGAATTGCAGACATGTGCCATCACACTTGGCCTACAGTTGTATAATTAGACCTCAAAAACATATATGAGGCTCTTCAGGAAGAAAGAAGTCAATGCTCAGGAGGAAGAAGCAGCTTTTTCTTTGAAGAATAGAACTGTTGAGTTACAAATGACAGTCAGATGAAAGAAATTATCCAGTAAGAATCAGAAGAAAAGAATATTAATTAGTGATTCCTTGCTCAGACATAATGAGGGAGCTATTTATTGCCCATGATAGTAACAACAAAGATGTCTGCTGTCTTGCCAAGGCACATATCCGAGTTATAACAGAGAACCTTCCATGACTTATTCAAATGTTAATAACACCCATTTCTAGTGATTCACACTGACACAAATAACACTTCCAGAAGGAACCTAAAAATATTGCCAATAATTATGTATCTTGGACAAGAGAGTGATGACCATAGGGACACAGGATGTATTTTTCTCACATCTAAAGGAAGTAGATGCAAAAGAGAAAAACTGCCTTGGAAAATGAATAGCTGGCTAAGGTGTTGGTGTCTTAGGATGGGATTTTGGTTTCTGTACCATGTCTTACAATACAGGAATGACAGAATCTTAGCCATAAATGGAATACACCTAACAATGACTGGTAAGAATGAATCCGCCAATTGTCTTACAAATCAAATTAACAGGGTTTTAAACTAAAAAGAGGGGAGGAAGAAGACTGACAATGATATGTACTATAGAAACCCATGTCAGATACTATAGAAAGTAGGCACTAATAAGAAAAAAATCAACTGAGACATCCAGAAATTCACAGAAAACAAAATCCAAAAAAGAGTCAGTAATAAAACCCATGGCCTCACATATCTATATACAAATACTCCAACTTTAGTAAACAAATAAGAAATTAGTACTAATGCAAGGAGGTAAATTTGGTCTTCTAAGGTTTCACTGAGACTTGGCGGAATAAAATTCAGGAAGCACATTTAATCTGTTGTGTAACAGAGTTAAAGTTGTAGTGATTACATTATTTTCCAAATAAACACACAAGATACAAATTATAACCCATCAGTGATCAAGTCCACCAACAGGTCTTAACAAGTGTTAGCAGGTGAGCATGTCATTCATTGTTGGGAAGTATGACTTGTTTATAATATGCTTACATGATACAATGTTGCATCATCAAAATTTCAATGCAGGAAAAATAACTACAAATTTATGATAAATTATTAAATGTAAGATGTCATTTTTTAAAAAAATATTTTATATTTTTTGAAATAATACAAATTTCAAACAAAAAAACATTAAGGGGTAATGAAAGCAGATTTGGGGGTGGGGGTGCCGAATAACTTTTTTAAAGGGGTAGTACTCCAAATAAGTTTGGGAACCTCTACTCTAAATCCTTAACTAATTTATTAGACACTTGAATGTTTTTGTTTTCTACAATCATGTGAAGACAATTTCTTATAGGTAATACTGGTAAGTGTCCTTGTGGATAGTAGATTTGACTGGCTAGTACCTGACCTATTCTGTTCCCTCCTTTCTGCAAGATAAGAGACAGAATTGCATCCTTCCCAAACTTTTTTCATCTCTTCTCTAAGGCATAGTTTAAGATGTGATCTTTTCTCCAGTTACCACCCTCTCCTTCTTTCCCCCTTTTTCTGTAGAGATTTAATAAGATACATCCTGCTAAAAACAATTATTGCACTTTTTAGTCAAGGGACAAAATAATAGCCCTGAAGTCTACACCACTTCCTTTCTCTAATTTATGGAAAAGTTAAAAGGAGGCAGAGCCAAGGTGGTAGAGAAAAGTGAGGGAGTTGCCTGAGCTCTCCCCAGTTTTCCTCAGAAACAACATTAAATCAAGCCTCAAAATGGAACAACAAAACTCACAAAAAGATGGAGTGAAATAATTTTCCAGCTTAAGATAACTTAAAAGGATTTCAGGAAAGATCTATCTCACTTGGATAAAAAGGGTAAAACAGCCCAGCACAGACAGTGTCCAGACAAGTCAGTGGGAGGTTCTTAGCCACAGCACAGAAAAGTCTTGGTTCAGCAGACTAGTGGCACAGCCAAGCCAGCTGTGAGGCCTACAGCCCCAGTCCAGAAGGCAAACCGTCAACTGTGGAACCCTAGCACAACAGGCACAACTAGACAGAGCCACCCCAGCACAGTGGGCAAGTCACCAGCCCCAGGGGCCTGGCCCACAAAGACACTGACAGGCCCCTGGGCCCCAAGTGAAAGAAGTGTGGGACAATGCCCTCTGTGCCCCAGAAGATCTCAACTTTAAAAGTCACAAAATAAGCTAAAAAATGAGCAAAAAACCAGAAGAGAGTGAAAGTTGCTATGGTAATAGAGAAGATGAAAACACAAACTCTGAAGAGGACAACAATGTCAAAATACCTACATGTGAAGCCTTGAAGGGGAATATGAATTGATCTCAAGCCCAAAAAGCCTTCTTGGAAGAACTCAAAAAGGACTTTAGAAATCAAATAAGGGAGGTAGAAGAAAAAGTAGGTAAAGAAATGAATTACGCAAGAGAAAGTCAAGAGCTTGGGGAAAAAAAGACAAAAATTCAAGAAAACAAACCCTTAAAAAGTAGAATTGACCAAATGGAAAAGGAGATACAGAAGCTAATTGAATAAAATAATTATTTAAAAATTAGGATTGGACAATTGGAAGCTAATGACTCTATGAGACATCAAGAATCAGTCAAACAAATCAACAAAATCAAAAGAATGAAAAAACAGAGGAAAATCTAAAATATCTTTCACTGGAAAAAACAGCTGACCCGGAAAACAGATCTAGGAAAAATAATTCAAGAATTACTGTACTACCTGAAAGCAATGATCAATAAAAGAACCCAGAGAGAGTCTTTCAAGAAATTATCCAGGAAAATTGCCCTTTTATCAAAGAACCAGAGAGTAAAATGTTAATTGAAAGAATCCACCAATCTCCTTCTGAAAGACATCCCAAAATGAAAACTCCAATGACCACTGTAGCCAAATTCCAGAATTATCACATCAAGGAGAAAATACTATAAGCAGCCAGAAAGAAATAATTCAAATATCAAGGAGTCACAGTCAGAATTACACAGGATTTAGCAGCTTCCACATTAAAGGATCAGAGAGTTTGGAATATGATATTCCAGAAAGCAAAGGAGCTTGGATTATAGCCAAGAATCAGCTACGCAGCAAAACTGAGCATAATCCTTCATGGGAAAAGATGAACATTCAATGAAATAGGGAACTTTCAAACTTTCCTGGTGAAAAGAACAGAGCTGAACAAAAAATTCTATTTTTAAGTACAAAAGGTAAAAGGAAAGGAAAAAACATGTTATTCAATAAGATTAAACTGTTTACATCCTGCACAGGAAGATGATACTGGTAACTCTTGAGAACTGTATCTCTATTACAGCAGTTAGAAAAAGTATTCCTAGACAGAGGGTGTGGGTATAAGTTAACTTTAATGTGATGATGGTGAAAAAAAGGATTGTACTGGAAGAAGAGGAGAGGGGGAGGAAGAATAGGGTAAATTATACCACATGAAGAGGTGCAAAAGACCTATTATAATAGAAGGAAAGAAGGCAGGAGGTAAAGCATCGTTTGAAAATTACTCTCACTGAATTCAGCTCAAAGAGGAAATAACACACCCCCTCAGCTGGGTACAAAAATTTATCTTATCCTATAGGAAAGTAGGAGAGGAATGGGGAAAGAAAAGGGAGGTGGGGGGCTGATAGAAGGGAAGTCAAAAGGAAGGGCAAAAGTAGGAAGGGGATAAAAAGAGCAGTTGATAATAGGAGGGCAGATTGAGGGAGGCAGCAGTCAGAAGCAAAATACTGCTAAGGACCGACAGGATGAAAAGAGAAAGAAAAGTATAAAAGGGGGAAAATGGAATGGAGGGAAATACACAGTAATCATGAATACGAATGGAATGAATTCTCCTATAAAACAGAAGAAGATAGCAAAAGTGGATTAAAAACCACAATCCTACACATTTGAAGTGGAGAGAAACACAAAGAGTAACGGTAAAAGGCTAGGGCAGAATATATTATCCTTCAGCTGAAGTTAAAAAAAAAAAGCAGGGGTAGCAATCCTGATCTCAGATGAAGCAAAAGCAAAAGTAGATCTAATTAAAAGAGAGAAAGAAGGAAACTATATCCTGCTGAAATTTATCAAAGACAATGAAGCAATATCAATATTAACATATATGCACCAAATGGTATAGCATCCAAATTCTTAGAGAAGTTAAGTGAGTTACAGGAAGAAATTGACAACAAAACTATATTAGTGGGGGACCTCAACCTCCCCCTCTCAGAACCTGATAAATCCAACCACAAACAAGAAAGAAGTTAAGAAATGTTAGATATGATAGACATCTGGAGAAAACTTAATGGGGATAGAAAGGAATGTAAGTTTTTCTCAGCATTTATACAAAAAATGACCACATATTTGGGCATAAAAATCTCACAAACAAATGCAGAAAGGCAGAAATATTAAATACAGCCTTTTCAGATCATGATGCAATAAAAATTATGTGTAATAAAGAGCCATTGAAAGACTGACTGAAAATAATAGAAATAATAATTTCATCAAAGAGAAAGATAATAATGAGACATCATACCAAAATTTATGGGATGCAGCTAAAACAGTTCTTAGTGGAAATCTTGTATCTCTAAATGATTAACATGAATAAAGTAGAGAAAGAAGAGATCAGTGGCTTGGGCATGCAACTAAAAAAGCCAGAAAAGAGAACAAAATTAAAATCTCAAATGAAATACCACATCAGACATTCTGAAAATCAAAGGAGAGATTAAAAAATAATGTGTTGTTGTTTATCCTTCATTCTTGAAGAGAGTTAATATATAAATACAGTAGGTCAGAGTCCTCAGTTAGAAAAATTGCTAACATGTAGAAAGAGGAATGGCTCTCTAGCCTAACTTGAAATTTTGTTAACCTCAAGCTAATCCCTCACCTCTTTATGTTTGGGGCAAAAATTGGGATACAGGAAACATTTAAATAAAATAAAGAGGTAAGGTACATTACAGTGTATGAATAGAAGCTGGGGAAAGAGTGGAGCTTTTCTTGGAACTTCCCTCAGTCCCTGAACAGACAAATAGCCTCAGCTAACCCTTTTACTCCAAATGGCCTGTGGGGCCTGATGGTTTTCCTTGATCTCTCACTTCTCTACCCCAGTTCATTTCAGTCTCCCTTTTTTTTTCTGCTGTCCCTATGTTAAATAACTTGCCTATGTTGAATAGCTGACATATGATCATATGGCGTCCAAGTCAGAACTCTAATGTGGGTATATTCATTCTAAATCTGTTGTCTATCCTCCATTTTGAAGAGGACCAATGACATCACAGGGTCATGTCTGAACTCTTGCATAAATTGGATGTAAGAGGGGCAGAGTTGTGCAACATGGTCAGCCTCACTCTCACTTCCAGAGCCACTGAAGTCCAGTGGCAGGACAAAAGTCAAGACAAGCAGCAACAGTCCAGGATGCAGTGGATGACATTGGCATCTTCAGTGTCTGATCAAGCTCTTAGTGAAAAGCTCTCATCCACTGATTCCACCCAAGAAAGTCTTCACATGCTTGGGTAGACATTCCCCTAATTTACCAATGGGTCTGAGGCCTGTTGTTTACTCTTACCTTTGTTTAGCCTATCTGCCAAAACAGTTTTTACCAAGATATGTTCATCATGCATGCTACAACTTCTTGGAGCCACAGATGAGAGGTGGGTGAAAGTAGACACCAAAGATGAATAAGCAGCCCTGAAAAAGGTTTAGCAAACCCTCATACCAGAGGTTCTAGTCCTTCCTGAATACCCCATAGTAAATCTAGTGCTCTTTCCACTACATAATGCTACTAAAAGTAATCCTCCAGTGAAATCCACAGATTTATAATTCAAATAAGTTTCAAATACTAAAATGGATTTTTTAAAAGTCAACAGCTAGAAAAAGCCCTTTAAATAAAAAATACCTATGCCACTTAAAAGCTCCATCTTGTTCAAGTGCAAACAACCTGAAAAATGTGTTAGATTTCTTTAGAAATCTTGCTTTATTAAACAGTTCCTCAGAAATAAGATATACAGGCAATGGGGTATAGCAATCTACCTTGCCCTTCAGGAAACAGAAGATAAGAGGAAAAGAGAAGAGGTTGTGGGGGATTAATAGAAGGGAAGGCAGATTTGAGGAAGGGATAATCATAATTCATGTCATTTTGGGGTGGGGAGAAGGGAGAGATAGGGAGAAAATCTAAAACTCAAAATCTTGTGGAAATGAATGCTGAAAACTAAAAATAAATTAACTAATAAATAGTCCTTCAAACTAGCACAAGTCTGGATGCTACTGCTATCTAGACTCATTAGCAAATAAGTTGGCCAGGCTGGCAGTCCCAGAAAGGAAAGATAATCACCCAACTATAAAAGGAATGTCTCTAATGAGTTTATAATTTAGGGAAAAGAATAAATCTAAATAGGCTAAAATAAATAAAATCTGAATAGGCTAGGGATAAAAATACAAAAGACAGTTTCTGACCTTAAGGAGCTAACTTTCTAATAATAAGTAATTATAATAATAATAAATATATAATAATAAGAGGGAATATATAGTATATATTATATATAATAAATACAAATTAATTAATTAATAATAAGTTGAGTCAATACATATACTTGAAGCATTGGTCAGAAAGGGTAATTTTGACATGAGAAGTTATAGGAATGGTGATTAAAGTCATAAGGCAACTGAATGGCATGTCCCTTTCAAGAATGTAAGTGCTTATCTGATTACTATTCCCAGAGTAAGGGAGGAGGAAGGGGAAAGGAGGTGATTGAGCTGTATATCCAACAGTATGTGAGGAAGATAGCCACTGTACACCATGGAAGGTCTGAAGGTAGACAGACATGGTGAACCTCTCATTAATCATGAAGGCACAGACCCAAGGCAGGACCTGGAGTGCTTGTTTAGAGGAAGAAATCAGAACTCAGCAACACATCAGGAAGATGACTGGAATATATTGTGGAGAGAGAAGAGAATCAGGGAAATCTGACTAATTAGTAGTGGAAAACCCTAGGTGAGAGTCGTGAGTGCTGAATGGGAGGAGGCAGGTAGAACACAACAGCATGGCAACAGAAGTGTCTCCAATCCTGTGTCCCTCACCTATGAGACTTTACAATATCTAGATGCCTCATCTCTCCACAATACATTCCAGTCATCTTCTTGACACCCCGCCAAACTCCAATGTCTCTAGACCCCAATATGTGCCACTGAACCCCTATCTCCAGAGGCTTAGAGCTGTAAGAATAGGGACCATGGGGGGCTCACACAGAGCGCTGATTACATGATACACCTGGATTCTGTTCCCCTTGTTTTACCACACTTCATCTGCCTAACCCTGTGGCATCTAGGGAAGCCCTCAATTATGATCTTACCAGAAGTTTAATTCTTCCTCCCCCTAAGCCACTGCTGAACCTCTTCCCTCACTAAGATGGTAGGACCTGGCCACCACATCCTTTAAAGACCAAAAACACACTCATTTAATAAGGTCCCTCAATCATCTTCTTTGGTGGGAAGAGCACACAAAGATCTGGGTTCTAGACAAAATTATACCACAAACTATGTGGTAAAAAATCAATCTGAAAATCAATCTACTACCTGCTGCCATAACTCAATATGCTACCCACCTGTCAATCTTCCTCTCAGGGACAACTGCTTTAATGTTTTTAGATTTCCTGCCCTGTCCCCATAAATCTGGGTCCTGGCTATAATTCTGACTTGTCTCACTACCCACCACACCCTGGTACTGACACCATACAACTATGATGGGGCTAAGGAACAAAGATAGAGGTTCCAGGAAGATGGAAGTGGATGGAAGCACATAAATGAACAGCAGCAGAGTGGATTTTATTCTCTTCTTCCCCTTCTCTGTGCCATTCCCTCCCTCCTCTAATAACCAGGTTCTAAGAAGAGGAGGAAAGTAGAAACCACGATATAGGTCCCCTGGCTTGGATAAAATGTTGTCCAACCTAACCTTTCCAGTCTTATTACAAATTATGCTCTTTCATAAACTCTATGGTTCAGCCAAGCTGGTCTGCTTACTGTTCCTTACTTAGGACACTCATCTCCCTTCTTGGCTTTGCACAGATTAATCCCTATGGCCGGAATGCTTAGAATCCATAGTTTCCTCAAAAGCTCAGCTTGAGCACCACCTTCTACATAAAGCTTTTCCTGATCTTCCCAGTTGCCACCCCCTAAAAAAATCACTTTGTATTTTTTAGTATATACTTATAAACGTATATGTTGTCTTTCCTGATAGAATGCAGGCTCCTTGAGGGCAAGGACTCTTTCATTTTTCTTTTGGTCTCTGTATCCCCTCCACATAGCACAGTGTCTGGCACCAAGTAAGTACTTAAATAGATGTTTAATGATTGACTTTTTCTTCCTGTCCTCCATTTCCTTCTTTTCTACTACATACCAGCTGCTAGCCAGTATGAATAAAGTAAAAAATGGTAATCAAAGTTTGGGTCAAGGGACAATTCCAAGCTGTAGCTAGCTAGAGTCTACAATGGGACTCAAACAAGGCAAAATAGGGAATGGTATGCTTGCAAAAGGTGTTCAATAATGCCACAGAGCTGCCTAAGTTCAAGGAAGATTTCTCATAGATGAGGTCATCCAGATGCTCCTGTTTGCAGATGACAGTGTCCTAATTGTGTCAACCCCAAGAACACTGAAAAGTTTCCCGGATAAGATTCATAATCATTCAGAGTTTAGCTTAACCAACCACAGAAAAATCCAAGTAGATGAAGAATGCCTGTTGCCAAATTATCATATGGAGTAGGATGTACAATCTACAGAGCTCAACTATATAAGTATCTTGGACAAACGCTGCAAATATACAAACAGTTGCATCAGGAATTAAACAGGAAAAGGAAAGCTGGCTGGACTACCTTTAGGTAAGTTTCAAAGATATTTTAATGCCTCCAAGCTTCTCCCTTTAACATAGGCCTATCTTTTTTAATTCCAATATTCTTAACAGTGATGTTGTATGGCTATGAGTCATGAAACACAACTGCCCCTGGAGACCTGAAATTGATGGTTATATATAAACAAAAGATTAATCTGTGCAAAGCCAAGGAGAATAGAGATGAGTATCTATCATAAGTAAGGAACAGTGAGCAGGTCAGCTTGGCTAAACAGTAATGGACAGGTACAGCAGAAATAGAAGAGAGAAAACACTGAAGACAATGGAAATAGAAAGGAAGATCCTTTTTTGCTACCTAGTTAGGGATGTTCTTCATATTGTAAGAGATTTACATAAACTGGGGAATATAAACTAATCTTTATGGCCGCTATATGTAGAAGAAATATTTTAGTAATCATTAGCTTTTAGTTATTATTGCCTTCTTCATTCTTAGGACAATCTTAATAAACACTTTATAAATATAGTGGTCTATTTTCAAATAGACAAAAGAATGTTACCAAACTTTGAATTGTGGGCAGCAGTTTCACCACAAAAGTGTGGATAACAGAGAAAGAGACTGATCCAGATAAACAAACCTTTCTGAACTTTCCCATTTCATACACAAAGTTCCAAATGGCTCACACTTCCTGGGACAATAAAGTGTAGGGCTAGGCAGAAACGCATATTTCTTTTATTATTAATCTAATATATTTTTTAAAAATCTGTTAGGAGGATTAACAATAATCTAAAAATATCACTTATTTTCTACAAAGCCATAATGCAACTAACAATTACAGGAAAGATTAATTCCAAATGACTACAAGACACAAAAATCAAAATATTTCTGAGGTTTCACATTGGAGTCAGTAAATTTGAAAAGATTACTAAAAATCAAAATCGTATCAGAGGGGCTACAAAAACATAGGCATATTAACACACTCGTGGTGGAGTTGTTAACTGGTCCAACCATCAACTGGAGAACAGTTAAACAAAATGTCCCATAAATGAAATGGGACAATACTGGTTTTATTTACTATTATTATACATGTTATAAGAAATGATTAACATGAAGAATTCAGAAAATATGGGAAGATTTACACAAGCTGATGAAAAGTGAAGCAAGAGAACCAAAAATATAAGATACACAGTGACTTTACAACAATGTAAATGGAAAGATCAAAAGATAACTAATAAAAATAAGTAATCTTGGTCCCAATGAAGAGCTAAAAAAATGCATTTCCCCCTCATTTCTTTTCACAAGTAGGGGATTATGGATATGGAAATGTTTCATATACTATCAAACTCTGTTCATGTATTATTTAGTTATGCTGAACTATTTTTTCCTCCTTTAGTCTTTCTTATAAGGGATGGCTAGATGGAGAGGAGGAAGTATATTTCAGAAATGAAAGTTATATTGGAAAGACTTACATAAACTGATGCTAAGTGAAGTGAGCAGAACCAGGAGAACACTGTACACATTAACAGCAACACTGTGTAGTGACTAACTCTGACAGACTTAACTCTTCTCAGCAATGCAAAGATCTGTGACAATTCCAAAAGACCCATAATGGAAAATGCTATCCACATCCAGAAAAAGAAATACGGAGTGTGAATGCAAACAGAAGCATATGATTTGCTCTTTTTTTGTTTCTTCTTTCTCATGGCACCCCTTCTCATTGGTTTTAATTCTTCTTTAAAACATGACTAATGTGAAAATATGTTTAATATTTCGTATTTAATATTCGTATGTGCAGAGCCTATATCACATTGCATACCGTCTTGGGGAGAGAAAGGAGAGGGAGAAAATTTAGAACTCAAAATCTTATGGAAGTTAATAATGAAAACTAAAAATTAATTTTTAAAAAAGAAAAAGAAATGAAGGTTACATAAAAACCAAAGATAACAATAAAATTCAACAACATCCAATGTCTACTTCTCCAAAAACAGCCATTAATATATGTTTATAAATCTAGAAATGCCCTATCCTTCAAAAATTAATATAATTCATTTGTCATTTTGTCATATTTTAAATATTTAATTTAAATATGGTCAGCTATTAACTGAAGTTGAAAACTTATACTGTTAGTAACATTTTTCTCTAAAATTAATTTTTTTACTCTCAGATATAGTCTATAGCCCAATTAGGAATTTTTCATATAACTTTTTCAAGTAAGCAATTCTTCCCAAAAGTTGTTTAGACTGGTTCATCGCCAACATGAAATAGGGAGAATGTAAACAGGGAGATCAGGATAGAGAGGCTCAACAGGTTTCCAGATCATGAGTCAGACCTTCACGTTGTGACATTTCTAAAATATCAAACATTTATGACATGCTCAAGTTTAAGTGATTTTAATTATCTACCATTTTGGATTTTCAGTATCACAGCTTCCCTTCTTTACAGGCACAGAAGCTGGCAATGTGACTAAAATAAGAAATTTCGAGACATTCTGTAAATGGCTTTTCTTAATAAATATATTTTCAGAACATGAAAACCTGAAAGAAGGGCATAGAATTTTGGTATTCTCACCCATCCCCTTTCCTCCTCAACAAAAGTTGCATGGAAATCCTATTAATCATAGAGGAATCTGAGTTAGTCCCTCCTAAAAAAAAAAAAGGAACAAATGAAAATATTTTTTAAATATCTTAGGCTAATATAGGCCATAATGGATAACATTCATAAAGGTTACCTAACTTTACAATCACATATATTAGAGAAAAGTTAAATAAATATTTCTTTCATCAGAGACAAGTAGTCAACCAGATATATTAATTGTGCCTTTTGACAGATTTTTTTCTACCTTTTAGAAGCTCCTTAATATGAAGTCTTTCCTGATGCCTCCAGTAGCTTATACCCTCTCCTCATCCACTTTGTATTTATTTTGATGTCATTGATCCTCTTCAAAAACAAAGAATAAACAATATTTTGTTATCTATCTATATCTATCTATCTATCTATATCTATATATATAGGTATATAGACAGAGATATATATACTGTCTCTTCCAAGAAAATGGAAGCTCCCTGAGGTCAATGACTAGTTCATCTTTGTCTTTATATCTCTAGCAAGGTAGCAGGCATTTATAGCAGTCAGAACTTTATAAATGTTTTTTGACTGAAAGATCACTGGTCCATGAATATACTATATATGAATATGGCTTAACAGGTCACACTTTTGATGGAAGAATTCAACACAATCATGGAAAAATCACCTTCTCACAACAGGCAACTAAAATAGTAAACACTGCTAATATCCTAAAGAGAGTCCAAGGCTCTATCAGCACTAAAAAAGAAACAGCACTCCAACAGCATCCTCACTGCTCTCAGTAACTGGATCTAGCTTTCTACTCAAAACAGACAACTTGCATCTAAGGCAGATCAGTGAGACCCAGGTCTGGGGCAGGCCCAGAGAGAACCAACTGAACCATAGCATGGAGCTGGGCTGATTCATCAGACCATGTTTTCCCAAAAGTCTATTTGGAGCCACACAGTCTTTTTGAATGGCTGCAAGCATTAGAATACTGAGCCATCCTCGAAGGTATAGCTTCTAACACTCATAAAGCTAACCCGAAAAAAATTCTGTAGGGACAGCGAGGTGGCCCAGTGAATAGAGCACTGGCCCTGAAATCAGGATGACCTACTAGCTGTGTGACCTTGGGCAAGTCACTTAACCCCAAATGCCCTGCCTTACCCCCCTACAAAAAGCAAAAAAAATAAAAAAATAAAATGTAGCGTTCAGCGTGGTAACCCAGGTCCCAAAGGATGTCTTCCCAAACCATGAAGACAGCTTACTTGAGCCACTGACAATTCTATTACTAATCATTCCTAAACTTCTGGGACCACTCAGAAAGAGTGGATCTCCAGAGAGTCGATTATGGAACAAGTACACAAAATTTTCTAAAATGATTGCCAACAATAGTTCATATTTAGGTAGCTCATTTAGAGCTTCGATAATTTACATTATCTTCCCCACAACAACACTTTGAAGTGGGTAATACAAGTTTTCTTGGACCGATTTTACAGATCAAAAAAACAAGCTCAGAGAAGTTACATGACTTCTCCGTGGTCAAAGAGCAAACACAAAAAGCCAGAACTGTAAACAAGATCTCCTTCCAGTTTTCCTAAACCAAGCATGCAGTAAATAACCTCCTCCATAAATGATCACAGTAGAGTTCTCTGGACACTTTTTCCTTCCATTGTACGTAAAAAATTACTAGAGTTGATGAGGTATATCACTAAAAAATTATAATCTTTTCAATACTGGAGTCACCCTGTTTTCAAACAATTTGCTTATTTTAAAATACAGTACCAAATAAATCGTGTCTCCTAAAAGAGTTAGGGTAAAGAAGTGAGGTTCTATACTTAGCATTTCCTCATGAAGGTAAACAAATAATTTAAACTTCTGGCAAATCATTTCAAGGAAATACCGTGAAATCATTTAAAATGGGTCTGTTACTTCATAGCAATGTAAAGATAAAGTTGTGAAGGGTTTTGACATTAAGGGATAACTTACATCAGCTCTTTGAACAAATTTTTCCAAATCTTTTTAAAGGAATGAAAAAGAAAAGGATACTATAACTGTTTCAAGAATGTTGCACCAAAAAAAAAAATACAAAGACTTGTAAGATATTTTCAGGGTTTTGTTTTGTTTTGTTTTGTTTTAAGATACTCATCACTAATTTTTTTAATCTATAACATTAAAAGAAAGGTAGGATGTCCCAAAAGTCTTAGTGCAGTTTTAAGTCAATAAAGCTGTACTACAGCAAAACTAATTTACCCAAAGTGCAGATGTCAAAGAACAAATGCTAATTATTTCTATTTATTTTACTAAGCATAAATTTTCAATTGTCTTGGTATAAAGGAAATTTGTAGAAAGAATAAATGTGTTTCTACATTCAAGTGGTAAAATAGTTTAACATTCAAATGTAAAATCTACCCAATTTAGTCTTTACAAATAAAAGATAACTAGTTCTAAACTGGAAAATTGATATTTAATTAAAAATGAATGATTAAAAACTGCTTAATAATTTCACTTTACAAACATACCGAAAAATGTATCCAAATACAATACAATACTATCTGCAAGTGTTATAAAGTTTTAGGTCATTTACACTGTGGGATCACAAACGTCTTTGACAAGCAATACTGGAAAAACAGGGTGGGAAGAATAGAGTGGGTTTTCAACAATACTCATAAAAGTAGGACGTGTTACAAATAAGAGATTTAGTGTAGAAAAAGACCTTAATGGCCAAGAATTGGAATTAAGGAATGCCCATGGACTGGGGAATGGCTAAACAAGCTTAGGTACATGTTGTAATGGAATATAACTGTGCTATAAGAAATAACAAGCAGGATAATTTCAGAAAAACCTGGAAAGACTTATATGAACTGATGCATAATGAAGTGAACAGAATCAGGAGAACGTTGTACACAGTAATAGAAATACTGTTAGATGAAGAACTGTGAATGACTTAACTATTCTCAGTAATACAATAATCCAAGACAATCCCAAAGGACTAATGATAAAGCATACTATCTGCCTCCAAAAAAAGAACTGATATTGATTGAATACAGACTGAAACATACTATTTTTCACTTTCTTTCATTTTTTTTTTATTCAAGTCTTCCTGGACAAAATGACAAGTATGGAACATATGCACATACATTGTTTAGTGTCTCAGGAATGGGGAAGGGGAGGGAAGGAGGAACAGAATTTGGAACTCAAAACTTTACATAAAAACGTTAAGGAAAATGAAAAAGAAAAGAAAAAGACATCAAAGGTCATCTTGGGGTCTAACCCTCTCGTTTTATGGATGAAGAACCTGAGGCCCGGGGAGGTTAAGATCTGTTCAAGGTCACCCAGGTAGTAAGAAGTAAATGCCGGATTTGAAAACCCCCCCCCCCCCCATTACCTAGCCTATAGAGTCAGTTGACTCCTTGTATCACGACAGAATGGCAGTCCACATGTATGTGTAGGAAAAGTCACGGAATGGCTACCCACCAATACAAACACCTCCGCCTGCTTAACACAATGAAAGGGACACACCCGAGACTGAAACAGAGGACAAATGTTTTAAAAAAAAAAAAACACTCCCGTAGCTCCTTAGTTAGTGCCTGACTTGCAATTTCCTCAGGAGTAAGTAAGGAGAGCAGGAAAAGTATGCACTGTCATCTGGGGTGAACTGAAGATTGCTCAAGCCAAACCCACAAGGTGACAAGTAGTAGTAAACAGAACACTTGCTTCCCCACAAACCCATGGGGGAAGAAGTATAAACATCAGGCTCGAGCTGACACCTTCTTCATCGCCTTCATTCTCCCTACCCCAATCCCCAAAGGGCTGGGGCAGGCTTCCAAAAGCAAAGGGGTGCAGTAACGGGACTGGAGGCTGACAAAGCAAAGGGAGGCTGGGGAGAGATCGCCCCTAAGCCCCGCAGCTCGCCTGCAAGCCGTCGGCGAAGCTCCAACGTGCACTGCAACAGTGCGAGGGGCGCAACCCTGAGATGCCTCACTCCTCACTGCTCCCGGGACAGTCCAGGACCCCATGCACTAGAGAATCAGGCGGGGAGGGAGAAGAGCGGGAGACCTAACACTTCAGCAGCTTCCCCTCTAGACAGGGATACCCCGGCCTACCCAGGCTCCCCCCGCTTCCTCAAGTAAAAATAACACACACACACCCCCAAAAAATAAATAAGCCCAGTGACGTTCTTGAAAGCTCCAGCCCAGTGTGGGTGAGGATGCAGGGCAGGAGGGCCAAAGGGGGGCGAGGGGAGGGTCTCAGGGACCCACCTCTGCCCCCCCCCCCAGATTCCTTCTCCCTCCCCCTTCCTCCTCCACAACAAGACCGAGACCTTCCACCCCAAGCATCCGCTGCCTCCTGCGCCCGCCCAGCCGCTGGTCAAGGCTTCACGCCGGGCCGCCCCTGGGCCCGTTCGGCCGCAGGGAGTCCGGCCCGGGTGAGGGGCCCCCGGCGGCGCCGCCGCCGCAGAGCTGCGGGCGGGGAGGGGAGCGGGGCCGACACCTCCTCTTACCGGCTCTGGGCGGGGAGAGGGACGGGCCTGGAAGAAAGGGCGGCCTCCAGCTCCTGCTCCGGCTCCAGCTCGGGCGGCGGCGGCGGCAGCGGCAGTTACTGCTTCTCCTGGAGGGCCCCCACGGGTCACTCGCCGCCAGCCGCCCGGTGTTTTCATACAAACCCTGGCAGCAGGCAAGGAGGAGGAGGAGGAGTAGGCGGAGGAGGAGGAGGAGGAGGAGGAGGCGGAGGCGGAGGCGGCGGCGGCGGCGGCGGCGGCGGCGGCGGCGGCGGCGGCGGCGGAACCTGTCCTCATCCCGAGCAACGTCACCACGCCGCCCCGCCCCCACCCGGCTTCCCGCCCCCTTCTCGTCCCCCCGCCCCACCTCCCCACTCGGGGAGGGGCGGGGGCAGAAGCACGCGCCGCACCAACCCCACTCTTTCCCCGCCCCTCGAGGGCCGGAGTGGGGAGCACGCGCCGACCCAGCCCACCCCCTCCCCTCACTGGCGGGGAGAGCAAGCACCGCCCCACCCGCCCGCCTGCTCCGGGGTGGGGGGGTAGCACACGCGCTGTCACCGTGCCTCGCCGCCCCGCCCCCACTGGGCTTTTCTCTCCATCACCCATCCTTTCCCGGTGGGCTTTAAGGCAGGGGAGAGGAGGCTTGGGCAAAGAGTGTGGGGAGGAGAAATGTGGGGTGGGCAAGGAGTAGAAGAGACATTGGAAAATGATAAGGAAACTGGGCCGGGTAGGCCTAGCTTCTTCCCCACCCCACCCCCATCCTTACCCCGCCCCAGGGACCGGCGCTGGGAGGCGCGAACTGCCAACTGATGGCACGCGCTGCCTCTCTCCCCGCTACGATTACTGGCTCGTGAGGCTCCCCATGACTTTCTTCAGCTCATCTTTGCAATGCATGTGCGAAATGCTGCCTGTGCTCCCTGGATCAAACAGCACACTTTTTTTCCTAGGACCAACCATACTGTCACCCACCCGAAAGCGTGGAATTCATCAGACCTGGCTTCTTTAATCCCCGCTGGGTGCACAGAACTATCACACACTTTGAATTAAATGGCAAAGAATTAAATGAATTAAATGGTTGATGTAGTGGGGAATGAAACTTAAAAAAAGAGGAGACGATACGGGCAAACATACACAACCAGCATATATTTTTAGTGTATTTTGCATACATGCAAAATGTAAATTACAGTTTCGGGTGTGGGTTTCATTAGAGCTCGGATGAGATCTTTTCCAAATCCCAAATTCTGTGAATCAGTCGAAAGCAGTTACCCGTAGAGAGAAGCCGGTTTTAAGAAGCTCTGAATAGACATTGTGAAATTACTCTTTGTGCCAGACTTCTGGGAATATAGAAAATTATTGTTGCAGCATATAGAAGAGGTGTGCTTCTGTTGTTATTGGTTTCGTTTCTTTTTCATCAATGACGTTAAACAAATGAAATAATGTTATAACAAATCACCTGAAGTCTTCTGTTACCTTTTCAGAACATGGACACGACCCAGTGTTTTTTGAAGGCTATTCAAACAGAACACAAATTCTAAGAGGTTTTTAGGAAGCTAGAAAGTCTCCTGAACCCGGGTGAATCAATCAACAAGCACGAAGTGCCTGCTATATGCCAGGTGCTGTGCTCTTAGATGATGGGAATACAAATTTTTAGAATTAAATAGCCCCTGCCCTCAAGAAGCTTACATTCTATTCTTGGGAGACAATCTGTATATTTAAGTACATACTTAATATTCTATACAAAATAAATGATGGCCTGTATATCTGCAAAAGCAAGACAGGTTCTGAAAAGCTGTCAGCCAGGGTGACCACTAGGAGGTAAATTTTTCTCAGTCACAAGAACTCACGGAATGTCTGCTAAAATGTGGAGGAGTTGTAATCTGGGAAGGAAGGAAGGAAGGAAGGAAGGAAGGAAGGAAAGAAGGAAGGAAGGAAGGAAGGAAGGAACGAAGGAACGAAGGAACGAAGGGAAGGAGGGAAGGAAGGAAGGAAAGGATGGAGGGAGAGAAGGAAGAGAGAGAGGGAAGGAGGGAGAGAGAGAGGGAAGGAAGGGGAGAAAGGGAAAAAGAACCTCCTATAACACATGTAGATTTGTTCTTTTGTCTGAAAAAAAATATTTAGCAGTTAACACTGTTTGCCAGACTAGACTAATGAATTCTGTGGAGAATATTTCTATGCATGTGTCAAAATTTTGTGGTGTGTTGCGGTAGCAGGATCTCAAAGAATTCAGAGTCAGACCAATTCTAATCCCAGTATAGGCATTTATTGAGGATTGCCACATCTCATGAAGCAAGCTAAATTCCAAGAGGAACCAACAACTTCAGAGAAAGCAAGATGGATTTTTGTAGAGTAAAGATGCAAGTATATAACAGAAATTTTAAATATTAAAAAGGCAGGAGGGGCTTGTCAAGGGATTAAGTAAAAGGGGAAGATCCCTGGGTGGTCAACCATCCTGATTGTGCTGCTTTTCATTGGCTAGCTATTATGGTCCTTTTTCGGGCTAAATGGATGATGTGATTGTGGTTGAGTACAAGAACACACCAGTTCAAATATATGAATTGGATCTGGGGGAAGTGGCTAGCTAGAGGCAGTGGCTATATTGAGTCTGGGGGCCTGTGGTGGCTTAAAGCCAGATTGTGTGATTAAATCGGGACACATTTGCTATTCAGTGAGGTCCATAAGGAAGTTAGAATATTGGGGCTAGGGGCAGCTTTATTAGGATTCTATAACATGCAAGTTGTTCAATAAATATTTGAAAAGGAACACATTCAAGGTAATGACAAAAGCCGAGATTTTCTTTTTCTTATTTGTAATGGGTATGATGGAAAGGGCACCAGATTTGGAAGCTTGTAGACCTGAGTTTAAGTCCCAGCTCAACCACTCACTAGCAGTATAACACTGGATTTCACCTTTTCACTGGCTATCCCATTTGCCTAGAATGTTCTTCCTCCTCACCTCTGCCTCCTGACTTCCTTCAAGAATCAGCTCAAATTCCACCCTCTCTGCCTGAGGCATTTCCGTATCTCCTCTCCCAACTTCTAGTGCCTCCCCTCTGAAATTACCTTCCATTTATACTTTGTATTTTGTATACATTAATTTTTGCATGTTGTCTTACCCAGTAGAACATGAGTTCTTTGCCTTTCTTTGTATTTCCCGTGTTTAGCAAAGTATAGCACATAGTATGCTCTTAATAGATGCTTGTTGACTGACTGGCAAAGACCATAGAGTTTAAACAGATGTAAGTCCAATCACTTCATTTTACAAATGAAACTGGAGCCCAGAGCTATGGAGTGACTTGTCCAACTTGACTCCTTTGAGCCTCAGTTTCGGTATCTATTAAATGAAGATATTACATGCCCTACCTGCCTCAGAGGACATTATGTCAAAACTTTCCCTCAACCCTTCTCAGTTATCTGTCTCTCCTCCCTTTAAGATGTTAAACTTCTAAACGACTTCTCCCTCCTTCCAATTCCTCACAACTTGCCCACTCCTCAACCCCCTTGCAATCTAGCTTCTATCTACACCAGTCTATTATTCCTGTTCCCTCCATGATCATCACTAACCTCTTAATGATCATGTCTAATAGCCTCTTTCTCAATCTTCATCCTGGGAAAACTTTATATGGCACTTGACATTGTTGACCATCTGACCTCTTTATTAGTCTTTCTTCTTTTGCCTTCCATAACACTGCCCTCCCCTGGTTATCCTCCAATATTTCTGCTCCTAAATCACTCAATCAATAGACATTTATTAAGCATCTCCTATGTGCCAGGTGCTGTGCCTAACAATGACTCAAAAGACAAAACAAGTCAAAAGACAAGACTCAGCCCTCAAGAAGCTTACAATTTGATGGGGGAGACAATGTGTGTGCATGTATGTGTATGAGCTATAAGGAGTAGGACACAGGGTAGTAGTTTTGCTGAGGGAGAAAGCATGTAAGGATGAAGATCTAGGGCAAAGGTGATGTAATGAGGGTTCTTGGCAGAAAGAAAGGAAAAGAGCATGAAGTCTCTGAAAGTGAAGAGAAAGTTATTTAAAATGAGTGCTGAGACAGTACTAAATATATTTGTTGTATTCTTCATTCTTCATATGCCTAAGGCTGACTCTAGATCCCTATATACATATGGATATTCATATATAGATCCCTATATACATATGGATATTCACATGTGTATGTATGTATGTTTGTACCAAGGGATATCACATGGCTCACAGAGAGGTAGGAATAGCTACTACATTTCTAGTGTCTCTTGCCTCCACCCCTTCTCCAAGGAAGATTTTAATTCCTACCAGAAAGGCAGGAGGTTGGAGCCAGAGACTGACCACCACTCTGCTCTCCTCAGAAAGAAGGGGGTAACAAGATAGAATCATATTTCTGTTCCCTTAAGGATCAGTGAAGGGGATGTAATTTTAAGGTTCAAGCTAAACTACTGATCACTATTTTTTAGTAAGAAGGGGAGGGGAGCCATAAACTTTAGTGAAGTTTCATACTTCATACTAATGAGTCCTCACTGATTGAGTCCCATATTAATGGGCTTTGGGGCTTGGGTTACGTATGATTTTGGAGAATAAGTATGAAAAGATTCCTTTTCACACACACACAGTAAATACTAATTCCCATTAACACAGTGGTTGGTACTACCAATCCAGTGAGATGAATAGATGAGCAGGTTTAGTAGAACAAAGTTCCTTTCTATATGCATTAACTTCAGTCTATCACAGTATTAGCCAATAGAATACAACTGGAAAACAGCAAAGGTGAAGCAAGATCTGCTCTTGCTGATGATTATAAGAAGGCTAAAAGAAAGGAGGAATGTGAGTAGAATCTTGAGTACAAAAGCCACTGAAGAGCCAAACCATGTTGTATTCACACCACACAAATGACCTGATCCTTTGGGTCAAGCCTCTGTCACTTTTAGCTACTTCCAAGACAGGAATTTAATTCAGTTTAACTAGGAATTTGTAAAAACCTATTCTTTCTGTGCAAACCGTTCAGGCATCAAAATGATGTGGATACAAAGGTGCCCCAAAGGTCGAGTCGCACTTTCCCTGGTTTATCCTCTAAAGGCACCATAAAATACAGAGGTGCCCTAAAGGCTGAGTTGCTCATTCCCTGGTTTATCCTCTAAAGGCACCATAAAATACAGAGGTGCCCTAAAGGTTGAGTTGCTCATTCCCTGGCATCCTAAAGTTTACCCTTATCTTGAAATACCACAAAACTTCACCTTATCCTAAAATTCCTTGCCTCCTCCCATCCTGTCATAAAGATTCCCTTGCCCCCCTAATCCCAGTGTCCTTATTTTACAAGACTTATCTTGTCCCTAAATCCCCAACCCCCTTAGGAATCAGCTCTCTCAATCCATTGGGAGATCTGGTTCAGATTTTTGAAAGAATTCAATTAGATCTTCTCTTTAGCCAAAGGGAGCTTTATTAACACAAAAGCATGGGGGCCTAAGACTTAGCAACGAGCTAAACAAAGGCAATGATAGAGGACAAGGATCAGACTTATATAGCCACAAAGCTATACAGTCTATAGGATGGTGATGTAAGTTTTTAGGGTTTCTAAAGGGGGTTGGGGACAAGATAAGTCTTGTAAGATAAGGGATGAGGACAATGAATGACACAAGATAAGGGGGTGAAGGGAACCTTTATGACAGGATGGGAGGAGAAGAGGAATTTTAGGATAAGGTGAATTTTAAGGTCAAGATAAGTCTTGCAAGATAGGGATACAGGATGAGGACAAGGAATTTATGACACAGGATGGGAAGAGACAAGGAATTTTAGGATAAGGTAAAGTTTTGTGGTATTCCAAGATAAGGGTAAATTTTAGGATGCCGGGGAATGAGCAACTCAACCTTTAGGGCACCTCTGTATTTTAGGGTGCCTTTAAAGGATAAACCAGGGAAAGTACGACTCAACCTTTGGGGCACCTTTGTATCCACATCAATAAGTCATTTCCCCTGAAAGGAAACATTCCTTTCATTGATTGCTCTTGATTTTTGGCATGTGAGTGTGAGTAGGGTGGGAGAAATACTTCAATAACAATTTTAGGGGCAGCATGATCTGAATTTTGCTAGGCACTTTGGAGAAAGTTAATTGAGCAAGATCTGTCTTAACAATCTTGTCTCTCCAACTATTTCAGGGGGAGGGGAGTGAGACTGTACTTGTGATATTATTTCTGTTATTTTACCATTTTTCCACCCCAACTAAGTGTCTCATTATTCTGATGCTATTCTTTGCCTTGGTCCAGTAGTGTAGTAGCAGCTGAATTTTTATACCCAAATTCACTTTAGAAGTTTCTGATTTTCTACTAGGTGGGAACAGAAAGAGCTATTTAAATAAGATAAATTCTCTCCTCTACTATCTCTTACCTTCCCCTTCCTCCCTCCTTATCTGCTCTGTCTTTCCCCCTTCCCAATCTTCTCTGTCCTCTCTCTTCTCTTTCCCTCCCTCCCTCTCCCTACTCTCTGTCTTTTTCTTTCTCTTTCTGTCTCTCTTCCTCTTCTTCTGTCTATCTCTGTCTCTGTCTCTATTTCTCACTCCATAGCTTCTAAATCTGCCTTCTGGCATTAAGCATAACAAATTTTAATCACTCTTTGACAGGATGGTCTTGAAATGCTTGAACACAGTGATAATGTCTCCCCTAAGTCTTTTATTCTCTAGGACAAACAAGCTCTTTCCCTTGGTATGTCCTCATGGACTGTGACCATAAGTCTATCACTAGAGACACATACCTTGTAAGTTGCACAACTAGGACTTGACTTTTTTCTCTTCTAACTCCAAGGTCAATGCTGTTTCCTTTACTCCACAATGCAAGTTCGTGTATTTTCTTCTTTTTATCTTTCTTTTATCCTATTTTTTCTTTCCATTTCCCCCCCCCATGGTTTAAGTACCTCTAAAGTTTCCTTCATCTTCTCTACTTCATCTTTTAACCATTTATTTTCTACACAATTTTATGTGTAAGGAATTTGAAAAGGAAAACTTGTTTGGAGTATTTAGCAGCTTTTTGGCCCCACTTTATAAGAAGTAGCTTCTAAAAAGGAAACTATATCTATACCTATCACTGCAGAAAGCAAATAACCACTTCCTATTTGATTTTTGCAACCAGGCATCACATAAATATGAATGCCTTCTAAATGCAGAGCCCTCTGAATGAGCCTTCTAACTGCAGAGATTGACATCGATTAATCAATATCTCTTTCAAACTACTGTTTGGCTCAACTTCTCCATGTTCCTCCTGGCTAATTAAAATTAAAAAGAGCTTAGAAAGTAGATGAACCCTTTTCTCTTTCTTTTTTATTCTTTGTCACAAAGACTGGGGAAGAGAAAGGTACATGTTCAGAAATGAATGTGCTACAAAAACAAAAGATTTTTTTTCTTAATGTGAAGGGATCCATGTTCATAATCATCAAGGCTTGTTTTATTGATGATCCAAATTCTCCTTGGATTGCAGATACATTCTAGAAGGTCTTTGAATCAGAGATTTAGATCATAGGATTTAGAACTGAAAAAGACCTCACAAATTCTCTTGTCCAAAATCATTTCAATCTGTTTGCCAGATGAGGAAACTGAAACCCAGAGGTTGAAGTGACTTACCCAAGGTCACACAAATAGTAAATAGCTAAGTTAAGGTTTCAGCTGTCTTATTCCAAATCTAATTATCTCCTTACTTATGCCATGCTATTTCTCACACAATTTGTATGGCTTGTGGTCAAACAGGTTGAAAAAAATATGAATTTTTTTTCCTGGGATGGAGCAAGACTAGCCATCCTGATGAGGTGCAGGTTCTGGGACTCCCCTTGAGCTCTCCTTGAATCTTTGAGGTACAGGCTCTGGGAAACCCTTGAAGTCTGATTAAATCTTCCCACTTGATGAGGCATTTGCAGAGGCCATAAGTTTTTCATTGTGGCTGGGCCCAAACCTGGTACTAGCCTAGCCCTCCCTCCATTGTCCATCTACTTCCCCCTCTTAAGCCTATCAAAATATCAATCTACCCTTGCATTGACCTCATTAACTCCTCCTGAAGCTCCTCCCCATGGAAGAGGCAAGAGATAATTGTTACAATAGAAGGGGAAAAGAGGAAGGCAAAAGGGAAAGAGTCAACCTTACTCTCACAGAATTTGGCTTAGGGAAGGAATGACATAAACTGAAGCCCCTCCCCAAACTCATTACTGGAGTCTGACTTCATTGACTCCTCCTGAAGACCCTCCCCAAACTCCTCCTCTAGACCACCCCTAGATTCGTCTGTACATAAGACGCCATCTTCCCTCCATATGATGTGAGAGCACCATAGAATGGCTTAGCACAGACTCACTCTATGTCAGACTTACTCTGGCCTGCTTGCCCAATGCAAGCATCACAAATACCTAGGCTACTTAGGAGTGTACCCCATATAGCGAACTTTCAATAAACTTTACTTTTCTTTGGCTGAGAGAAGACTTGAGTTGAATTCTTTTGGCAGAACCCGGCATGTTGGTATTTTGGAGTCTCCAGAGCAACCCTAACCCTCTTTATGGGTAACCTCTTCAATCCCACCCAGAAATTTTACCGTGGATGATAACAGAAAAAAAAATTAAATGGTAGGTAATTTAAAAGAGATGCTAAATTGAACTTGAAGATGAGACCTGGGAGAATGGTACCAAACCAAAGGAAAATTGTGCCATCTTCCCCTCCAGCTATTTGGACAGGAGTGGGAGACCTACACAGTTTATACCCTATACAAAATGATTCATCACCTCCTCCACACACTTGCCAGTATGCAAAGGGACAGAAACACAACTAAACTGTGATGATAAAATATCCTACTAACTTCCCTATATATTCCCCTTCACCTTCTCAGCCAAACACTTTGAAATAATTATCTATACTTGGTGCCTTCACTTCTTCTCTCATTTTCCTAAACAGTTGCATGTAACATCTGACTTCCAAATTCATAATTCAACTGAAACTGCTCATTTTAAAAGCACCAATGATCACTTAATTGCCAAATCTAATGACCTTTTCTTAATCTTCATCCTTCTTGATCTCTCTGCTACTTTCCTCTATTTACTTTGGGTCTAGTCATACTGGTCTACTTTCTATTCCTCACAAGATTTGAGCCTGGTAACCACTCCCTAGATAAAGTCTTCTCTATAAATTTTCCTAACACTTGCTCTCTCTTGATTTTCTTCTTAGCTCTCTAATCACTCCTTTTCAATCTCCTTTGCAAGGTCTTCATCCACACTGTACATGTCTCCCAAGTCACTGTCCTAGCCTCTCTTCTATTTTTGTTCAGTATTCTTTCTTAATGATCTCATCAGCTACTATGGGTCTCATCTCTAATTTAGATGACTCCCAGATCTATTTATCCCACCTTAATCTCTCCTGAGCTCTAATCCCATATGGCCAATTGTCTACTAGAATTTTAAACTAGACATCCCCTGTATATCTCAAATTTAACTTGTTCAAAATAGAACTCATTATCCTTTTCTCACAAACTCATCTCTCTTCTGAATTTCTCTATTACCATCAAGGACAATATCATCCTTCCAGTCATTCAGGCTGATAGTTTTAGTGTCTTCCATAGTCTCTCTACATATCCATTCTAGTGCCAATATTGTCATTTCTAGCTCTACAACATCTCTCACATACATCCCCTTCTCTCCACCAACCCTAGTTCAGGCACCTACTCCCTCTCATTTGGACTATCATAAAAACCTTCTAATTGGTCTTCTCTTCTCAGGTCTCTCCTCATCTCAATATCTGTCTTCTATACGGCTGCCCTAAAGGACATGTCTGACCATGCCAGATCTCTATTTAAACTCCAATGGTTTCCTACCTCCTCTTGAACCATATATAAACACTTCTTATTTGGCATTTAAGACTTTTTACAACTTTGCCCTTTCCCATCTTTCCAGTCTTCTTACATACTACTTTTTTTTTCTTGATTTACTCTGTGGTCCAACCATCCTGACCTAATTGCTTTTCTTCACAAGCTGCTTCATCTCTGATTTCCTCATCTTTTCAATGTTCATCCACCATACCTAAAAAAATGTTCTCCTTACTCACTCCCACTCTTACCCTTGGCTTGCTTCAAGACAGCCAAAGCTACACATTCTGAAAGAGACCTTGACTATTCTCAACCTCATTTCACCTCCCACTCTCATTCATTCCCACTGTCAACTGGACAGATTTGGCCTCTAATTTTTGAGTGGCTGCAGCCAAACAGAGTAGGCTAGAGATAGGAGGGTCAGGAATCAAACAGAAGTTTAATTTCAAAGTGAGAGAAACAGTTTGCAAGCAAGGGCACGTGTGCCAGAGCCCTGCTCCTAGTTGGGGGACGTACTTTAGTGTAGGCCAGACCTATACAACTTGGGTCCAAAATCAAAATAAGCTAAACTTCCTCTGGCCACAGATAAGTTAGACTAGAGACTGACTGACAATGGCTGGTTGCTGCAGGTCACGTGGCAAACAGGAGATTGTGCAGTGGCAACCTTACATTTTTCAAGGGCCTCCAAAATCCTTTGGCAGCCAAAAGTCACCCACCGGGACATATGTTGTACAGGCCTGGTGTAAACAGATCTCAATACTTGTACCTATGGCTACACAATGACGGGTAACAGCAACAATGAGACAAGTTTGATTCGTAGCAGGGCTTCATGATCAGAACATGGGTACTTGTCCGAGCTTATCCAAGCTCAGAGTCCAACTGGTGCTGGTCAAAGCAATACAATAATTATATGAAACAGTTCTGGGATTTTGCTGTGGCTGAGATCATCCAGAGTGTGAGTGCAAAAGGCTTTTGTTCTGCCAAGCTCAAGGCACAGCTTGCTTGCTGGGCCTTAGTTCTGGAAAACAAGTTTTCTCCCAATATCTTGACATCATATAACGTTACCTTGTACCTACTTTATATGTACTGTGTACATGCCTATATATGTATATTTTGTATCCTCATTAGAATATAAGCCCTTTAAAAGCAGATACTTTTTTTTTCACTTTTTTCTGTGTATCCCCAGTGCTTAGCACAATGGTTGACATATAAGTGGTCAATAACCCCTTACTGATTGATTCACTGATAAAGAAAAGGGAATCAGGTGGCTAGGTGGCACAGTGAATAGAGCACTGGCCCTGGAGTCAGGAGGACCTAAGTTCAAATCTGAACTCAGACACTTAATACTTATTAGCTGTGTGACCTTGGGCAGTCACTTAACCCCAACTGCCCTGCCTTCCAAACTCCAAAAAGAAAAAAAAGGAAAGGGAATCATTGTCGAATTCAAACAAGTAGCAGAGTCCACTCCAAGTTGTCTCAAAACAGAGAGGTCAATAAAAGATTTCTGAGTTCCTAAGCCATCTCCCCTGATTGAAAACTGACCTTTTCAGAGTTTTTAGCTGTGAGTGGAAAAACCCCATACAGAGGTCTTACTAGCTCTCTCTTTCTTTTGTATAGGTGATGACACCCATTTCACCAGTTAATAGGCTCACAGTTTTAAAGTTGAGAGGAGGGCTGGGACTCAGACTCAGGTCCTCTGATTCCAAATCCCATGCCCTTTTCCCTGTACTATGTTCTCTGTTATGGATTTAATCAGATCACACCTCAGCCCTCCTTCCTACCTAAACTCCTGTTCTAATGCCATCCCCTGCTACTGTGTTTCAATTGAGATCATTTACAAAAGGCATTAACTCTGTACCACCGTAATAAAAGATGTGAATAAAAAACAAATGCACCAATACACCCAGCTCAGTATATTCTCTCTGACCCTATAACCCTCCTCAAAATCAAGTGCAATGACCTTTTCTACAAGCAAGTCCCAAACCTGGGAGCTCAACTCCTCCCTATTTCCCACAGGGAACTTGTAAGACATCATTTACCCTAGGGCTTTCTCACTCTGAGCAAAAGCATCTCAAGTTTAAAGTGAATCACATAAGCACATTGTCATAAAAGCTCACATACAATTTCTACATAGAAACAACTGTTGTCTCCTGAGAGTAGCTCTTGGAAGTCAGTGTCTCCAGAGAAACAACCTGAAAGCAAAGCTTGCCAAAATTTGCAAATAAATGTTTTGTAAAACAAAAATTAGCAATTCCCTAAATGATTCTCAATTTCACCCTATCTTCAAAAATCTCATAATTAGAATAATTAGGGAAGAAAATAAGGGGAAAATGTTTGCCGTTACATGTGTTATGTACTCCCTCTTTACATTTGTGAGCTGCATTGACAGTAGGAACTAGGTTTGGTTTTGTTTTGTTTTAATTTAATGTTTGAGTCTCCCCCAGTGCCCAGCATAGTACTTTCTGAATGGTCCCAGATGGTGAACCAATATCTGTTGAAGCTGCTGAAATCTAATGGTATGAAAAGCCTAGAGAAGTAAAAAGGAAGGGCTAAGAATGAATACATTTTCTGATTTTACGGGATTTTTATCATGGCACCAGTGTGAGCAACCACACTTAAATCATTAACTCAAACCTATAAGATCTTGGTAAGTATTCTATCTTTCTAACTGTTGGAGGCATGAATAGCCTGAGAATCTAGAGCCTAATATTGAAATATGTACCTGACTATAACAAATGGGGGAACTCAAAAAGTGATAAAAACTATGCTTTTTCTTAAAAAAAAAACTATTATTGAAAATTTTTAAGAACAACAAAACCAAATAAATATACAATTACAACTATTTACAATTAAAAATTAATTTCTATTTATGGTCTGTCTATAACTGCTTATTGGCTGTTCCTTCTTTGTCCCTTTCTAGTACTTATTCATCTTTCTCCTTGCATGCATTGTTTTCCTTTCATTTTGTCGCAGCCAATATATATAGTAGTTTGTTCCCTCCCACCTCCCTTCTCTGGTTATGCTATCTTTGATATATGTTACTTCATACGAGTCTTTCTAAAAAAATTTTTAAATTCTGTACATTTATAATTTTAAAGGGCACTACAATATTCTATTATGTAAATGTTTATTCGGTCATTTTAAAGAGATTGTTTAGATTATTTCCTGATCTTTGTAAATGTAATGCTGATATACCGGGTATCCCAAAAGTCTTAACTATGATTTTAAACTTTTAAAGTTAAAAACACCACTGTACTAATTGTGTTGGAACACCTTATATATGTACAAATGACATATGTATTTATACACATTCATGACTGAAATCAGAGACATTGAGATTAAATCCTGCCTCTGTCACTTACACTCTGTCACTTAGACCAGTCTCTGGGCCTCAGTTTCCTCATCTGTAAAATGAAGAGATTGGACTAGATGGCCTCTAAATCCTCTTACAGCTCTCAATCTATGATTCTCTAGTCATTTCCCCCATCTCTGACACACACTGGCTGTGTGATTCTGGAAAAGTCACTTAACCTTTCACTGTCTCAGCAACTCTTTAAAAGTAGAAGATGCTGACCTGCATTGTTAGAAGAAATTGCTTCACCCAAGAGTTCCCTAGATCACTGAAATCACAGGACCAGACCCTATTTAAAAATCTCAGTGACGACACTCTTAAGTTATAGTTCCATTAAAAAGTATTAATAGATCAAAGGAGATAGTTTGTGACTTGACATATTTGATATCATTTTTCTGGATAGTAATCTTCGTTTTAGAAGCAAGCCCTTCATTAGTAACATTAGGAGAAAAGTATCTAATTTTCTTATATCCCTTGGAACTGATGAGAGAATGTAGAATTCTATAAAAAGCTGCCTTCTTTGAAAGTCTTCTCCACTGTAGTGACCCCATACTAATTAAAATGATTTAGGGAAAGTCAATCTGAAAACTTTTATTAATTATAAAAATTTTTATATTTTTATTAATAAAATAAATGGTTATACTGTTTTTGTAGAGACATACTAATTAGTCCCCTATCCCCTTTCAAGCAAGCCCCTACCTTCTCATTTACAGGGAATGCCCTATGTGTATATATAAGACATGACCTACTTCCATACATAAGAGGAAACATATGGACCCAAAGAAGAGAATGGAGATAACAAAGTACAAGGGACCTAGAGAGAGGCCTGAGCCCCTAAAAAGAACCCTGTGTACTAAGGAACTAAAATCAAATGGAGACGCTGAAATAGCAGCAGAACAATAGGAATGAGAAGGCCATGGTTCTTGCTCTTGCTGGTACTAGAAAGAACATCATGGCAGGGAACCAAATGCAATCTTTGGTAACCCAAACCTATCTTCCTATCAGTACTTGAGTCATGTGAATTGTATAGATCCTAAGAAAGGCAGGACCCATGAGAAGAGTTTGATGGCTTCCAGAAGTAGAAGGAGAGGTTTCCTAACAGATAAGGAACTTGGATATGAACCCATTCTGCATTTGTCAGGCAAAATAATGTATTTGATATCTTGTTGGCCCTAATTGCTTGCAGGGGAGCTTTGGGCAAAACACCACAAGCCAGGTAATATTTCCAAGATTTTCCAGGGTAGGTAAACGGGCATAAAAGAGAAATTTTGTGAGATGCTTCCTAAAATTATACCCATTAATAGGTTATATTTTTAGGGCTCATTGTGGATCACTGATTTTTTGGAGGATAACTAAGTTGAGACCACACCCTTGCAAGCACTAAGGCAGGTATGAGCATGGGGAGCATTGTTCTACTGTTTATTACTCTGAGTGCTTGGGATTCATTAGCCACCATGACCGCTGATGAACACTTATGGGTATGGGCTCTTACCAAGGATTGTTATATGGGAGGGCGTCTATGAGCTATGATAAGGACAACTTTGAAAGACTTTGACATATCTGTGGGTTGGGTTCTTTGGTGGGGGCAGTAGAAAGTGTAATGCAGTAGGAAAGGTGTTGAGAAGGGAAGGCAATGCAGCTGCTGCCTCATGTGAGATGTCTAAAGCATTCCTTAGTCCCTAAAGAGCTACCAGGGTGGAGAGGAGAGGAGAGTTTGGAGTTGTTGTTCAATTCTCCATTTCTCACAAACACTAAGGAAAATTTTGTCTCTTATAGAAGACAAAGGCAGATTTATGGAAGATACAAAGAGATTTCTGAGGATTTGGCAATACTCTCCTCTTTGCCCAGCAGCCCAAAGACAATGAAGGCATGCGTCTGAGCTGTGGGACAGGTTGCAAAACAAGTGTGAGGGAACTCCATACAAATATATGCTGGTTATTCTTTTACCTGCATAGACTTATGACAAAGGTTTTCTTCATAAGATGATTAGAAGATAATTGTTACCTGGCATCTTCTGTCTAGCATAGTAGGACATGTCACATCTTCAAGTTTCCACTGTTTGCTCATTAGCCAGATTGCTTCCTTTGCATGGACCTTTCTGCTTGGATGCATAGTACCCAGGAAAGGTTTCTAGGGAAGAGGCTAATTTTTGAGGGACCTGAGATGACTCCTGTTACCAGCATCATCCCCGTTTCCTAATGCCAGTGCAGTTAGTTTCAGAATCTGGTAGATTAATGCTTGGTTTTCCTCTCAAGGCCAACTAAAATGTATGTCTGTGCCCACATTATCTGCTGTGGCAGTAGGATATCACCTGGTCTCTTTGATTATGTCTTTTCAGTATTCTTCCTGAATCAAGCATTTTGATGGCTGAACCTAAGTTTCTTTAGTCCTTGAGGAATAGTAATTTGAGGGTCTGACACCGAGCCAGGCCTACTTAAGACTTATTCAGTGAGATCTATCTGAACTGATTTTACCTCCTTTTTATTTCACTTTTCCACAATTGAGTGAATTTCTTGGGGACATAAAGAGATCCAAATGTAACATGGTCCCTGATGGAGCAAACCTGGGAATAATTATTTTTCATTTGGGAGGGAGAAGAGGGGAAAGAGTATATATCTTTCATGTGTCCACTTGGAGAAACTCAGCAGAATAAGCTCAGTAGAATGTTTCATGTCTCTCACAAAATATGTCTCTGACTCTTGGCTCTACTCAGGAAAATCCTGAGAATATCAGTATTAAATTCATTTTGTTCTCCCTAGGTGGCCCCTAAGCTTCCTTACAGGCACTGAAGCTAATTATGCATTGAGGGTAGAATAGACTTCATGTAAACTGATAAAAATGCAAAGTAGACCCACACCCTAGCCCTTTGACTATTAGTAAATTCTCTTTACTATTCTGGAGGACATCAAACAAACCTGCCCTCCTGTGGATCCCACCTTCCTTCAGAATGTGTATAATCTAGATACACAAAGAGTGAAAATGAAGGCTGGTATAGAATTTATTATGCTTCAGCTGGGATAAAAAAAAAACAACTAGCATTGGCCATCATGATCTTAGACAAAGTTAAAACTAAAATATATTTAAAGAGATAAAAGCAGGAAAATTACATTACTTTAAAAGATATTAGATAATGAAGTAATATTAGTACTAAACTTATATGTACCAAATGCTACAAAATCCATATTTATAAAGGAAAAGGTAAATGAATTACAGATGGAAATAGATAGTAAAACTATAGTAGTAGAGGAGCTTCAATCTTCCCCATTCAGGACTAAATAAAAATAAACAAGAAGTTAAGGAGATGAATAGAATCTTAGATGTTGTTGTTTCTCCTTCATGTTTGAAGAGTACCAAAATGATATCATGATGTGGGGATCAATGTACAGCACGTCCAGTTGTGGCTGATCAGACTAATATGGTCTCAGAAAGCTCTATCACAAGGCAGGCACAAATCATCTGTATGAACATTCGGGATAGAACTCTTTCTAAATATGCACATTTCATGTTTCTTTTTAGTTATTTTTATTCTATTTTTCTTATAGAGCACAGTTCTTTCTTTGATGCAGTTCTGTGCCAGTGTTTCCTATGTCTCACAATCTTCAGGGACAGCTAGGTGATGCAGTGAATAGAGCACCAGCCCTGGAGTCAGGAGGACCTGAGTTCAAATATGAATTCAGACACTTGACACTTACTAGCTGTGTGACCTTGGGCAAGTCACTTAACCCCAATTACCTTGCCTTCTCCCTTCCAAAAAAAAAAAAACCAACACAGAAACAAAAATAAAGTTATTCAGAGAGACCTTAGGATTGTCCTTGTGTCACTTTTTCTGACCTCCATGTGGGCACCCACCTTGTGTGAGTTCTTCATAAAATAATTTTTTAGGCTAATGTTGATTTAGCATTTGAACGCTGGTGTTAGTCCATTAGAATTGTGCTCTCTGTAGTCGAATTTGAATGCTTGGTAATTCAGCTCAATAAAGGACCTCTGTGACCAACATTTTATCTTGGAGTGATAATTCAGAAGTGATCTTCAGAATCTTTAATGGAAGAAGTTCAATTTTCTGGCCTGGCACTGATATACTATCTAGATTTTACAGGCATGCAACACTGAGGTCAGCAAAATGTCTCTATAGACCTTCAGTTTGGTAGGCAGCCTAATAACTCTTCTCTCACACACTTTCTTTCAGAGCTTCTCAAATGCTGAGCTTGCTCTGGCAATGTGTGCATCAACCTCATTATCTATGTGGACATCCCTGGAAAGTATACAGCCAAGGTAAGTGAACTTATCCACAGCATTCAAAATTTCTATATTTGTTGTAACTAATTCTCTACATATGGAGAATCATAGATAAGCTAGATGTGATAGATATTTGGAGAGAATTGAATGGGAATAGAAAGGAATATAACTTTTCTCAGCAGTACATGGCACCTTTACAAAAATTGACCATATTTTAGGGCATAAAATCCTTATAATTTCATTAAAGAGAAGGATAACAATAAGACAACATATCAAAACTTATGGAATGCAACAGAAACAGTAGTCAGAGGAAAATTTATATCTCTAAATGTTTATATCAATAAAATAGTGAAAGAGCAAATCAACAAATTGGGTGTGCAATTTAAAAAAAAAAACTAGAAAAAAGCAAATTAAGTATCCCTGACTAAACACCAAATTAGAAATCCTGAAAATTAAACATGAGGTTAATAAAATTGAAAGTAAGAAGCCTCTTAATTAATAAATAAAACTAAGAGTTGGTTTGTTTAAAAAAAAAACAAATAAAACATAAACCATT
>CM053590.1:121673062-121718069 GCA_028646515.1 Pseudochirops corinnae
AGAGAGTGACTTGATGAGGACACTGGCTATGGCTTTGTTGAGCCTTGTCTCCCCAGGAACTGAGATTGCTGAGGGCTTACCTCAAGTGAAGATGAAAGAAGGGCCTTTCCTTGCTGAGATGATATCTTAACCTTTTTGTAACTTAAGGGTGGATGGCCTTTTGTGCTCTCCTGTTCCTTTTGAGCAAGTTTGGGAAGACTTTGAGATTTTTGTGCTCTTTGATTGGCCAGATGAATGTACTTTGTTTGTAATTGGAGACTAATCTCCATTTGAGAGGAGAGACTTTGTTGACTGACTAAATGTACTGCCCAGAATGTACTGCCCAGGAGCTGGCTACTTTGATTAATGTACTGGCCAGGGGTGGGATACTTGGACCTTGATACTTTGCAATTGAATTGAGAACTTACTTCCTAAATGAACAAGTTACACTGTATTTTGACTTTCTCTGTTCTGTGAATGTTTGGTGGATAAATGGGGTTTGCTATGCTGGTAATCTGAACCTTGGAAGTTACCTTTGCTTGGCATTACATACGTGTAATAAATATACAAATAGATTAGACTCTTCAGAATTGCCTCTCATGAGAGAGCTCACAGTGTAGCTTGAGCTGATCAATCAAACCTTGACAGAGCTCAGTCACTGGCATCTTTCTGCCTGTGTACCTGAAGTGAAGTGAATCAAAGACTAGAACCTGTTCCTGTCACAGAACTCTGGTCCTGTGACTCATCAAGTAACAGCCCTTAAAGACTTGAGCTGTATTGCTTCCACAGGACTCTAGAATTATTGTATTGTCTTCAAATGTGTGGGTTTGTCATGTGAGAGCACTTTGGCCCTGGGAACAATTGTTTGTATTCCACCTTCCCACTTGTGATTTATGTATATAATCTCTGTCTTCACTTCAGCAAGGTAGAATTCTGATCAGGAGAATTCCTGATTTTGTAAATCTGTTCCTCATAAACTAATTAATTAAGCGACTGCCTGATTACTGGCAAAAATAAATAAATAAAGATGAAGTTGGAGGGAGGACAATGAACAGAAAGATTTTAAAGATTTCTATATTGAAATTTTTTGTCAACAATGGGAGCCTTGACAGTTGAATTCCAATATTGCAGCTGCACAAGGAAGTAGAAATAGTACTAAAGGAAAAAAATGATCAGCAAGACTAGATCCAAGTGTATACAGAAGAGGTCTGTCCAAAAGCAACATGATTTTGAGGGTTTTGAGGCATCAGTTCTCAAAGATAACTGAAGGAGGGGATAGTAGGATATCAGCAGTTAAAATACTCTGAGAAAACTTGTATGAACTGTTGTAGAATGAAGTGAGCAGAACAAGGAGAACAATTTACATAGTATTGACAATGTTGTAAAAATTAACAGCTATCAAAGACTTAAGAACTCTGATCATTGGGATGACCAGCCAAGATTCCAGAAGGCCCTTGATGAAGATGCTACCCACCTCCTAACAGAGGTGATAGACTCATACAGAATGAGATAGACAGTCTTGGACACAGCCAACATGAGAAGTTGTTTTGTTTGACAGTGCATAGTTTTAAGGGTTTTGCTTTTCTTTTTTTTCCTTCCTTGTTAGGGGAAGAGTGACAGGAAATAGAGAAAATAAGTGCTTATTAATTGAAAAACATCTAATCTGATTTTCAGGAAGACAGAGTGTTTACCAAACACTTGGAAAAAGACACAAATCTTGTTGCTACCAAAAAAAGAAAAAAAGGTGATCCAGAAAATATCAACTTAAATATCAAAATAACTAACAACTCTCATGCCTCCTTTACAATTTCTTAGGAAATCTTTGAGAAAAATTTATATTAAGAGCATTTAAAAAAATAAATGTTTTATTGTTGCTTTTTGCCTTTATGTCTTAGTCATTTCAACATCTCTCCTCATTTGAAGCCTCCCTTGTGATTAAGAAAGACTGTTAAGCAAAAACATGAAACACTTCAACCACCTCTGACAATGGATACAAACACTATTCTATTCTAGTATTCCTCTGTCGCTATGCTGTGAGGGGAGAGTTGTTTTATTATTTGTTCTCTGGAACCTTCTTTGGTTTTTCAGTTCCTCAGTGTATGATCGTTTACATAGTTGTAGTCATTATTATTCTTTTGGTTCCACTTATTTTATTTATATTTCCACTTATATTTATTTTACATCAATTCTTACTAACCTTCCTGTTTCTCAGAATTCCTTTTGATGATTCTCTGAATTTCATAGGACATTCTAGATGAAAGTATGAAAAGGAGACAAACTGACTTTTTTGGAAGAGCAGATCACATCTTCTTAATCTCACAATTAACTGAAAAGTATAGGAACAGCAAGATTCTATTACACTTATTGTTTGTTGCCAAAAAACTTTTGTTTCAGTAAAGCAAAATGTGGCCTTAGTGACTTGTCCTTCAGATATTTCACTTTCATATATCAAAAATTATACAAAATTTCTTCGGAGATACAACTCCTCTGACTCAATATCAAACAAAATATGAAATTGGATAGTGTATGCTTACTTAAAGGTATTTGCTACTATCTTAACAGCATCTAATGCAGAGTCTATATAGAAGAGGCTTATCTCTATGTACTCCTGCTTGCAGGTGGCGTTATGTGTCAACTACAGAACATTGCAGAATCTTCTAAATGAGATTAAACATCTGTTTGGCTTTACTGTACATTTAAGAAAGTAACTAAAAGTACTTATCGTTCAAACTTATCAAAATATGCAGTTGGATTAGCAACCCATATTGCTGTTTTGTCAGTACATAGTTTTAGAATGATGGAGTGATCAGGCAAGTAGAGGAAACAGGAAAAAGCAGTCATGAAAATCCATTGGGAAGAGAAGGAGGAATATTCAACAGTGTCATATGCCACAGAAAGGTTGAGAAGGATAGGAACCGAAGAATGACCATTAGATTTGTTCATGAGATCATCAGTAACCTTGGAGAGAGTATTTTCATTTATGTAGTGAGGTTAGAAGCCAGATTACAAGGGATTGAGATGTGGATGATTCAGCAATCAGAAAAACAAGCATAATGAATAATAAAAAGTGATGAAACATGTTAGTAAAAATTTTAACATTTATATCTTTTGTTTCTACGTCACTTTTATTTCAGAATAAATTTCTCAGGGCAGCTAGGTGGTGCAGTGAATAGAGCACTGTCAGGAGGACCTGAGTTCAAATCCAACCTCAGACACTTAACACTTACTAGCTGTGTGATCTTGGGCAAGTTATTTAACCCCAACTGTCCTACCTTCCCCCCTCCAAAAAGAAAAAAAAATGCATTTCTTCCCAGCAAGTCATCCTTTGTAACACATAACAAAAAGAGGGCAAAAAAGCATCCCAATAAAAACAATAAACACATAAACAAGGTATAATAATATATGCAATAATCCATACCAATAACTATACCCACTCCCCCATCCCAGCTTCTCCCACCTCTAAAAAAAAGGGAAAGATATATTTTCTCAATTCTTCTCTAGGGCCAAGCTTTGCCATTATAATTGTACACTGCTCAGTTTCACTTTTGTGTTCTTTTGTTTGCATTGTTGCCATCATGTATTGTTTTCCTAATTCTTACTTATATCAGGTCATATAAATCTTAACTCATTCATGTAAGTCTTCTCTGTATTCATATTCATTGTATCTTATGACCACAGTAATAGTCATTTCTCTTACGTAGCACAGTTTGTTTAGCTCTTCCTACAGTGTATAGCTGAACTTAAGGCATCAACTTTTATTTTCAGTTCTTTGCTACCATAAAAAGCCTGCTTTTCTGGGAAACAGTCTTTACAAGTGTCTGATAAAGACCTCATTTCTCAATTATACAGAGAACTGAGTCAAATTCATGAGAATATAAGCCATTGCCTAATTGATAAGTGGTCAGAGGTATAAACATGCAGTTTTCTTTTTTTTCTTTTTGGAGGGGGGAAGGCAGGGCAATTGAGGTTAAGTGACTTGCCCAAGGTCACATGGCTAGTAAGTGTTAAGTGTCTGAGGCCGAATTTGAACTCAGGTCCTCCTGACTCCAGGGCCGGTGCTCTATTCACTGTGCCATCTAGCTGCCCCAAATAGGCAATTTTCAGGCAAAAAAAAATCAAAGCTATATATAGGCATATAAAGAAATGCTCAAAATCACTTTTGATTAGAGAAATGCAAATTAAAACAACCCTGAAATACCAACTCATACCAGTCAGATTGTCTTATGTGCCAGAAAAGGAAAATGATAAATGTTGGAGAGGATGTGAGAAAATTGGAACACTGTTACATTATTGGTGGAGTTAAGAACTGATCCAACCATTCTGGAGAACAATTTGGAACTATACCCAAAGGGCAACCAAATTATATGCATACTTTGATCCAGTAATTACTATTACTAGGTCTGTATCCCAAAGACATCATGAAAAAGGGGAAAGGGACTTATTTATAGCAGCCCTATTCATGGTGGCAAAATATGGGAAACTGAGGGGATGCCCATCAATTGGGGAATGGCCAAACAAGCTGTGATATATGAATGTAATGGACTACTCTTGTGCAGTAAGAATTGATGAACAGGTACATTTCAGAAAAACCTGGAAAGACTTGTACAAACTGATGCAAAGTGAAATGAGCAGAACCAGGAAAACATTGTGTTCAGTATTAGCAACATCATGTGATGATCAGCTCTGAATGACTGGGCTTTTCTCAACAACAGAATGATCAAAGACAAGTACAAAGGACTCAGGAAGGAAAATGCTATCCATATCCAAAGAGAGAATTGATGGACTCTGAATATAGATTGAAGCATATTTTTTCACCTACTTTACTCTTTCTTGTGTTCTTTTACCTTTTGATTCTATTTCCACAATTGTGATGAAAATGGAAATATGTGTATGTATATAAATATATATATATGTTTTATGTACATATATATATAAATGTTTTATGTGTGTATATATATATATATATATATATATATATATATATGTTTTTTGTGTGTGTATATATATTAAACTACCTGCCATTTTCAGAAGAGGGAGGGAGGGAGAAAAATTTGGAACAAATCTTGTAAAAACTGAATGCTAAAAATTTTCTTGTTATGTAATTTTGGGAAAAAATAAAATACTATTTAAAGCAAAAAAAAAGTCCCGCTTTTAAACATTTGGTATATATAGAACTTTTCCTTCTCTCTTGACCACCTTAGGGTATATTCCTAGCAATATGATCTTTGTGTTAAAAGGTATTGGACATTTTGTTCATTTTCTTAATGTAATTCTGGATTGCTTTCTAGAAAGGCTGGAGCAGTGGGATGCTGCTTGGTGTTTACCGACATTTTACTAGTGTGTCTTCTTTTCAGTGACCTCTACAACACTGATTCTTTCCATTTTATGTCATCTCATCAATTTACTAGACATGAGGTAAAATCTTAAGAGTTGTTTTGAGTTTCAAAGAAGAGACTCTTTAATGTGCTCAGTCCTTCATGTGGTTGTTAATAGTTAAAAATTCTTGAACTGTTTGTTGCAGTTATTTGACCTGACACCCATTGGAGAATGTCCCTATATACTTGTAGGAATTCCTTACATATCTTGTTTATCAGAAAAATTTGATGTAAATTATTTCCCCCCAAATCGACACCTTTGCTTCTTGTCCTAACCACATTGATTTTGTTTGTTCAGAAGCATTTCAGGTTTATGGACCTGAAATGATGTGTCTTTCTTTTGTGATTACAACTTTCTTTTGGTTAAGAATTCTTTTCTTAACTCTAATTGTGAAAGGTACCCAGCTTCATGATCTCTCTCTCTTTCTCTCTCTTCCTTAAATAATGTAGTCCTTATTCTTTTAGGTCATATACCCATTTCAGGTTTGGAGGGTGAGGGGGTTTGTGTATCTTGTGAGATGTAGTTTAAACCTGATTTCTGCTGAACTTCTTTTGGTTTCCCCTCAGCTCCTATCAAATAGGTAGCTTTTCCCTATGTAATTTGTTGTCTTAGGTTTATTGAACACTGAATTAATTATTGAACTTCATGTTTTTTTGTTCTTCTCTACTTTGCTCACTGATCTGATTTCTTGTTTCTTAACCAATGCCTACTTCTTTAACATGTAATTTGTAGTCTTGAAAGTATTTTTCTCCTTTAATTTCTTATTTAAAAAATACTTTTTAAAATCCTATAAATTAAAAAGCAAGCTGAATCTTGTCTAATTTTTAATACTATTATGTCTTTAGGAAAGAGGCAATGTTTAGAATAATTTTTTTACTGTTGATATGAATTTGACAGTTTTTATATTTGTGAAGAAGTGTCAGATTCAGATACATTTGAACAAAAAGATTAATTTGGGGCAGCAGTGTTCCCAAAACACCTTTTTAAACTAGCAGTTTTGGGGGTGGCTAGGTGGCGCAGTGAATAGAGCACTGGCCCTGGAATCAAGGAGGACCTGAGTTCAAATTCGGCCTCAGACACTTAACACACTTACTAGCCGTGTGACTTTGGGCAAGTCACTTAACCCCAATTGTCCTCCAAAAAGCAAAAAATAAAATAAGCTAGCATACGAGTATTTTTTTTTAAGAAATAGTAATGTTTTGAATAAAGTTGGGATTCAAGATGAGCCATGGCCAGTCTTAGAACAACTGTTAAATTTGTTTTCATGCTTAATTTAACTGTTGTGTGGTTTGGTCTGCATACAAATACCTGCTCTACGTAAGGCGTAATCCTAGGCATCGAATTAATGCGTTCTTATGAGACACGTTAAGATGTGCAGGTATTGCTTGATGATAGCACTTTTGAAAAAGTTACACCCCGGAACTAAAAGTACTACATAAATACTGTTTGTCATTCAAAAGAGTTAATTTTTACTTTGTTTTTAGAATTGAAGTTGGGAGAACTGCTTCATGACAAGCTGTAAGTATATTATTGGAGTTGTCTTTGTTTTAGATAATATGGTAATATCAACTCTTAAAGAGTAGTATTCTCATGGAAAAATGAATTCTCTAATCACGGATTTTAGAACTTTTTAAAAAATGGCTTGTTATGAACATTTATACAACTGGCACCAGTCACATTGATAGTCGTAGTACCAACTTGTTTGAATTTGATGAGGCCCTTTTTGGCTACTTTCTTGCCTGACTTATCTTCACTATAGGATTCCATGTGACCCTACAGTTATCACTTACTGCTCACTTGGAATAAAGTAGAACCTGTAGAAATAAAGGGGTTAAGAATGTAAGTGCTTCAAAACCACCGTTTTATGTCTTTACCTTTCTTTGCCATTAGCTTATTACGTATTTAACATTGTTCACCTTATGTTTATAGGAGTATGCCATACTCGCTTATTCATCCTTTATTAAGTTGATTGTTCCTATGTTTAATCTTCAGTAAATATCAAATATCTTTAAAAATAAAAAAAAGTAAGTGATTTACTTTCTTTTGTCTAAGGAATAGGTGGTGTTGCAAATAAGGGTATTATTAGGCAGTAGAAAGGATCTGGTTTTATGATGTCTCCAGCGTGTGACTGAACAACAGCAAAATGTCTGCCCAGTTATTCTGTCACCTCTCTTCTGAAATTTTGTGGGTTATGGTATGAAATTCCAAATTAACTAATACTCTTTAACCAGTAGTAATGTGTTTAATATGCATGTCTTCTTTTGACCAAGGACTGAGACATGCAAAAAACCATTTTGTATTTTTTTCAACGAACAATAAAGTTTCTACTGGGTATAAGACCCTTTGTCATTCACTAGGAGAGATACAAAGTTTAATAAAGAACTTACTATCTAGAAAAGGAGATATTAGTTATAGTAATACAGGCTAAACTTAGAAAATGTTGTGTTGATACCTCTTATTGTTAACAATTGGAGGAAGACTTCCTAGAGGAAGTAGCATTTGAATTGGATCTTAACTATCAGTTAAGTATTTAATAAGTAAATAGGAGGAGGAGGAGGAGAGAGAACATTTAAGATATAGGGAATGGCATAAACAAAGGCCTGGAGATAGGAAAATTCAACTATGCTTGGGGAACAGTGAGTGATCCTTGTTGGGTGTTGCAGAGAGTACATACAATGAGGTGACATGACCTAAGTCTGTTAAAGGTAGTGTGAGGTTAGATTGTGTGATATTCCCAGGAAGAGTGAAAAGGGCAGCAGACAGAACTTGGGTGAGCAACCATATTCTGTGGTTAGTATCTAGACAATGAGATTGAAAAGGAACAATTGAGTGAACTATGTCTTGAGAGACAAAGAAGGAAAATATACACAAAGAAAGGGGATCACCAGCATCTGAACCAAATCCCACTTTAATGATTCGATAAACCCTACTGTGACATGACTTGATATGAAGATTGGACGGTTGGTAATTGATACAAATTAAGGTTTTCATCCCATTGTCATATTCTTAGCTGAATGTGTAAAGTTTTTTTTTTTTAATTTTTGAAATCGCCTCCTAGAAAGCTTTTTTTCCTACTATTGTGTTTCTACATAGCCAGTTAATTATGCTAGATAGGATATACTTATATGTAATTTTTGTGTAACTGAATGGATGGCATTGAAATAGAAGTCTCAATGACTGAAAAAACCCTTTACCAAAAAAAAAAAAATTATGTGATTGATGACTGTAGCTTATAGGCAGGCTAATGAATTGATTGAGGGACTGTAATTTGTTGGGGTTTTTTCTGCAGCTTTGGTCTTTTTGAAGCCATGTCTGCCATTGAAATGATGGATCCCAAGATGGATGCTGGAATGATTGGAAACCAAGTTAATCGGAAAGTTCTCAATTTTGAGCAAGCTATCAAGGTGTGTAATTATCATTATACTCTTATTTTTATAATTTCAAATTTTAAAATAAAAGTGATAAACAGAACCATTTGTATTACTGTCTTATTTACTCTAAAAGTCAGGTTTTCTTCTAGGTATCTTTAAACATTTAGTTAAGAGCTGTTTAACATAATTTCAGATACTACTGTCCATTTGAAACTCACACACTCTCACACTCTATCGCGTGCTCACACACACACACACACACACACACACACACAGTATTTTTAATGTCCGTTAAAAGAATAAGATGAATTTACATCAGTAATTTTGTTAATTTTTCAAAATGCATTTAGTGTCATAATTACAGTTTATTTGAAATTTTCTTATCACTGTAACAAGTAAAATATAGTACTGTTAAGACCTCGTTAATTTAAAATCTATTTGAAAGAAAAATTTTAATTCAATTATAAACTACAGTGAAGCTTAACTTTGCAATATTAATGGAAAATAGCTGTACTAAGGAAATTGATATTGTTAGCAAAATTAATGGCCTATTAAGCTTGCTTAAGGGCAGCTACATGGCAGAGTGGATAGAGTACTGGGACTAGAGTCAGGAAAACTCATCTTTCTGAACTCAAATCTGACCTCAGACACTTATTAGCTGTGTGACTCTGGACAAGTCACTTAATCCTTTTTGCCTCGTTTTTCTCATCTGTATATTGAACTGGAGAAGGAAATGGCAAAGCCCTCCATTACTTTTGCTAAGAAAGTCCCAAATGAAGTCACAAAGATTTGGATACAACTGAACCACAACAAATTAGCTGGCTTGTGGCATCCAACTTCTAGAAATACTAATAGCTGACACATATAAAGCACTTCTAAGATTTATAAAGCATTTTTTTTTTTACCATAACTCCAGGGTATTGGAAGTATTATTATGGCAGTTTTTCAGATGAGACCAGCTAAGACAAGTTGTGACTTGCCCCTGGTCACACAGTTAAGTCAGTATTAGAGAGGACTTAGTCCACTGCACCAGAGACTTAGAACTTAGATTTATTGTCTTGAATAGAAACAGTAAGCAGAATCTTATTGTTTCCATTCAAATAACTGGGATTAATTACAATTTAGTCTTATCTTTTAAGAAGTAAGACTAAAGATATTGTTCATGAAAGTAATGTTACGGTATTTTAAAAAATTTGTTATATGTTTTACTAATTTTCTGCCTTTCTCCCCAGCCCAGATTTGTGAAGTTAAGAATTTTTCTATTATTCATTCATTCATATTCTGGAGAGCCCAAAACACAAATTAGCTTATTCTTTCTAGTCTCCAGGTCATGGAAGATATGAGTTGGCTTTTTCCTAGAACCGCTGTTGTAAGAAATTTAAGTTGGTTTTCAATGAAAATGATCTGTCTGTGAAAATATGTCAAAATAAGTGTTGTGCTTCAGGACTCTCTTCTTATGGGTTAATTTATTTAGATGTTTCTTGAAAATCAATTATGTGGACAGTGGGGTTTTTTTATGATTTATAAATTTTTGGTTATCGTTTACACTTCTGTTTTTTTTTCTTTTTAGGATGGCACCATAAAAATTAAAGACCTAACTTTACCTGAGTTGATAGGGATTATGGATACATGTTTTTGTTGCTTGGTAAGAATTGGATACAATTTATTAGTTGTTGCATCTTTCAAAAGTAGGACTTAATTTTTTAAAGTTCTGTTTCCAAAACTCTCTCTCTCTCTCTCTCTATATATATATATTTTGCTAATAAAATACTGAACCTGCGGTTAGAAAAAGACAAAGTTAGTAGAGTATGTGATAATTTTAAGGTATTGGTTACATCCTGTCTCTTTCACTACATGACCAGAGGTTCCTTCTTTGTTGCCATGATCCCTCTGGTTAAAAGTGGGGGAGGGGCAAGATCGAAGGGAGATGGCTTTTTTTTTTCAAATGTTGACCAAGCTCCTGAATTTCAGCCTTTCCTTCCTCATTCTCAGGCTCCAGCAATCCGTTTTTTTCTACTGTAAATCTGGTGCCTAAAGCAATTTAAATATACTAAACTTAACCTTTTTACCATGAAATGCATCTTTGGCTACAAAATATATGCAGTTATCTTACAAATTGAGTTCTTGCTTATTACTAAATTATCTTCATGCAGGTTTAAAGCATGGATCCTTATTGTTGTTTACTAACAGTGACCATAAGTGCCTTGCAGGTTCATAATTCTCTTTTAGTCAGTTCTAGGTCCAGACTTTTAAAATATAATTGTAATGAGCAGATTACTTCCCAGTCCTTAGGCAGACTATTGTCTTTTAGCCTCCAACTAGTCCTCATAAGAGTAAGATCCTTTCTTTTCTCACTCACCTCTTTCTGCTTTGTAGTTGAGACCTTATTTTCTCCAGTGGAGCATTCTGTCTTGTTCCTTCTTGAGGATATTCTAGGGGCATCTAACTGTTGTCACTACACTTGGGATCCACCACTGGATTATTCCTTCTTCGGTCTCAGCAATTTTTTTAAAATCAGGTTCTGCACTACTAGCTCCTGGGTACCGTCCACTCAATTGGCCTAGCTAGAGGTTTCCTTTTACTTCCCAATCCATGCGATGTTCTAATTATTGCTGGCAATATCCCACTCATGGTTTTACATTACATATTTTAAAGGTAGTGTGTATTGAATTTTACACTTCTAAAATACTTGCCATAGGCACCTTTGTTCCCCTTCCTACCTCACAAGATGATTGTGAGGAACACACTAAACAAACCTTAAAATGCTGTATAAATGTGGACAGGTATTAATCTTGTCTTTACTTCCCCATTTCCCCCCCAAAAAAGAATTTGATTAGCCCTTTTCATTTCCTTTCTTGTTTGTCTTATGGGCCTATATCAGTTCAGGCTTCAAGATAGTACAGTGCTCTGATGGAGTTAAGACTATACACAGTTCATCTCTCTGTTTTGCAGTTTCAGAAACTCAGTTTTAACAGTTCACCATTTTCAGACCCTCTTGCAGTGATTTATTCCATCCAGAATCACAAAGGAAAGGATTTATAAAGTAAAATGCCAATTTACAATGAGGTCTATACCATTTCATTGTCCAGAATGTTTGTGTTCACTATTCACAACACCTTCTTCCTGATACCTTAGACTGTAAACTACAAATGAGAAGGTTTCTTGGTGAGTGTGGAGTCAGGGCAGAGGGAATAAACTGATTTTAGGAAAGTTCATAAGATATAATACCCAGATAAGATTTCTGTCTGCTCCACTATATTGAGTGGTTGGTTTATGTCTGCTATATAACATTTCTATCTCTTCCACAGTGTTATATAAATGAAAACTTCCTGTTTTCCAATTCTCTTTTTCCTATACTTTTTACTCACTCTTCTATTTGAAAATTCATTCATTATTTTCTTTTTCAACATATTTTTATTATAATTCTGTAAAATGAGAGTTGAAATAGATGACATCTAGAATCATTCTATGATAATATGTAAATTACCAAGTTTACAGATTGCTTTTAATTAATTACATTATGGATTGATTGCCTTCTGGCGGTATATAGGAAGACATTGTAATTACATCAATAATAATATCGCCAAATAGCATTAAAAATAGCTTACTATGTTCAAACCAGTGTGCTGGATACTTTGAAGAATACAAAAAAGGAAAAAGGTACTGTCTCAGCGTTGGGAGCTGGTAATCCAGTCAGAGAGATAAACTGTGTACACAAAACTAACTACCAGATAAAATATGAACATGCTTGATATGAAAAGGGGCTGGGGCAGCTATGTGGCACAGTGAATAGAGCGCAGTGACTCCTCCTGGGGTCAGGAGGACCTGAGTTCAAATCTGCCCTCAGATACTTAACGCTTACTAGTGGTGTGACCTTGGGCAAGTCACTTAACCCCAATTGCCCTGCCTTCCCCCTCCAAAAAGAAAAAAAAAAGAGAAAGATAAAGGGCTGTGGCAGTTCAGAAGAGTGAGGTAATACTTCTGGTAAAGGAAATCTCAGGAAAATTCATGGAGAAAAGCTGAGCCTTGAGAATGATGGTTAGGAAAAACACAGAGGAAACAGCATGAACAAAGACATGGAGGTGAGAGAGTAAGGGACTATATCTAGAAGTAGTAAATTGGTGTGATTGGAGTATATGGTAAAAGAAGGGGAGTAGTAGGAAGTAATACTTGAGAAGTAGACTGAGACCCATTTGTGGAAACACTTGGATTTCAGACTAATGATTTTAGAATTTATTTGGAAAAAAAAAAATGCAGTGCTAGTATATTGAGTAGAGAATTTCTCAATGCCAGAAAAATTTGAGTTCAAGTTATCCCTTTAATACTCATTAAATGCGTGACCTTGAGTAGGTTGCTTATAATCAGTCTTCTAGGCAGTTCTTTTAAGACTATAAGTTGTAGAGAAAGTGCTGATCTCCATTGGTAGAGGCTATTCCACAGTAGAAGCTCCCTATTCCTACGAAGTCAGAAGAATATCTCCTAAGCCCTGTCCCTGGTAGACAATGCTAGTAGGTCAGAGAAGTGCCATTGAAGGTGTGGGGGCAAGGGGAGCACCTGGTTAGAACTGTGGTCTCAAATGATTAATGTGGCAACAGATGACAGGGTGAATTGTAGCAGGGGAAAGACTAGAGAAAGGAGAACCACATTATAGGCCAAAACTAGGTTAATGGTAATAAGAATGGAGAGAAGAGTTTGTACATAGGATCAGAATGGATGTAGAAAGTAGAAGGAATCAGATGACATTGAAATTTCAAGCCTGGGTAAAAGAAAGGAAACAGTTGCCATTAATAGTAAAGAAGTAAGAAAAAGCCCCCAAAAAGTTTATTTTGGGATTTGAACATGTTGAATTTGAGATGGTGTTAGAAATTCAGGTAAAAATGTCAGACCATAGAAAATGAGGCTAACACATGCTGAAGTACCTAAGTGAGGTTAGAGATCTAGATTTGGGAGTCATCTACATAGATAAACATACATAGAAAACATACGTAAAACATACATAAAATGTTTATTGATTGATTAACTGTATGACCTCTTAGTTTTGTTACTGTTCTGAGTGATTCTGACTTTAATTCTAATGATAAAGATAGCCTAAATTTGTAGTCGAGGATGTCCTATGTTTGAGAGTGTTTCTTAGAGAACAGCTAATTTCACCATAGTATGTAGATTGCTGTAAATCTGAATCAGAGGGCAATCAACACTGAATATATTGAACTTTTTTTCATAACCCTTTAGTAATTGCTTATCTTACATTTTGGAGGAATAGTCATTATATTGGAGGAATGATCTGTCACTAATTACAAGAAACAGTTTAGATTTTATAGACTTCTCATATTTGAATCAACATAAAATGTAAACATTTTTGTTCCTTTATAGATAACATGGTTAGAAGGTCATTCATTGGCACAGACAGTGTTTACTTGCCTTTACATTCATAATCCTGACTTCATAGAAGATCCTGCTATGAAAGCTTTTGCTCTGGGAATCCTGAAAATCTGTGACATTGCAAGGGAAAAAGTAAATAAAGCTGCTGTTTTTGAAGAGGTAAGGTTTCTGGGGGTTTTTTTTGTGTATGTATGTGCGTATACACAGACACACACACTCACACACACACTGCTTATTTTGTACATGCTTTTTGCAAATGCCTCTGTAGCAGAACAGGTTGGCCTCTTCAAATCTGAGAAGAGAAACACTTGAAGGTTTCTAGGCTGGCATTCTGCAGGGAAAGAGTCGACGCAAGGGGACCTTGTTACATTCATGGGAACTTACAGTTGGCAAACAAGTGGCCACAGGCCTTGGAAGATAGCAGATGGGAGATAACATACTATCTTGCAGAACTTGGAAAATGTGATCTAGGAGACTTCCAAGGAGAAGGCAAGGAATGGGTTCTTGTCCGGCAGGTGGCCACATTCACGTCCTCTTTGTAGTACATGGAGGCTCAGCTGTAAGACCACATCTGATACTTTACTAGGGCAGCACTTGGCCAGTCTCATGAGGACTACAGCTACTCATCAATAAATAATTGCCAGATGGCACTGAAACAGGTAGATTTTACTTGATTAAAACCAAATGAGCTGGCATAAACTTAGGAAAAAGTTCTGGAGACCTAAGGAAGGATAGAGACCTTCCATCGTCTACCCCACTGTTCTGGACAAAAGCAAGAGAAGCGGTGGAGTCCATGACGCTAAAGGCAGGAGTGATGGGGGAAAGGGTAGTTTTTCCCTAGACTTCTCCATCAAGAAAATCTGTAGGAAAGATAAGATAACAAGGTCTGCGACACCCAAGAACTCTCATAGTTCTCATTACCTTCTTTGATCAGAACAGGAGATCATGATACACCACCTTTCACTTTCACCCTATATATCTATTTTCCCAAGATATCTTATATTCTTATTGCCAGCTCAGATACATAGAGTAGGGGAGAGGACCTGACTATTTTGGTAAGCAAGATAAAAGAAAAAAGGGCTATATATATAATTTTTAACATTTTATGATAGTCTTGTCAAATGTACAAAAATTCCATTTTTATGGAATAGATTTTTATTGACATTAGTTATTAAGCTAATAAATATAGTAGTCTAACAGAGGATTTTCATTACTTTCATCGGTTTGTTCCAGTAGCTAGCAGCATTTCCTGAGTACCTGCTATACACTAGTATGTAGTAGGTACTTAATAAATGCTTTTTTGTCTAATTAAAAAGGAAAATGTCTAGGGAACATATTTTAGTTCTTGATTATTAAAGAGCACTACTTAACTTGGAATTTTTCATTCTAATAGATAAGGAGGGCAATAATTGATGTAATCATTAGAGAGACATGGTAAAGCTGAATCCTTTCTATTTTACTGCTGTACAGACTCCCACTGCCATAATATTCCCCATTCTTCCACAGAGAAAGTAGTTTTTGCCCTCAAGGCTCTTGTAACTTGGCTTCCAGAAATATTCTATCATCATATTTATATGAGGGAGAGCTAATGAAAGCAAATGTCTAAAGGGACTATTTGTGTTTTATCAGATATGATGAATGTTTTTGTTTTGTTTTTAGAGTTGATAACTGAATTTGTCTCCTAAGATGGCAATGTAGAGGTCTTGGTTTGTGAAAATGTCATCCTTTAAATAAAGTTCTAGACACATAAAAAAAAGAAAAATGTCTTCTATTTTAATATCTTTCTTTATAAGTGATCATATTGTCTTCCCTAAGCTTAAGTTATTCTTAAGTTAAAACTATTTTTAGTGTAGAATGACAAGTGTATTCTATTCCACTGGCAACTTCAGGTTAGTGATATTGAAACTTTTGTTAACTTTGGATGTAATTACAGGTAAAGAATTCATAAAGATGCAAGTCTTGTGAATATACATGTAAAAGTCACTTATATGATAAAATCTCACTAGTTGAACTAATTAGATGCTTGTTTTAATAACATGACATATAGAATGTCTTTAAAGAGACGTAGTATGTAGAATGACTCAAATTTTAAAATACTGCTTGGTCAAGGTTCTTAAGGAATTAAGTATAAGTGATTTGTAATGAACATATATACTAGTTAGTAAATGGGTGCTTCTGAAATGATTGAGCGCTTTATCAATTGGTTCTTAAGCATTTTAAGCATTCTACAAAGTCTTGTTTATAATTCTTACCGTGAAATAAATCTTGTTTATTCATTTGTACTGTGAAGAGAATTTTCCAGGCAAAGGTAAGCTTCATTTTAGACCCTAAGTTATTACTCATATTCTTGTAAATTTGATTCAGTTCTCTATGTATTTGAGAAATGAACGCTTTAAAAGAGAAATTTGCTATGAAAATTTTACCCCAGTTTCCTTCTTTCCTTCTAATTTCAGCTGCATTAATTTTGTTTGTGTAAAAATTTTCAATTTCATGTAATCAAAATTGTCCACTTTATGTCCTGTAATGCTCTCTCTCTCTTGTTTGGTCATAAATTCTTCCCTTCTCCATTGATCTAACAGATAAAATTTTACATGCTCCCTTAATTTGTTTAGGATATTACCCTTTAAGTCTAAATCATGAACCCATTTTGATCTTATCTTGGTATATGAGGTGAGATGTTAGTCTGTATCTAGTTTCTGCTAAAATGTTCTTCAGTTTTCTTGGCGGTTTTTGTCAGCTAGTAGTTCTTGTCCCAAAAACTTGGATCCTTGGGTTTGTCAACCACTAGATTTGTCAACCAACAACTGTGTTCATTTACTTCTGTGTATTGTATACCTAATGTGTTCCATTGATCTTCCACTCTCTTTCTTAGCCAGATTGTTTTGCTGATTACCACTTTGTAATACTGTTTGAGATTTGGTAGTTTTAAGCTACCTTCCTTCACATTTTTTTCCAATGATTCTCTTGAGATTCTTGAACATTTGCTCTTTCAGATCAATTTTGTAGTTACTTTGTTTAGTTCTGTTAAAATAAATTTTTGGTAGTTGGATTGGTGTGGCACTGATTAAGTAAATTAATTTTGGTAGAATTGTCATTTTTATTACATTGGTTTAGCCTAGCTATGATAAAAATTTCTCTAGTTGTTTAAATCTGTCTTTATTTGTGTGAAAAGTGTTTTGTAATTGTGTTCATATATTTTCTGGGTTTGTTTTGGCTAGTAGACTCCCAAGTATTTTATGTTGTCTGCAGTTATTTTAAATGGAATTTCACTTGCTGCTGGACTTTATTGATAATATGTAAAAATGCTGGTGACTTACGTGGGTTTATTTTATATCTAGCAACTTTTCTAAAGTTGTTAATGATTTCTGCTTGTTTTTTTAGTTGATCTCTACACCTGCAAAGAGTGATAATTTTGTTTTCTCATTGCCTGTTCTAATTCTTTAATTTCTTTTTCTTTTCTTACTGTTGTACCTAGCATTTCTGGTATAGTACTTCCGAATAATAGTGGTGATAACAGTCATCCTAGCTTCATCCTGATGTTATTGGGAAGGTTTCTATCATTACAAATAATGCTTCTTGATGGTTTTAGATAGATAATACTTATCATTTTAAGGAAAAGTCTATTTATTCCCTTGCTCTCTGGTGTTTTTAGTACAAATGGGTTTTACATTTTGTCAAAAGCTTTTTCTGTATCTGTTGAGATTATCATATATTTTTTCTTATTGATATAGTTATGTTGATAATTTTCTTAATATTGAACCAGCTCTGCATACCTGTTATAAATCCCACCTATTTATAGAATGTGATCCTTGTGATATATTGCTATAATCTCCTTTCTAGCATTTTATTCAAATTTTTCTTGCATCAATATTCATTTGATAATTTGGTCTGTGGTTTTCTTTCTCTTTTTGCTCTTGGTTTAGATATCAGCACCATATTTGTGTTGTAAAAGGATTTGGTAGGACTTTCTTTGCCTATCTTCCCAAATAGTATATATAAAATTGGAATTAATTGTTTTTTAAATGTTTGGTAGAATTCACTTGCGAATCCATCTGGTCCTGGGGTTTTTTTCTTAGGGAACTCATTTTATGGTTTATTTAATTTCTTTTTTGAAGATAGGGTTGTTTAAGTATTCTTTTTTTTCTTCTGTTAATCTGGGCAATTTATATTTTTGTAAATATTCATCCATTTCATTTAAATTGTTAGATTTATTGGCATATAATTGGGTAAAATAGCTCCTAATGGTTGCTTTAATTTCATCTTCATTGGTGGAGAATTCACCCTTCTCATTTTTGATACTGGCAATTTAACTTTTTTAAAAAATCACATAAAACCTGCTTTTAGTTGTTTTTTTTTAAATTGGTTCAGAAGTTTTCTTTCATTTTCATTAATCTCTCCTTTGATTTTCTGATTTTTAATTTGGTGTTTAATTGGGGATTTCAGTTTTGTTCTTTTTCTAGTTTTTTTATTTGCATCCCCAGCTCATTGATCTGCTCTTTATTTTATGGAGATAAGCATTTAGAGATATAAAATTTCCCGTTAAGTACTGCTTTACATCCCTTATATTTTGGTATGTTGTCTCATTGTTGTCATTCTCTTTAATGAAATTACTCACTGTTTCTTATTTGTTCTTTAATCCATTCATTCTTTAGGATTAGATTATTTAGTTTTCAATTCATTTTAATCTATAGTTCCATAACCCTTTATTGAATATAATTTTTATTGCATTACAGGCTGAAAAGAATGCATTTACTGTTTCTGCTTTTCTGCATTTGATTGTGAGGTTTTTATGCCCTAATACATGGTTAGTTTTTGTGAAGGTCCTGAAGAAAAGGTCTGTTACTTTATATTTCCAGTTTTCTCCAGAGATTACCATACCTAACTTTTCAAAAATTCTGTATGCCTTTACATCTTTCTTGTTTATTTTATGATTAGAGTTATCTAATTCTGAAAGGGAAAAGTTGAGGTCCCCTACTATTATAGTTTCACTGTCTGTTACCTCTTGTGACTCATTTAACTTTTCCTTTAAAAGAATCTGGATGCTATGTCATTTAGTGCATGTATGTTTAGTATTGATACTCCTTTGTTCTACCTTTTAGCAAAATGTAGCTTCACTACTTACCTCTTTTAATTGGATCTATTTTTGCTTGTCTGAGATCATTATTGGTATACCTGCTTTTTTTTTTTTAACCTCAACTGAAGCATAATAATTCTCTAGCCCCTTATTTTTCTCTTTGTCTTTCTCTGTTTCAAGTGTGTTTCTTGTAAATAGCATGTTGTTGATTTTTTATTTTCAGTGCATTCTGTCATCTGCTTCTGTTCTGTGTTGGTTTTATCCCATTGACATTCACACTTATGATGACTGTTTCCCTCCATTGTCTGTCTGTCTGTCTGTCTGTCTGTCTCTCTCTCTCTCTCTCTCTCTCTTCCCTCCTTTCTCTTCTCTTTCCTTTTCCCCTCCTCAGAAGTCAATTTTGCTTCTGATCATTGCTTCTCTTCTGTCTGTACCCCCCCTAACAATTCCTTTCCCTTACTGCTTACCTGTAGAGAGTGTTCTATATCTAACTGACTGTATATGTTATTCCTCCTTTGAAACAATTCTGATGAAGAATAAAGTTCAAGCATTGTCTGCTGCTACCACCACCCTCATCTTTCCCTCTGCTGTAAAAGCTTTTCCTTTCATAACTCTTTTATATGATATAATTTTCCCCATTCTTCTCTCTTCTCCCTCCTCCCAGTGTATCTCACTTTGTAATTCCTTAATTTCATTTTTTTGAAATCATTCCATCATAGTCAGTTCACACCTGTGCCCTCTGTCTATGTATACTCCTTCTAACTGACCTATATTAGTGATAAAGTTCTTAGGAATTATAATTATCATGTTCCCATATAGGAGGAATTATAGTTATCATGTTCCCATATAGGAATGTAAACAGTTTAATCTTATCTAATCCTGTATGATTTCTCATTTATATTTACGTTTTTATACTTCTCTTGAGTCTTGTATTTGAAAAATCAAATTTTCTGTTCAGCTCTGTTCTTTTCATCAGGAATGCTTGAAAGTCTTCTTTTTCATTATCATTTTTTTTCTCCTGAAGAATTATTTTCAGTTTGCTGGATAAGTTATTCTTGGTGGTGATCCTTGTTCCTTTGCCTTCCAGAATATCATATTCCAAGCACTCTGATTCTTGTAACATGGAAGCTGCTAAATTTTGTGTGATACAGACCATGGCTTCATGATATTTAAATGATTGCTTTTTGACTGCTTGCAATATTTCCCCCTTGGGGGCTTTGGAATTTGGCTATAGTATTCCTAGAAGTTTTCATTTTGCGATTTCTTGCAGGAGGTGATTGGTGTATTCTTTTAATTTCTATTCTACTTTATGGTTCTAGGACATCAGGGAAGTTTTCCTTGATAATTTCTTGAAATAGTGAGTGTGTATATATGGGTACAGATATGCATAGAGGGCACAGGATCAGTTGAATAGGAAGGAATGATATTTTAAAAGGTGAAATTGAGAGGTGGGAGAGGAATATAATGAGAGGACAGAATGGGGTTCGTTTTTTCATATAGAAGAGGCAAGGGATAACTGTTACAATGGAGGGGAAGAACAGGAAGGCAAAAGGGAATGGGTCAACTTTACTCTGATTGAATTTGGCTTAGGGAGGGATTGACATACACTTTAAATTGGGTATCTTGCCTTACAGGAAAATAGAGGGAAAAGGGATGAGAGGGGAGATGATGGAGGGAAGGGCAGGTTTGGGGGGAGGGTTTTTAGAAGCACACACTTTTGTAAAGGGACAGGGATGGGAGCGGGATAGGATGGAGGGATATATAGTCAGTCTTTCACAATATGTCCATTGTGGAGATGTTTTGCATAACTACACATATATGGCCTGTATTGAATTGCTTGTCTCTTCAGTGGGGGTGGGTGATAAGGGAGGAAGGGAAAGAATCTAGAATTTTAAGTTTTAAAATCAAATGTTTAAAATATACATATATTTATTATTATTATTATTACTGTTTGCATGCAACTGGGAAATAAGATATACAGGCACTGGGGTGGGAAATAAGATATACAGGCACTGGGGTAGGGAGATCCATTTTGCCCTACTGTGAAGTCAGAGGGATGATGGGGGAGGATATAGGAGACAGCAGATTGGGGGAGGGGGTATACAGTGGGATCACTGTTTTTATGGGTGGTAGGTAGGGGAAAGACAGGGAGAAAATTTGTAACTCAAAATCTTCTGGAAATGAATGATGTAAACTAAAAATAAAAGTAAATTTTAACAATTTTTAAAATTAAATTATAAAATAAAAAAATAATAATTTCTTGAAATGTATTTCCAGGCTCTTTTTTTTATCATGGCTTTTAGATAGTCCAGTAATTTTAAAATTATCTCTCTTCAGTTGGTTTTCCAGGTCAGTTATTTTTCCAGTAAGATATTTCATATTGTCTATTTTTTCATTCTTTTGATTTTGCTTTATTGTTTCTTGATGTTTCTTGAAGTCATTAGTTTCCGCTTACCCAATTCTAATTTTTAAGGAATTATTTTCTTCATTTAGATTTTTTGTACCTCTCCTTTTCCATTTGGCCAATTCTGCTTTTTAAGGTGTTTTCTTCTTCAGTACTTTTTTGTGCCTCTTACCAGGCACAGACTCTCTTTTCATAATTTTCTTGCATCTTTCTCATTTCTTTTCCCAATTTTCCTCTATTTTATTGATTTTAAAAATCTTTTTGGAGCTCTTGCCCGGAATTCTTGTTGGGCTTGTGTCCAGTTCATGTTTTTCTTTGAGATTTTGCTTGTAGCTGTTTTGACATTGTTTTCTTCTGAGTTTATCTTGAGCTCCTTGTCACCTTAGTAACTCTTTAGAGTCAAATTCTTTTTTTACTGTTTGCTCATTTTTCTAGTCTATTTCTTTAATTTCTAAGTTTATGTAAAAGTTAGTCTCGCTTCTGGAGTGGAGTGGGCACTTTCACAAGCTATAGATTTTTCATGTTATTTTCAGAGCTAGGTGTGAAGGTCTGTAGGTTTTCAGTGCTTCCAAGGTTGTGTGATCCAAGGAGACGTGTGGTCAGTATTCTCCCTGCCTATAGTCTAGTCTTTACCTAGAAAGGGATCTTGTTCCCCTGTCACCACAAATGTTAGCACTCCTGTTGTCCCTGAACTGTGACCAGGTCCTCTGCTCTCCTGAAGCCACAATCACTAGTTCTCCTTTCTAACTTAAAACTGAGATGAGAGTCCCTGCTTCTTTGTGAGCAACTACAAGCACTCCTCTGGAACTGGAACTTCTCTACCTTGGAACTATGACCAGAACCCCTGTTCCCCTGCAACTGCAAGTGCTAGTACTCTTCTTCATCCTGGAACTGCTTATTGGCAATGCAGCAGAGTCCTGAACCTATACCAGCAAAAGGTCTTCTGTACTCTTTTTCTGATAAGTTCTCTTAATCCGTTACAGTCTGTGGACTGAAAGCTCCTGAAGGTGTTGCTACTGCTGCAACTGCTGCAACTGTCTCTAATGCCAGCTGTTGGTGGTGCCAAGCCAACCACCACCATGACAAAGCAGATATTTCTTGCTAACCTCCTAAATTGTCTTGGGCCAGAAATTGTTTCACCCAAACTTTTGTTGGTTCTGTTGCTCTAAAATTAAGTTTGAGGCATTAATTTAAAGTTGGGGGAATTTAGGATAGTTCAAGTGAGTTTATGCTCTTATTCCACCATCTTGGCTCTGCCCTGATTGTATACATCACAGGGGTTAGGGGTATGGTGCTCCCATGATCTGGAAAATCCTTGTAAAATTTTTGGCTCTCTCTTTGTACAAGAAAAGTCCGGATTTTTTTTTCTCTTATGTGGTATTTACAGTATTTTATTGTAAAATTTGGGTTAAGCATTTAGTCTTAGGCTCTGTTGTCTACTGGCCTTTGCATGTTATCTGTGACTCCCTCAAAATTCCCTAAAAATTCCTATTTAGTTTCTTATGCTGACCTTGATATATCAAAACTGTGATGGGGAAAGTCATGATGTGGGAGAAATAACTGTAAATTATTCTAGTTCTGTACATTTCACTCTACACTGATTCATTCAAGTCTTGCCAGGTTTCACTGAAACCATCCCTTTCTTCATTTCTTAAGGTATTCCATTATATCCATATACTACAATTTGTTCAGTCATTCCCTAGTTAATGGATACCCCTTCAATTTCCACTTTTTTGCCCCCACCAGAAGAGCTGCTATAAATATTTTTGTTTTTATGGATCCTTTTAACTCTTTGTTGAAGTATATTTTATTTTATTTTTTTATTAATTTTTCTCCATTGTGGAGATGTTTTGCGTAACTACACATATATGGCCTGTATTGAATTGCTTGTCTTTCCGGTGGGGGTGGGTAACAAGGAAGGAAGGGAAAGAATCTAGAATTTAAAGTTCTAAAATCAAATGTTAAAAATATATATGTATGTATATATATATTATTATTATTATTATCATTATTATTATTTACATGCAACTAGGAAATAAGATACACAGGTGTTGAAGTATATTTTAGATAGTAGCATTGAATATTTTGCTATGCTAGTCTACAGAGCCACGTCCCTGTATGGGAGTTGTTTGTGTATATATACTATGTTTTTCTGAAAATTAGTAGAATGACATAGATACGTATAGTCACAGTAAGACTCACCTATTGCAGGTCCAAGTTGCCTTTTCTGTCTGTAGCATCTAAGATAAATGCTTAGGCTTTGTGAAACTCTGTATTCACGTGTAATAACTACATTATCTCCAAAATTTGAAGGAATCAAATAATTCCTTTTAGGTTGGAGGACAGCTAGAAAGTTTTAAGGGTTGCAATTCATAATAATTCAGCAGGATATTTGTAGGAAGTTATCTGTAATATATATAAGCATACTTAAAAGTAAGAATTGTGTTCATGCTTAAGCTGTCCTGTACTGATTATGGTGTCTTTTTAATTCAATCAACTGCATAATCAAGAGTTTTCTAATTAATTTTAACAAGTAGAATATCTAGATCTTAGACCACAGAAATCTATTTTTTTGATTCATTAAAAACTAAACCAGAATTTTGAGCAAAGCAAATTTTGCTTAAGTGTGATTAATGAAATTTTTCTTGGGGCAGTGGAATGAACTGGGAGGATAATTTTCTCCTTCCCACCTAAATTCAACATTTGACTTTTACTTTTCATTAGCCTTATTTGGTAAATCATAATTTAATTGATTAGCAGTTGAGGAATTCTTGCTCCATAGTAATCTTTGAAATTTTACTTTTATGTTGTAACAACAATGATTATATATTCACCTTTCATCTTTGATATCTAAGTTCCTTATTAATATAAATTCTCAACTTTATTTGAAGTGTTAGAATTAGTAATAATTGTGCTTTACAAATGAAGCCGTTAAATGGTAAGCATGTTTAACTTACCTAAAGAATGACAATTTAGGGACAGACATAGGATTAATTTTCATTATTTCAAGGGAAGATATTTAGGTATTTACATATTTAGACAAATAGCATGAGACTCCTTGTGCTATGTTCCATTTCTTCACAAACGAGGAACAACTGTGTAAGAAAGATATAATGAATGGCTTAGCAGTTCAATCTTAGTCTTTTTTTTTTAATTTCCAGTTTATTTACTTTTGATTTTCAGCATTCATTTCCACAAGATTTTGAGTTACAGTTTTTTCTCCCCATCTTTCCCCAAACACCACTCCAAAACAGCAAGCCTACTGAATACTCCTTCCCCCAATCTGTTCTCTCTTATATCCTCCTTCATTCCCCCCCCTAACTTTCTAGTAGGGCAAGATGAATTTCTATAGCCCAGTGCCAGTATATCTTATTTCCCAGTTGCCTGTAAAAAAAATTTTTTTTTAAGCATTTGCTTTTAAAACTTTAAGTTCCAGATTTTTTCCCTTCTTCCCTCCTTACCCACCCCCACTGGGAAGATAAGCAATTCAATATAGGTTGTACATGTGTAGTTACACAAAACATTTCCATAGTAGTTATATTGTGAAAGACTATTTTTCCCTCCATCCTATCCTTCCCCCCAATTATTGAGTTTTTTCTTTTGAACCTATCCCTGTTCAAAAGTGTTTGCTTCTAACTACCCTCTCCTCCAGTCTGTCCTCCCTTCTATCATTCCCCTTCCCCCCATTTTCCTGTAGGGTAAAATACCCAATTGAATGTGTATGTTATTTCCCTCCTTAAGCCGAATTCAGTGAGAGTAAGGTTGTCCCATTCCCTTTCACCTTTCTGCCCTTCCTCTCTATTGTAACAGTTTTCTCTTGCCTCTTTTATATAAGATCATTTACCCTGATATATCTCTCCTTTTCTCCTTCTCCCGGTAAATTCCTCTCTCACTTCTTAATTTTATTTTATTTTAATTTTTAAATATCCTCCCTTCATGTTCAACTGATCCTGTGTCCTCTATGTATACATGTACATACATATGCCCATACTCACATATTTATATACACACACACTCTCCTATACATACACATATATGTATGTATACACATATACACATATACATATATTCCCTTCAACTATCCTCATCCTGAGAAAAGTCTTATGAGTTACAGTTACTGTTTTTCCATTTAGGAATATAAATAGTTCAACTTTAATAAGTTCCTTATGATTTATTTTCCCTGTTTACCTTGTCATGCTTCTCTTGCTTCTTGTAGTTGGAAGTCAAATTTCTGTTCAGCTCTGGTTTTTTCATCAAGAACGCTTGAAAATCCTCTATTTTATTGAATGACCATATTTTCCCTTGAAATATTATGCTCAGTTTTGCTAGGTAGGTGATTCTTGGTTTTAGTCCTAGCTTCTTTGACCTCTGGAATATCAATTTCCAGGCCCTTCGATCCCTTAATGTAGAAGCTGTTAGATTTTGTGTTATCCTGATTGTGTTTCCACAGTAGTCAAATTGTTTCTTCCTGACTGCTTGCAGTATTTTCTCCTTGACCTGGAAACTCTGGAATTTGGCTGTAATATTCCTAAGATTTTTCTTTTGGGGATCTTTTTCAAGAGGTAATCGGTGAATTCTTTCAATTTCTATTTTGCCCTCTGGTTCTAGAATATCAGGGCAATTTTGCTTGATAATTTCTTGAAAGATGTTGTCTAGGCTCTTTTTTTGATCATGACTTTCAGGTAGTCCCATAATTTTTAAATGATCTCTCCTGGATCTATTTTCCAGGTCAATGGTTTTTCCAGTGAGATATTTCACATTGCCTTCTGTTTTTTCCTTTGTTTGGATCTGTTTTATAGTGTTTTGATTACTCATAAAGTCATAGCTTCCAATTGTACCAGTTTAATTTTGAAGGAATTATTGTCTTCAGTGAGTTTTTGAAATGCCTTTTCCATCTAGCAAATTTGACTTTTTAAGGTATTATTTTCCTCATTGGCTTTTTGGGCCTCTTTTGCCATTTGAGTTAGTCTATTTTTTAAGGTGTTATTTTCTTCAGTATTTTTTTGGGTCCCCTTTAGCAGGCCATTGACTCACTTTTCATGATTTTCTTGCATCATTCTCATTTCTCTTCCCAATTTTTCCTCTGTTTCTCTTACTTGATTTTCAGAATCCTTCTTGAGCTCCTCCACGGCCTGTAACTATTTCATATTTTTCTTGGAAGCTTTTGATGCAGGAGTTCCTACTTTGTTGTCTTCCTCCTGCTCCATGCCTTGATCCTTTTGTCCCCCCAGAAGAATTCTATGGTCTGTTTCTGCTTCCTCTGCTTGCTTATATTGCCAGCCAATTATTTGACTTTTGAGCTCTTTGCCATGGTTGAATTCGGCTTCCAGAATGGAGAGAGCTTCCTCCCAAATCACTGGGGTTTTTTGCAGCTGCTGGAGCTATTAAGAGCGCAGCCTCTCTGCAGCCCCCACAAGCTCTGGTACATTGGCCACACACCCCAGGGCCACCACCCAAGACTGCAGTCCAGATCCAAGCAGGTTAAAGCAAGAGCGATTACCCCCTGAATGGTCACTTGATCCCCCTACAATCTGCAAGCCAGGAGCTCCTGAGGCAGCCACTCAGTGCGGCCACCACGCCTCCACTGCTTCTCACCCTGGAGGCAGGGGCCAGTTCTGTCCCTGTGCCCTCCTCGGCCCCATTCCAACAGAGTTCCACACTGATCTTTTACTTTGTTTTTGGTGTTTATGGGTTGAGAAGTCTAGAAACTGCCACAGCTGTTGATGATTCACTCTCCTGAAGTCTGCTCTGGCTGCTGTTGATTGGGACTGCCCTGGGGCCAGAATCGCAGCTCAGGGGGGTGCTGCACTCGGCTCCCAGTGTGCTGCAATAAGCCCTTCTTGCCAGGCTGCCTTCAGCGGGAGATTTGTTTCTCTCTGTCACTTTGTGGGTTCTGTAGCTCTAAAATTTGCTTAGAGGCATTTTTTTTACATGTATTAGAAGTGATTGGAGTGGGTGCTCTTGCCAAGTTTGTGCTTTTACTCTGCCATCTTGGCTCTTTCCCCGGTCTTTGAGTCTTAACATTATTATTCCTTTTCTCTTTAGGAAGATTTTCAGTCAATGACTTATGGATTTAAAATGGCGAATAGTGTGACAGATCTTCGAGTTACCGGTGAGAATAGTTATAAAGAAGCATTATATTTTTATATGTATCCTTCATGGAATTAATACATTTTAACCACAGTATATCTGTTTTAGGCATGCTAAAAGATGTAGAAGATGACATGCAAAGAAGAGTAAAGGTATACATTTTCCCCTTATTTTTCTTCACCATCTTGTCTTTATCCTTCTCATTATCAGAGTGTGTTTTTAAAGAAAAGCTTCTTGCTAGTTGAGGTTATAGTTGAGGAGATAGTACATTGAGATACCAGCCACTACCCAGCATGGATATTTTTGTGCTTGTCCTGCTCCTGTGCCTTCTTTCCCCATCTTGCTCTTAGAATAGTAATCCTGTAATACTGCCATTGCTCCTGGAAGGGTGTGAATCTGCTGCTCTGTGGGCTCCTCTCACAAGTCCTGTGCCTGCTTAGATGAAAACTCCCTTTCTTGGGCCCTGTTATTTTATATGTATTATAGCCTTCTCTTAAGAGTATAAGCTCCTTGAATTCAAGGGTTATCTTACTTTTTGTGTTGTACATCTCTGACACCTAGCACAGTGCATGATACTTAGTGGGTGCTTAATGAATTCATGCTGATGGATTGATTCCTTCAAAGTTTTTTTGTGGTATGATGTTTAGCATTAATCAAGATGTTGATACCAATTTAATTGAATTCATGGAACATATGTTAAATATTTCCTGTATGAAAGGCCCTGTACTAGTTGCAATTAAAAACTATTTATTATCTGAACTAATATTGAGGACTTCACTTGTATTTTAACTAGTGAAAATCTAATTATCTCATAACTTTAGATTGTTAGCAGACATTGAATACACAATAAGTGTCATATTTTTTTCTATAACTCCAGTAGTGATATCCCAGTTTTTGTGAAAGTAAATATCTGACCTATTCTTACTGAGCTTAAAACTTCATTTATTATTTAAAACACATTTATCTATTTCTCCTTTTATGCATAAGAGAAAGCAAGAGAATTTTCATAGACATCTATCACTAAATTGCTAATTATCAGTGACCTTTTTATAACTAGTCATGAAACTATCTTGAATTTGAGCAGTATTTTTATTTATTTAACAAGATTTGTTTAGTACTTTAGTACATTTTTTGTGTACATGGTGCCTTGTTAGGTATTAGATGAAAAGTGGCATTGTCCCTTTCTCCAAGGAACTCATTCTAATAATGGGTAGTGGGGGAAGAGGAGAAAGATGTACACAAATAAATCTGATAGCAAGTAGAATATAGAAGAGCAAAAGAGAATTCTAAAAAAAAAAATTTAAGGTAATATAGATGATTTTCATCTGGGGCAATCAGGGAAGGTTTCATGGAGGAGTGACATCTGAACTGGATCTTGAAGGAATAGAAGGATTTCAGAAAGTGGAACTGTGTAGGGGTGGGCATTCTGGGTATATCACATATAATGTAATCCTATGAAGTACACAAGGCAGATTTTATTCTCATTTTACAAATGAGAAAACTGGGGCTTAGAGAGCTTAGGATTTGTTCACTTAGCTAGTAATAAATAACTTAACTGTTAGGGAGTAATAGAACTCATATCTGCTCCACTGATTCTCTGTGTAGTGTTCTTTCAGTGATTCCATAGTGCTGTATATTAAGAAAGATTCTACTCTGCCCAAATAGATGAGAGCCTGACATAGGCAGGATCTGTGTTTTGGAAAGATCTCTTGAGTTTTGAGTAGTTATAGAAGCATTTAATTTGATGTTTGTTTTCTACCGATGAGATTTATGAAATGTTCTTTTTACAATTTTTGCATTCTAGGAATAGCAAGAAATAAAATGACAGTGCCTGTTACTTTTTACCTAGTTATTGCTCATATTTTAATTGTCTGATTTGTATTGGGTAACTTTTGATAGCTTTCTTCCTGATACATGCTTTTTGTACATGGAATTGATGTGAAGAACATCTTTTGCTTTTTATTTTTAAATACTCATTAGTGGTATTTGGAATTTAACTTAAAGCTGATGATAGCCATATCCTATTGACTTATTTCTTCTTTTTTTCTACTCGATGCACAGTTTGGGGTTGTAATTCAAACTTTTTAAATTTTAGAGCACTCGAAGTCGACAAGGAGAAGAAAGAGATCCAGAAGTTGAACTTGAAGTAATTGAACTTATTTTCTGGTAGATAATATCAGAGAAGTCTACCTCTTAATGTTATAGTTTTATGAACTGCGTTGTAATATATGGAAGCTCTTTTTAAGGTATTTCTTCAAAAAATTGGACCTTGCAAGGGGCTTTTATTTCCCTTGTGTTCATATTGATATAATAATAATAATCTGTTGGGTTTATCTAGCATTTCTTCCAAAGACTGCCAAAGCACTTTCAAATATATTATTTCAAATATCCTACTCAGGTAGGAAGAAGTTTTCTGTTTGTTTTCCAAACAGTTAGTGAAACTAAGATATAGAAGGTCCTGGACTCATGTACAGAAGTTAAGGCAAGAACCTTAACTTCTGATTCCCTGCCTAGTATTGTTTTTAATTTATCATCTATTGCCTTTTTAGTGTGAATGAATTAGATTTTTGTAAAAATTGGTGCTTTCAAGTCACACAGGAACCATCAGTTATATAAACTGGAAGCTTGTCTTTTCTGTGGACTCAGATCAGAATGTAGGCTGAGTTTGCTATGTGGTTAGCATTTTAAAGGAATTTAAAGTAGCATACGAGAATGTCTTTATGATACAGTTTTTATGATGAGAAAAGAGACTTTCTATTTTTTAGGAATTAAAGGAATGTTTTAGTATTTTAAAATAAAGTACCCTTGAAAAGGCATTTCTTTTATTTTAGCATCAGCAATGTTTAGCTGTATTTAGCCGAGTGAAATTTACTCGAGTGCTACTGACAGTTCTCATCGCTTTTACTAAAAAGGAGGTAAGGACACTTTCATTGTTTTGCTGTTTGTTTCTGATGAAATACCTTCATATACCAAGAAAATTGTATCTTAAAATATAAGCCAAACTGTCTTCCTTGATCAGTTAATAGTAATAATTAGGCCCACCTGAAATATCCATGGCCAAAAAGTAAACCTTGGGTGGCTTCTTTCTTTCAATTTGCTTGGTGTGGCAGCAGCTACTGACTCCATGACAACACTAAATAATCAATTTATCATTAATGTGGGAATGGAAGAACCAGCTCTCTTCCCCTCCACTTAACTGTTCTAGTCCTGGCCCTCCAGATCTTTTCATGAAGACATATACCATATCCAGTTTTCTTACAGTGTAGTCCACACTGTATTAGAAATGTTACAATTTCAGTTTGCCAATTTCCTACAGACTTATGTGTTTTAATTTTAAGGAGATATATTGGGGTAAGCCAAGAGCATTTTATATTAGATTTTGTAATAATTAGATGCTAAAGATAGAAGTAAATGTTAGGTTACGTGCTTGGCTGGACTTGGAGAGTCCTGTATTAAATCGTTAGTTTATAAAAATAAAAGATTTTACCAAAGCATTTAAATGAAATGAGATTTTTTTTTAACATACAGTGTCCCAAAAGTCTTAGTTCAGTTTTAAGGTTTAATAGCTTAAAATTACACTAAGACTTTTGGGATACCTTGTATATCATGAAAATATGTAATGACACTTTGTGACTTGTTTTTAAAAATATTTTGTCATCGTTGTATTTTATGCCACAATCACTTCCCAATACTTTACTTGATGTGTTGCCTACCTTTGCCTACAAAATGGGCAAAATTGTTTTACAATGACCAAGACTTAGAGGGTATAAAATATTCTATACTCATAGTCCATATCCTGTCTATAGGTAGGAAGCATATTCTGACTTAGTCATTTGGGTCTAACATCATTCATTGCCTTTGATCTGAATTCTGTTATCTTTTGGTATTGTCTTTATATTGTAATTAATTTTTATATGTGTGTATTTTTTTCTGATTCTATCTTCTTTGCTCTTTATTGGTTTATCTATGTTTTTCTATATTTCTTTGATTTCTTCATATTCATCATTTCCTGAGAGACAGCAGGCATCATTGCTAAGGAAGGTCTGTGGAGTCAGGACAAACTTTTCAAGTCTCCCTCTTATATATCCTGGCTCTGTGAACTCTGGGCCCTCACTTAATCTTGCTGTGCCCAGGCAGTACTCTTTAAATCTGTAGAATATTTGCCCTTCTACATAGATAGAAGGAGTTTTCTCATCAGGGAGATCTCTAAACTGAGGAAATAACAGTTCCCCCCCAAAACAACAACAACCAAAACTGACCTTACAGCATGGTAATAGTATATTACATTTGAATTCCGCAGTTTATTCAGCCATTCCCCAGTCAGGGGGGGGTCACCATTTTCCCCCAACTTTTTGCTGCTAGACACTCGCTGATATAAGTATTTTAGTGTACACTGTACCCTTTCTGTGATTGCCCTTTTTAATATGTTCCCAGTCATAGGTTCAGGTGATCATTAATGTTTATTCACTTTAGTCAGTTTGTTCATATAATTCCAAATTGGTAACCAGAATGACTGAATCAATCCACAGCTTGACCATCACAATACTAATCACCCAGTTTTTCTACATATGCACGAAAATTGACTGTTCCAGTCTTTGCTAGTTTGACGAATTGGAGGTGAAACCTCAGAATTGTTTTAATTTGTGTTTCTCTTAGCGGTGGTGATTTGGAGCATGTTTTTGTTGAGGGTATCATACTTACTTTATTTCTTCTGAAAACTCGTTTATACCTTTTGGCCCCTTACCATTTGGGAAATAGTTCTTAGTCTTATATGTTTGTGTATATTCACTCTGTACTTGATACAAAGATTTTTAAAATTATGTGATCAAAAATTTAGGTCAAATATCCTTTTGGAATTTTTCTGGCATAAGGCATAAACCTATTTTAATCTGTTTTCTGCCAAACCACTTTCTAGTTTTCCTATAAATTTTTGTTGAATAGAGGAATCTCTCCATTTATTTACTTTGGGGCTCTTCCTTATATATTTCTTTCCACTGACCTTTTTCTTGTTTTTAATCTAATTTTGATAATTATTGCTTTTTAAAATAATTTGAGTTCATCCAATACTATTTATCTTTCATTTCTATTTTAAAGATTATTTCCTGTGAAATTCTTGGCCTTTTATTCTGCCAAATGAATTTTACTGTTGTTTTATTTCAGTCTATAAGTTAATGCCTTGGTGGTTTGGTATAATGCTAAATATGTAGATTAATTTAGTATTATTTATTATATTGATGTAACTCAGGTATGTACATTAGCTACGTCTCTGTTTAGATCTTTATTTCTGTAAATAGTGCTTTTTAAAAGATATGTTTATATAAGTCCTATATATGTCACATAGTTGACCTCCCAAATATTTTATATTTTTTGTAGTTATTTGGAATGGAATTTTTTTTTCTGTTACTCTATTGATTTTGGTTTCTAATATAAAGTCAGTCAGCAGGCATTTATTAAGCCTAGTAGCTGGTAGATACTGTGCTCTATATGTAAATACTGATGCTTTTTTATGTCTATATTTTCTGTTTTCTGCTTCACTAAAGCTATTAATCATTTCAATTACTTTCCTCATTGATTCTTTAGGATTTCCTTAGTAAACCATTATATCATATGCGTATAGGGATACTCTTTCCTTCCTTTTGCTAATGTCTATTTAATTTCCTTCTTGTCTTGTTACTTTAACATTCCTAGTACTATGTCAAAAAATAGTAAAGACAGTCTTTTTTCTCTTGAATTCGGTAACTTACACTGTTACTCCTTTGACTATAATGTTAATTCTAGTCCAAGCAAGTGGTGCAGTGAAGAGATTTCTCGACCTGAGAGTCAAGATGACCTGAGTTCAAATGTGACCTCAAACACTTTACTAGCTCTGTGACCCTGGTCAAGTCACTTAGCCTCTGTTTACCACAGTTTCCTCCACTGTAAAATGGAGGTTACAAGGATCAAATGAAATAATATTTACAAAATGCCCAGCACAGTACCTCGCACATATTAGATACTTGATAAATGCTTGTTTCATTCTTTCTTGGCTTTAGATAAATACTTCTGATCATATTAAAGGACTTGTCTGCCATGCCAAAGCATTTCATTGTTTTAACATGAATAATTGCTGTATTTTGTTGAAGGCTTTTTCTGTATCTGTTGATGTAATCATGTGATTTTGCTATAGATATGATTAATTATGCCAATTATTTCCTAATGTTGAAACATTCTTGCATTGGTGATTAATTTTTCAGACAAGTGCTGTTACAGAAGCTCAAAAACTGATGATTCAAGCAGCAGATCTTCTGTCCGCAATTCACAATTCATTACATCATGGGATCCAGGCACAGAATGATACTACAAAAGGAGGTAATCATCCTTTTTCTTCCTGTTCTTTTTCAGGAACATAATGCCAGGCAGTACTCAGTTTACAAACAAACTTTGGAACACAGCACATGTGTAAGTTTCTTGGTTCTTGTGATGCCTTTTCTTATAGAAACAATGAAAAGACCCACTAGGTGCTCCAGTTAACCAGTGAAAGTTTGTTCTAATCATCATATAACTGAAGAGTAGTAATGGCTCACATAGCATTTTAAGGCTTAATAAAGTCCCTTCTTCAGAACAACCCTGAAGTAGTCTGTGGGTATGTGATTGCATCACTGATGAGGAAACTGATCCAGAGAGGCTAAGTGACTTGCCCATAGTTACAAAGTTGGTGTCAGCAGGGGTCTGAACCCAGGATTCCTGACTCTAAGTGTTTTTTCCACTAATCAAAAGAATCTTAACTTCAAATCACTATCTATAAAAATATTCTGTTAGGAAAATTAATTCTGAGTTCCATCTTGAGGGACACATCTTCCTTTCTATACCCCTGGCAATAGGAGTACAAGTCTTCTATCTCAAGGCACTAGCTATGACTTACATGGCCCAATGCAGGAGCTTTGGGAGACCTTGGGAGAACCAGGAAGGGATCATTAACAAAATCTATCCAGACATTGTTTGTTTTCCCTGTTCTCTCTTGTTCTCCCTCAAAGCAGCTAGAGCTTAGGCAGAGAAGTGGTGATTGAGTGCTTGGAATGGGATTTAATGCTTGGGTAGCTTTATGGAATTTTCATGACTTTGCCTTGCCCTGAGATAAGCCCTACTGCCAGCTGTTTTTGGAAAGTTGAGATTGGTGAGAGGAAACTAGGGTATGAGGGTGAAGAACAAAATGAATATAGTATATTTTGTCTTACTTCTTTTCACTGTCACCATAGAACCCACTGCTTAGGTTGAAACCCTGAAACTGGTACAGTATGAGAAACTGAATGTATCAGTCTTGATGGTTGTGGTGATGGGGGGAGTAAGGGTGGATAATACTGTGTCCACGGAATGGAAGAAAGCCTAGTTAGTAAGGATCTGGAGTTATTTTGTACAACCTAGGAGAAATATTTACTATACAGACAGTGTAGTACCTTGAAATAGAATAAGATTATTTTAAAGGTTGAATGTACTGTACCTCACAAATCTAGACTATTTGTTTGCTTGTGCACATCTTACTGCCAGCACACTGTACCAAGCAGAACTCCTTGAAATACTTAAAAACATTAATGAAAAGGCATCAACAGTTGGGTCTTATAAAGTGATTACTGTTAATGTAGCTTAAAATATAACATGGATTTGTATATAACTTTATGTTTCAGGGTATTTTAACCTATTTGGGGGATTGTGTATTTAATTAGAGTGATTTCACAAGGTCCAAATGTGGTCTTTGGCTGTTGCATGTGAGTATTTATTAAGTAAAAACTTCTGGCAGGAATCAAATAGACAGGAACTGGCAAGGTAACAAAGCCTTTGCAACCCATTGACTGTTTTCCAAATCCTGTCCAACTTACTTAGTTCAGTGTATATGATCATTTTTATTTTAATAACAGGCCTAATTTTATAAGCCATCTGCCTGAATATGGAGAAATATGTTTCATAAGAAGGTATAACCTAAAACTTGGTCTTAACTAATCAATTTCTAAATCCTTATTTTTGACATCTGATTCTTTTTTAATCCTGTCACTTGTTCTGCTCAGCTATAAACAGAACATTTTGTTACCAACTTTTTTTTAATCCAAGAAGGCTTTGTTATTTTCTACTAGTAGTAAAGACCAACTTTCTAACTAGATCTTTTTTTTTCATAATTTATTTATTTACTTTTAGTTTTCAACATTCATTTCCACAAGATTTTGAGTTCCAGATTTTCTCCCCATCTCTCCTCTACTCCCCACCCCACCCCAAGATGGCAAACATACTGCTTACCCCTTCCCCCAATCTGCCCTCTCTTATATTCCCCCATCAGTACCCTTCTCCCTTACTTTCTTGTAGAGCAAGATGGATTTCTATACTCCATTGCCTGTATATCTTATTTCGTGGTTGTATGTAACAACAGTTTTTTAACATTTGTTTTTAAAACTTTGAGTTCCAGGTTTTCACCCTTCTTCCCTCCTCACTGGGAAAACAAGCAATTCAGTATAGGTTATATATGTGTAGTTATGCAAAACATTTACATAGTAGTCATATTGTGAAAGAATATCTATATTTTCCTTCCATCTTATCCCGTCCCTGGCTTATTCTTTTTTCTCCTTGGACCCTGTTCCTTTTCAAAAATGTTTCCTTCTGACTATCCCCTCCCCCAATCTGTCCTCTCTTCTATTATTCCCCCCCTTCTCATCTCTTTCCATCCATACTTTCCTATAGGGTAAGATACCCAATTCAGTGTATGTGTTATTCCCTCCTTAAGCCAAATCTAATGAAAGTAAGGTTGACTCATTCCCTTTCACCTCCCTGCTCTTCCCCTCCATTGTAATAGTTTTCTCTTGACTTTTTAATGTGAGATAATTTACCCTATTCCATCTCTCCCTTTCTCCTTCTCCCAATATATTCCTCTCTCACCACTTAATTTTATCTTTTACATATCATCCCTTTCTTATTCAACTCACCTGATGCCCTCTGTCTGTGTATATATACACACACATATATACATGCACACACATATACCCACCTATACATACATATATGTATATATAAATACACCCACATACATATATGGATACACCACACACATATTCACTTCAACTATACTAATACTGAGAAAAGTCTTAGGAGTTATAAATATCATCTTTCCATGTAGGAATGTAAACAGTCCAACTTTAATAAGTTCCTTATGATCTCTCTTTCCTGTTTACCTTTTCATGCTTCTCTTGCTTCTTGTATTTGAAAGTCCGATTTTCTGTTCAGCTCTGGTCTTTTCATCAAGAATGCTTGAAAGTCCTTTATTTCATTAAATGTCCATATTTTTCCCAAACATTATATTCAGTTTGCTGGGTAGGTCATTCTAATCCTAGCTCCTTTGACCTCTGGAGTATCATATTCCAAGCCCTTAATGTAAAAGCTGCTAGATCTTGTGTTATCCTGATTGCGTTTCCACAATACTCAAATTGTTTCTTCGTGACTGCTCGCAGTATTTTCTCCTTGACCTGGGAACTCTGGAATTTGGCTTTAATATTCCTAGGAGTTTTCTTTTGGGGATCTTTTTCAAGAGGGCATCAGTGTATTCTTTCAATTTCTATTTTACCCTCTAGAATATCATGGCAGTTTTCCTTGATAATTTCTTGAAAGATGATGTCTAGGCTCTTTTTTTGATCATGGCTTTCAGGTAGTCCAATAATTTTTAAATGATCTCTCTTAGATCTATTTTCCAGATCAGTGGTGTTTTTTTTGTTTTTGTTTTAAATTGATTTTTTTATTTACTTTTAGTTTGCAAGATTCAGTTCCAGAATCCCTTGAGTTTCACTTTTAGTTTACAAGATTCAGTTCCAGAATCCCTTGAGTTTCAAATTTTCTCCCTTCTCTCCCCCCTCCCCGCATGGCGGCATGCAATAAAGTATAGGATCTATAAATACTTTCACATTGGATATTAGTCTGGTTGTATAGAAGGGTTGTAACTGATGGAATGAACAATGGGAAAAAAGAAGTCAGTGGTTTTTCCAATGGGATATTTCACATTGCCTTCTATTTTTTCATTCTTTTGGATCTGTTTTATAAGCTCTTGCTTTCTCATAAAGTCATTGGCTTCCATTTGCTCCAATCTAATTTTGAAGGAATTATTTTTTTCAGTGAGTTTTTGAATTTCCTTTTCCATCTGTCCAATTTTGCTTTTTTAAGGTATTCTTCTCCTCATTGGCTTTTTGGACCTCTTTTACGATTTGAGTTAGTCTATTTTTTAAGGTCTTATTTTCTTCAGTATTTTTTTGGGTCTCCTTTAGCAAGCTGTTGACTCATTTTTCATGATTTTCTTGCATTACTCTCATTTCTCTTCCCAATTTTCCCTCTACTTCTCTTACTTAATTTTCAAAATCCTTCTTGAGCTCCTCCATGGCCTGTGACCAATTCCTGTTTTTCTTGGAGGCTTCGATGCAGGATTTTTAACTTTGTTGTCTTCTTCTGGTTTTACGTTTTGATCTTCTTTGTCGCCAAATGACACATCAGTAGTCTGAATTCTCTTCCTCTGTTTGCTCATTTTGCCAGCCAGTTACTTGACTTTTGAGCTCTTTGTCATGATACAACTCTGCTTGCAGAGTGGAGAGTATTGTGTCCAAAATTTCTGGGGTGCTGCGCAGCTGTTGTCAGAGCTTGCCTCTAGGCACCTGCTTCAGAACTGTAAGGGGGATTCCCTCCCCACAGCTAGCATTAGCCATGCCAGCGCTCCTCCTCACCCCAGGACCACCACCTGAGACTGCGACCCAGATCCAAGCAGGGCAAAGAAAGAGAATCCTGCTTCAGTGCCAGCAGAGAGATTCCTGCAATTGCCCTCTGGTCAGCCACTTGGTCACCCCACTATCTGTGGGCTTGGAGCCTTGGAAGCAGCCACTGCTACCATTTCCTGCTGCCGCTACTGTGGCTACTGCCAAGCCGCTGCCATCTCTATTGCCCCGGGGGCAGGGGCCACACCGCACTCTTCTCTCACTCAGGTCCAACAGAGTTTCCCCACTGACCTTTTACTTTTTCTTTGGCATTTATGGGTTCAGAAGTCTGGAAACTACCACAGCTTCCAGTGATTCAGTCCCCTGAGGTCTGCTCCAGCTGGTCTGTGCTGTTGGTCAGTGCCAGCATGGCCCATGCAAGACTACACTCCACTTCTAGCCCACTGTGGTAGACACTTCCTGTTGGCCTGCCAGGCTGACTTAAGTGGGAAATTTGTTTCACTCTGTCATTTTGTGGGTTCTGTAGCTCTAAAATTTGTTTAGAGTCATTTTTTACAGGTATTGGAGGTAATTGGGGGCAAACTCAAGTAAATTCTTGCCTTCAGGAAGCTCACATTCTAATGGGAGAGACAACGTGCTAGTAATTATGTATATGTAAGATATATACAGTGTGAATGGAAGTTGTAAATATTAGGAAGGCTCTAGGTGGGGCAGGAGGGGGAGGAAAGGAACTGAGGGAGGTTTCCTGCAGAAGGTGGGGTTTGAGCTGAGTCTTGAAGAAATATAAAGAAACTGGGAGTCAGAGCATTCTCAGCTTGGGAGACAGCTAGTGAAAAGGCTGTGAGAAAATGGAGAATCAAGAGCTAGAAAGTCATCCTGTGTAAGAAATAGTGTTTAGGCCAGTTTAGCTGGATCTTTGTGTATGTGAAGGGGAATAAGTATAAGAAGACTGGAAAGGCAGAGAGGAGCCAGGACGTCAGTCAGTAAAGTTATTAAATGCCTACTCTGTGCCAAGTACTAGGTATAGAAGGCAAAAAACAGTCCTTGTTTCCAAGTAGCTTATAGTTTAATAGGGGAGATAAGGTGCAAACAGCTAAGGTGGATAAATTGGAGATTATCAATCAAAATAAGACACTAGAATTAAGGAGTATCAGAAAAAACTTCCTGTAGAATTTGGGGTTTTAGCTTGGACTAAAAGGAAGGTGGGATTGTTAGGAGGTAGAGATGAAGAGAGAGACTTCCATGTGTAGGGAACAGTGAAAATGCTCAGAGTTGGAAGATGAGATTTCTTTTGCAAGTAACAGTAAGGAGGCCAGTGTCACTGGATTGCAAAATATGTGGAATAGTGTAAGATTAGAAAATTGGAAAGGTTGAGAGGGAAGGACTATGGAGGAGGGTCAAGTTGTAAAGGGCTTTACATGCCAAATAGAATTTTATTTTTTATTCTGGAGGTGATAAGGAGCCACTGGAATTTAGGGGCCTTTACGTGTCAAAGCATTTTATATTTGATCATGCTGGATCTCATTGGGTAGGAGAATGACATGGTCAGAAATTGCTTTGGCAGATGTGTAGAGGACATATTGGAGAGAAGAGAGACTTAAGTTAGGGAGAACATTTGTGAAGCTGCTATAAGGTGATAAGGCCCTGAACTGACTGGTAGCTGTGTAAGTAGAGAAGGGGACAGATGTGAGGGTTTGTAGAAGTGTTAAAAAGACAAGATTTGGTAATTGATTGCAGTGAGGGGAGAATGAAGTCTAGGATGAAAGCTGAAGTTTTACAAATCTGGAAGACTGGAGGACAGTGGAACCCTTAACATATACAGGAAAGTTTACAAGAGGGGTGGCTTTGGGGGTTGGAGGGATGGGGAAGTTAAGTTATTTTGGGCATGTTGAGTGTGAGGTGCTTATGGGTCATCTGGGGAGAAATCCAATAGGCAGTAAGTGTGGCAGAACTGAAACTCAGGAAAGAGACGGGTTGGATATATAGTACTAGCAATCATCTACAGAGATAATTAAAGCCATGGCGTCTGATGAAGTCTCCAAATATGAAAGTGAAGAGAGAAGAAAAGAAGGTCCAGGCCAGAACCTTAGAGTATACCTACAATTAGGTGATATAATACGGACCTAACAATAGAGTTTGAGAAGGAATCATCAGACAGGTATGAGAACTATTATGAATGATTTGCAGAATCTTTCTCAGAACAGAAAGGAATTCCTGACAAAAGAAAAAAGCCAAATATCAGTGGATGAAATTTTTCATCTGTAGGTATTAGAAGGTTGACAAAGAAAAATGTAAACATCAGATAATGAAAGTGTAGAAGATGTATGTAGTTGATGAAGAGATTGAGAAGTTAACTTGGCACATTTGAAGACAGTAATTACTTTAGCACTACTGGTGAGGATGGTAAAGTAAAAAAGAAAACCAAAAGGACTAAGAATACCAATGAGGGTATGAGGAATCGGGCTTGTAAGGTAGTGATGATGATTACTTCAGTGATTTGGATAAACTGAAATCTCCTTGGTGTTCATATGGATGAAGAATTTGAGGAGATTAATGAAGCTGGAAGTGCATTCATGGATGTACTGAATGAAGACAATGAAAGTATTCTAGAACTAGATGATGAAGCAGCACCAAAGTTAGCATCTTGAAAAAGCAGATGATGTTGACTTTGCTGGATCACTTCAAGGACCAAGACAGAACAAGAAGCAAGTTTATTTCTCTCTGGTGAAATGTTTGGTCAGCTGCTGAATGAAAATGTTGGATAAAAGTTTGGTAAGGTTGGGATGAATGCCATGCCTAATAAGGATTCAAGTATCAAACAACTTAGATGGGGAGGCTGAAAGAGATGATTAAGACAGAAGAAAGAAAAACTTCAGAAGTTTCCAAAAAAAAATATGCCAAAAAAAAGGAAAAGGGAAAAAATACTTTTTTTTGAAGAGCCAATTATTTATAATATAGAAATTCAACTTTTAATTTTTTCTCTTAACTTTTTTAAATTTAATTTTATTTTGCATCTTCCAGGCTATTAATTTAGTTTGTAATAAACAACAAAATTTTTCATTTCACTGGTGAGAAAACACAGAGGGCCAGATTGATTGAATGACTTGGCTACTAAGGTCATACACCTGCTTTAGTGGAAGAGTCAGGAATAAAAGACTGTGTTATGATGTAATTGGCAGATACTTAACGTAATAAATTTAAAATGCAATAATATATAGAGAACATTATATTTTAAAGCTGAGCCAACATGCTGCCTGAAGGAATCATTATATGTGATTTAGTTGCCCCAGTTTCTATTCAAGTTTGGACACCACTGCCCCAGAGCAGGGGTATTGTTTTTTCGTCAGCTGCAAAACTCCCAAGTGGAACCTAAATCAGATTAAAGTACAATTGGGAAATGTTTAACAAAATAAATAAAAGTATGATACAACAACAACAACAACAACAAAAAAAGACTGTGTTATATTCTTACATCATCAGTTGTAGTACATTATGCTTCTATTCCGGTGAAGAAGCATTCTTGTGTGGTGGTTTATGAGACCCAGTTGCTTTGTTCTTGGAAACAGTGCCCCTTCTCCCTATTTCTATTTCCTTGCACTTTAACTAGTCCCTGATAATTTTACTTCTGGACTATTTGTAAATTTATTCAAACTTCCCTTAGTATTTATTGAATATCCATTATAAATATGTAGTGTCTATTCAAGGTAATTTAATGAAGAGGAAAACTACACAAGACATTCCCTACCTCAAAGGTGCTTATAATTTAATTGGAATGGGAAGCAAAAGGTTGATTGGGATATGTTTTTAGTGTAAGCACAGATCAAAGTATTTATAGTAAACCCAAAGAAAGAATAAGAATGTGTCTTCCCTCAACCCCAAATAAAAAACGTAATTCTGACAAAGTTTCTACTCTCTCTTGCTTAAAGTTGCCTATGTTTTCTTTAAAATCTCCAAGTGCATTATTTTGACTGTCACTGCATAATTAAGCACCCTTCACAATTGCTTGTTAACCAGAGATGGTATATATACTCTTAACTGACTTTAATACCTTATTCTGTGAATACAGCTTACTTAAATTTTCTTAAATTAAACTCTCAAGTAATCCTTCTTGGAAACCAAGTAGGATATAAATAATTTCATCTTTATTTCTTTATCAAGCCTAGTTTTAATTTCCTTTTCCAATTTGGTGGTAATCTTGCACCAGATTTGTGTGTGTGTGTGTATAGTGTGTGTGTGTGCGCGCGCACACGTGTATGCACCATTTCCTTTTGTCCTTTATAACATTAAGTCTGTAGTTAAAGTGTTTTCAAAAGAAATTTAGACTTTGTATTTATGTCAACTTGACATAATTCTTAATTAAGGACTTAGAAAACAGATTTTTGTCTTAGCTGTGTAATTTGAACAAATTATTTCCCTGGAAAAGTGCCAAAAAAAATTGAGTTTTTGGTAAGAAATTGATTAAGACTTTGGGATGAAGTTACTGTTTACCAAAGAACTGAAAATTAAAAGGGCAATTAAACTTTTTTTTTTAACCTAAAAATATTATAAACAGTAAAAACTTTGATTCTTCCTTTTATTGTTTGGCTATTGCCAATTATGTACATAATAATTGTAGATTATTGTAATAATGTAGATAATATTTATTTTGGCTGAACTGAGGTGAAACAGTATATACAAGAAATGAGATTCATTTGATTAGCATATAATTTGTTTTTAGTAGGGTAAGTGGGACAGAAGATTTTATACTTTTAAGGAATTGGTTTCAAAAATGTGTGTTCAATTGGATTGTTAGGATGTTTAAACATGAAAAAGTATTATACAAACAATATGCTCATAGTATCCATTTCCCATTAATACTTATTTAACATGATATTTTAGTTTTCTTTTGAGTTGCTGCTTATTACTTAACCTATTGCTTCTATTTCAAAGCTGAAAAGTATGGTATTAAGATGAAAAAAAAGTAATCATGGACATCATTTCAGATGTACATTCGACAATACTTTGAAAATGAAAATGTTTATACCTATGTTCAAAGACGCAGTTCAGTTCAACAAGCAGTTTAAAAGTGCCTATTTTATATGGCACAGTGGACCTGGAATCAGGAAGACCTACGTTCAAATCTGGCCTAGACACATCATTTGTGCAACCATGGACGTGTCACTTAACCCTGTTTGCCTCAGTTTCCTCATCTATAAAATTACCTGGGAAGGAAATGGCAAGGTACTCCAATATTTCTGCCAAGAAAACCCAAAAAGGGATCACAAAGAGTTGGACATGACTAATAACAACTGAACAACAGTTTTATATATATATATGCAAGGCACTGTGATGAGCCCCAGGGATACAGAGCCAAAACAGAAACATTTGCTGCTCTTAGCACACATTCTGCCGAGGAGTTAAAACATGTACACTGGTCAGTCAGTGTGGGCTAATATAATTTGAGGAAGGAGCAGACACACCAATAGCTGTGGGGTAAGGACGGGCTTCGGGTAGAGGGGCACTTGAGTTGAGCCCTGAAGGAAGCTAGGGGGTCTTAAAAGGCACAGAGATGGGAAATGGAATACTGAGTTTAGAGATCAGCTTGTAAATTAATTTAGCTGGAAAATAGAGCGCACAAATGGGGATAATATGAAGCAATTCTGGAAAAGTAGGTGGAAGCTTTATTGAGGAAGGCTTTCAATATCAGCCTGAAAAATGTGTATTTTAAAGGTTCTAAGGAGCCAGTGACAATTTCTAAACAGGGCAGTGTTTGAATTAGATCTCAAAAAGAATATTAACTTGAGGGGCAGCTAGGTGGTGCAGTGACTAGAGTACTGGCCCTGAAGTCAGGAGGACCTGGATTCAAATGTGGCCTCAGACACTTGACGCTTAACCTAGCTGTGTGACCTTGGGCAAGTCAGTTAATCCCAATTGCCTTCTTCCCTCCAAAAAAAAAGAATGTTAACTTGACAGCTATGTGAAAGATATGTAAGAGAGATGAGAAACCAAAAGTAGAGGCGAATTAGGAGTCAGGATTCTGGCCTTTTGCCTATAAACAATAAATGTCAAGGTGACGTGGAGGGGAAAAACCTGCTTGAATATGTACTTTAAGATGTTCTAGGGGGGCGGAGCCAAGATGGCGGCGTAGCAGCAGCAATATATCGCAGCTCTCACATAGCCACCCCAAAATACCCATGGAATAGGATTCTGGACCAACCTAGAACTTCAAAATGCACACAAAGATACTTCCCACTAAAGTCAGCTCGGCTACGAGGAACCATATCAGCACTGCAAACCGAAACCAGCCTGGCCTGAAGCCACGCCTGTGCCCCAGGGGCGGCCAGGTGGGAGGTGCAGAGAAAGCTCTCAAAAGCTCTCAGGTGAGCGGATTAGCACCAGCTTCAAGGAGGAGGGGGGATTAGCACCAGCTGCATGAGTGGGGATTGTGAAAGAGGGAGTTATAAGCGTTCTGCCAAAAGGTCTCCAGAGCGGAAAAGCGGAGGTTTTGTACCCGCCTCCGCGTTGTAGCTTCCCGCCCTCGGTCTGCAAAAAGCAGGGGGACTGAGCGATTGTTTTCAGACCAGTGCTCTCCCGTTGAGCGGCCTGGATCCAGATCCTCGTTGTCTTGGGCCTCGGTCTTTGA
>CM053590.1:121718569-121749159 GCA_028646515.1 Pseudochirops corinnae
AAAAAAAAAAAAGATGTTCTAAAACCATGTAAAATAAAGGCAGAAAAACTGTCGTATTTATCACAAAAACTGCCCTGTCACCAAAGGCAATGTAATGTAGTGGAAAGAAGAACAGTAGATCTGGAATTAGTAGACCCTGTTTGAATCCTGTCTCTGCATGTGCAGTTTCCTGCACTGAAGTCCTTTGAAATCAAAATGCTTGATTATTCAGCTTATTTTCATGGAAAGTTTACTTCACTTCACTTTTAAGTTTGAGAGGGGGCTTTATTTAGGTTGGTGATTTGTATCACCATTTTCATAGAAAGGATTAGACCAGTTCTTTCTTATTCGTCTCCTTCACACAGGTTGTCTTTAGTTGAAATAATGGGAATTACAGAAAAAGACCTATAATCAAATTAAAGTACTTGAAGTACTATGCAGACTGTAACTCTGCTTAAAGGTAGTAGAGATCTTATTATATCCTCTATTATGTATATAATTTACACCTCCAGAGGAGCTAGTTGTAGGTCAAATGTATTGAAGTTACTAAACCTTAACAGTGTTATTATACAAGTTCAGGAACAGAAAATTACAAAATATATGGGAAAAAGCAGCATATTTACACTTGTTTGGGAAACTTTGAAGCTGGCATCTTGCTCTGCTTTACAGAGGTTCACTTAATATATTAAAATTATTTAATGCAGAGGTAAAAATTAAAAGGAAAGATGAAGGAAAAAATCTTTTTTTTTCTTTTAGATCATCCTATTATGATGGGTTTTGAGCCTCTTGTTAACCAGAGATTGCTTCCTCCTACCTTCCCTCGATATGCAAAAATAATCAAAAGGGAAGAAATGGTCAACTATTTTGCAAAACTTATAGATAGAATAAAAACTGTCTGTGAAGTTGTCAATCTAACAAATTTACACTGTATCCTGGTAAGTAGAGAAATTTCTGGTGTGAAAAAGAACTTCACTTTAGTTAATATGAATCTTTGATATTGGGACTATAAGCCTTTAGGAGTTGTTGAGTACTAAAAAGCCATTGGCTTTTTCAAGAAGGAAGTTAGTGGTCACCTTAGAGGTATTTCATTGCAGAAGTGGGAGCAGAAGTCAGATTGTGGAAGACTTGTTACATATGAAGTAAAGGTAACACACATCGGTAAACAAGAGGTTCAAGGCATTGGACAGAGGGAGGGAAAAGGAAATTGAACAGAAGTGGAAGTAGACCCAAGCAGATTTTTTTTTAATTTGAAATTGAGATACATAAGAATCACTGAAGGAGTAAGCCACATCCTGGCTTGATAGTAGTCATTTGTCCATTGATGTACAGTGTTATGTTTCTCAGCAAGAAGAATAACTAGAAACTTTATATTTGAGTTCTACCCTCTCTCTTCCCACTGAGGATGATATATGTAGCTAAGCACCTTTACTAAATTACCAACAAAAACCCAAGTATATTTTTCCTAGATCCCATAAACCTGAAGATTTTTTATTGAAATGTTATAATCTTAGAATAATGCTATAAATATATATAATTATTTTTAAAGTCTTAATGCAGTCAGCAGCTTCAGTGATAAGAATTTAGTAGAATCATTTCCAGTCCTTCGGTTGTTTTTTTTTCTGAAATAAGCAGGCTTTTGTCAGTCATTATTGATATATTAATGTTTATGCTTTGTACAAAATAAAAATAACGTTTGGAATCTATGTCATTGTAGCAAGCTTGGCTAATTTTATGAAAGAAGAGACTTAAAATTGTCCATTGTGCTTATGAATAAAATTTGGTAGTTCTCACAAAATGGACAGACTTGTTATCTTGAGATGTTTGTTGTAGCCATGAAAAAAATATTAAGCTACATCCATGTCATTATTTTTTTATATGTGAATTATGTAGTCTTTTGAATTTTTATTAATATTATAATTTTTCCCTAAATATGTACTAGGATTTTTTCTGTGAATTTAGTGAGCAATCACCCTGTGTTCTTTCAAGATCCCTCCTACAAGTAAGTTAGTTTTGAATTATCTCCCTATGCATCAAATTGTTTTATTGTTATGTATTTAAGAAAAAGAGCATAGTAAATATTTAAAGAAAATTCAGTTATTGTAGAACTGTGCTTTTAGTTGAAGAATTGATTGTTTTAATGTAAATATCAGTAAATCATTAAGACGTGCTAAATATTTTAAAAATCCATGGAAACTATTATTGGTTGCTCAAAATTTACTTTTGGCACGCTTAAGAAAATTACTTTGAAATAATGCTTTCTGTTTCCTATTTACTGTGCACTTAACAAATATGAACATTTCCATGTACAAAGAACAGAAAAAAGCCTTACAGATAAAATTATGAATCCTCTACTACATTTGCAATACTGCTTTCGAAGCATTTAAATATATTCAGTTCACCTTGCTGTTTAGCTTAGTTAGACTGGGTTCATAGATTCTAGTCTGACTTTTCAGTGAAGTTACCGTGTGCTTTTTATTTCCTACATTTTAAGTTATTTTGTTTTGGGTGAGAGCTCAGGAGCACCATTTTCTTATTCTTCCTCTAGTGTGTTATGGCCCAGAAAGGAAGTTATAACCTTCATCAGTGAATCGATAACACAATCTTTTCATGTAGATAGACATTTTTGTCATTGTCTTTCATTCTTCTGCTGTCTCTCTTTATAAAGGCTTAAATAGTCTTTCATTTCACAATAATGGCAGCTGTGTATAATACCAGGATGTGATAATCATGGAAATATTTCTAATTAATTAACATTTCCTTTAAGACTACTTTTCTAGTGGATAACAAAAAGGTCTTTGGGACCCATCTCATGCAAGACATGGTGAAAGATGCACTTCGGTCATTTGTCAGTCCTCCGGTGCTTTCCCCGAAGTAAGTATCTTAAGAAATTAATCTCCCTTTACTTATACTGTTAAGTATTGTTTACTTAAAGCAAATGACTTGACTATTTGATGATCATCTATCTTTGTCTGTTAGGCAGATACAGATAATTTTTCCACATTAGGCTTGTAATAAATGAAGTATAGAGAAAAGAGGAAATGTATTGAGTTACCTAGAAAAAGATAGAATTCATTATGAAATTTTCTTTTATTACTAACTCCAACCAATCAAAGTGACCCACTTGAAGGATTACAAATGACAAGTTTGAGCAAAGTTAATAAAGGACTAGTATAACAGGTTTGAGACTCTACTTATTCCACTTAACTTGATCTCTTTGGTTCTAGTTCTAAGTGATCAAATTTGTACTGAGTTTAAAACGAATAGAGACCACTGTAATATTGAAATGTATTTATAAATGCTATGCATGTATCATACAGCTTATGATTGGGTTATATTCTAAAGATTAGCAAATACAGTAGTGGTTTTGGAGTTTTTTCCTATAGAAACACTGCATCATGTACATGATAGTTTCCTGAATTAGCCCACAAAAGTTCAAATAATATTATAAACCTGATCCCTGGTCCTGGGAGCCAGTTAGTACAGGAGAGAGGAAGAGAAAGAATGGAATCCCCCCAACCTCCCTTTCATTAGTACTTCTTCCTTTTTCATACTTTGCTCTAACATCATAGTTCTTCAGGTATTCATTGTTTTTGTGCTGCCCTAAATCCCCCCCCCCCCCAGCAACCCATCTAGGCTTATTTATGCACCAAGGTGTTTTGTGCTCCAAAATTACCTCCAAAATGACTTTCTCCCTTAGTAAGCTAATTTGTAGCTCAATTATAAGGGAAGTAATAGAATTAATATGTACAAATGTATAAGTGACTGATAGCTTCTTTACCCTTAGTAATGTCATTGAATATAAAAATAAATATTGATTTTAATCTGGGAGGTCTTAAATTTTTTGTAGAATTCCCTTCCCTTCTTATTCTCTGTGATAAATATTTGTGCATGATTATCTTCATCATGGCGTTTTTTATTTAATGCTCATCCCCAGTACCACAAAGTGAGATGATCCAAGTGTCCTGTGAAATTAACTCTTATTGCCTTTGGATCCATGATAAAACCATCTGAGCCAATTTCTTTATCTGACTTTCCAAGAAGAAACTGTGAGCCATCCTTCCATTTAGTTGTGCCTTCCTATGTTTTGGTTTCATATATAGTAAGAGTACATCAATATTGATAGGGTAGTTGAACTAAAGTAGTAAGTTAACTTGTTAATCATTGGACAAGGATCTTCCATGAAGCACCCAAGCAGTTAAATTGATGTTTATAGAAGTCATCAGACCTATAGATCATAAATATGTTCTTCAAGAAGAGAATCAGAAGGCACTGGACATGTCTGAATAATATCACAAAGAATTTAATTGATTCTGTATTATTTGATGTAACTAATTGCTAATATAAGAGATATTCCCGTATCAGCCCTTTTCACACAGCCAGACAAGAGGAAGATAATGAGCTATTTAAACAAGATACTGATGCTAAAAAAAAAAAAAAGAAAGAAAATGGGAAATGGATAAAAAAACAGATACTAACATGTACTATTACTATTTCCTGTGATAGTTTACTTCATGTAAATTAACAGCCACAAACCTAAAAGTTTTTAGGTAATATATTAGCCAGCAAATTCTTTACCAAGCAGAGAGTTATGGCAACCAAACATAATGCAAGATCCTGTGGAAGAGCATAGTGAAAAGTTATGGGTAGTACTGCCTCAAACCAGTGAGAAGTATTGGGAGGAAAAATAGTTTGTAGAAATCTTAGGTTGAGATCCAGTTAAGCCATTTTACCCTAAGAGCATTTTAGGTTGAATTGGAAGGATGGTAATGCACAGAAAAAGGAAAAAGAACTGTCAGGATTTGATAATTTGATAATGGGCTATTTTTTTCTATCGCTGACAATGAATTTACTATATTTGGGCTCTAACATCAATTTTCAGTGTTCTATATTAGAAGTATAAATGATACTAAAGAAAACAAAGATGGAAAGAGCCACTGGACCAAGCCAAGTATGTATAGAAGAGGTCAACAATAGAGTCAAAACAATTTTAAGGATATTGGAAAAAAGTTATGAAGATAATTGGAAATAGTGGAGCATGAAGGATTGGAAAATATCATAGCAGATAATCCTGTGGAAAAAAAGGCAATCAAAAAAATACCAGTACCTATCCACCCATATGCCTACTAAATTATCTCTCTAGAATTCTGAGAACAAAGTGTACACATATCGAGAGCACCTTTTCTTTTAATATCATTTCCAGTCCCAACCCCCCTAAATCCCCACTTTGTGAGCCTTGTCTTATAACAAAGAGAAACAGTTAACTAAAACCAGTTGCCACAACAATGGCATCTAAGCACCAGTTGACACAACAATAGAACCTGGCACATACCCATGTTCCTTTCTCCACCCCCAAAAAAGGAAGATGGGGCATTTCTTCACCTCTTCCTAGGTCATCTGGTCGTCATAATTAAATACTGATTGGCTTCATTTTATTGTTCCTTTACATTATGTCTTTCTTGTCTGTGTGCTTCACTCTAAATCAGTTCGTACCTGTCTTACTATGTTTTTGTTAATTTTTCATATTCATTGTTATGATGCTGTAATATTATATTCATATGCCACAGTATATTCAGCCATTTTCCAGGATGGGTACTCATTTGTTTCCATTTCTTTGCTACCACAAAAAGTTATACCATGAAAATTTTTACTTCAAAATACAAAGGCTTTCTTTCTGCAATGTGATCTTTGGACCAAAGGGTATGAATACTTTAGTCACTTCATACATAATACTAAATTGTTTGGTGGAAGAGTTGAACCAATTCAGTGTTGTACCAGTAGTTTTAGTATAGTAGACAGGATTTTATACCAGTGATAATCTTTAGTAACTACATTTTTACATCTACATGGTTGATGAAAAGGTGCACAGAATACAAGATTTGAGTGTGCTTGATTGCTGGGTTGTATTTTTTAAGCCTTTGAATCAGCAGAACAAAATGTATCCTTCAGAATCATTCTGTAGGTGTATACCAAGGGTATCCAGGCATTATACTAAGATGTCTTGATAGAAACAAGAGATATAACTTTGTTCGTCGATTTGCTGATTGTTAATAAAGCATTAAATAGGTGTATGCTTGCTTGCCAGATCTGTTTGCCAGTTACAAAGGATGATCGATGCAGAGTCAGTTTGAATGAGGTTTTTTTTTTAAATGTGAGATCCTCCAGCTGTTCCTGTTTATAGATGACATGTTGATTGCATTGGGCCCCACCCAATTGCAAAGTCACCTAAATGAGATTTACAACACTCAAGAGTTTGATGTAGCAGTCTATGAAGGAAAAACTTAAGTGGATAAAAAATATCTGTGGTCTAGACTATCCATATAGTTGCATGGACAGTCTGTAGAGCTAAACTCTCTATTTATATCTATATCTATATCTGTTTCTCCATTCATATGTTTTAGTGCAGATGTACAAGAATGTGGCCCATGAAATGAATAAGACTATTGGGCTCAATTACATTTTGATAATCATGTGGGTACTTTAATAACCCCAAGCCTTACCCTGATAACAAAAAAAAATCATCTTTTATAAACACAATATAATGATAGGTGGCTTTGAATCATGGGTTAAAAAAATCTCTGAAGAATCAAAATTGTGGGTTACTCAAAAAGACATTAGTTAGAGACATGGCAAGCATAGTCTGCAAACATATTACCAATAACAAATTGTTATTTAAGAAGTAAAATAAAAAGAGAGGTATGATCAAAATGAAAATTGATGAAATAACAAAACATAATAGAAGTACACACACACACACACATACATACATACACACACACACACACACACACACATCCATCCATCCATCCTGTGTGTTAAATTAGAATTGCTATAATATTGAGACCCAGAAGAAGGCCCCAGAACCTATGGGTGAATCCCCAGGGGAATTTATTGAAGCCATTTGGACGTCATGGTCACAGGATAAGAAAGCATGTATGAGTTGTGAACTGATTTATTGGAGAGAGATTGTTGAGATTAGAGATTCCTTAAAGCATATTAATGTAAATGCAGATAAACTTCATGGAATTTCAGACAGTATCATTTGATGTGAAAAATTTAGTTTACTTGAGACATTTTTGATAGCAGAAATTTTATAGTTAGGCCTCATTTTGTGAAAGTTCATCCACCCAGCTTAGCTACCCTAAGTGTCCCTGCCTCCTTAGCTTCTTTTATTCTAAATTTGATCCCCCAGTTCTCTGAAAATCTCAAGTTTCCTTCTTATGATGGCAACCATGATGGAGAGAACAATTTTTTTTTTGGCCTGGTGCCACATAACTATATAAGGTGGCATTTGTTGGCCTTTTACTGTTCCCTACCATTTTATGCTCTTCTTGCGGTGTTTTTTTCTTCTCTACTTTTGTTTTAGGTTTGCCAGAGGCACCCACAGGCATATAGTCCTGTTGATGGTACTTAGATTTAAAGAAATTGCTGATCCTTGTCCCAAGCCAAATATAGTTTAATTTAATTTCCTGACAATTGTCTTACAGGTGCTGTCTGTATAATAATCACCAGGCTAAGGACTGTATTGACTCCTTTGTTACTCACTGTGTTCGGGTAAGAATTCACTTAGCATAGACAGCATAGCCTAGCAGGTCACTATAATGTGGGTAAAATACAATGTGGGATATAATCTCTCAGTATTAGTATTTTGTAGTGTGTGTTAGCTAATCTGTTTTGTCACCCAGTTTCACCAGTAATTAATAGATTTCTGTCACCTCCTATTTGAACTTTAGTAGATGCTCTATGACTTAAGTCACCATATTTTCCATCATAAAAATAAGGGCATAAATAGGCCAGTGATCAGTCCTATTTCTTTTTCAAAACCCTGATAGCATATTTTTTTAACTTGAAATTGAATGGTTCCCCCAAATCTGAAACTTAAAATTGCCATATTCCTGTCAATATCTAAATGCATTTATGGAGATACCTCACTCCAAAGCATAAAAACCACTTTTTAATTTGGTTTATAATATTCTAAAGCTAAGCTACAATTTATGAATAACTTGAGAAGTAATAGATTATTTTTATTTCAAAAACTTTTGTTTTTGTGAACAGTTTATTAATTTTGGCACCACTAATGTGGGATTTGTTAAATTTATACCTGCTCCTTCCCAATTAATTACCTCCAAATAAATGGTTTTACTAAGCAAATTAATAATGCAAATAAGATTGTAAGAAAAAAGGTTGAAATTTAGATGCTCAGTGGATTATTTACAAAGTATAAACTCTTTGAAAGCCATCTTCAAGTACTTTGAATTGATATGTTCAATGAACGCTTAAATTGAATTACCTCCTGTGTAGCTTGTGTAGCTCCTGTCTCAGTACCTCCTGATAGATGCTTAAAGAGAGAAAAAGTTTAGAGAGGATAGTCAGCCTCCTGGAGCTGGTCATACTTATTGTACATAACTTGTATCTATTAAATAAACTCCCACAAAGCACTTTACTAGGTGGCTCTTTGGTCTTATTCTGGCTGCTGTATTATATGCAAATACAGACTCTTGCTTTTTTATTCCTGGTCATGCAACCAGGTTTTTTGTTTGTTTTTAATGCTTGAAAAAAATTCCACTTCCGTTTCCCAGTAGCACTCCCCAATAGAAGCAGAAACTCGATGTGTTTCTTCAGTCCTCTGAAGTCAAGATTAGGCCCTGCATTTGATCTGAGTTCTCTGAGTTGTTTTGCCTTACTGTGATCATTGTATATGTGGATCTTTTGTTCCTGCTTATTATGTTCTGTATGAATATGGAAAGTCTTCACAAGTTTTTCTGAATACGATTGTATTCATTGTTTATTATGGCACAGTACTATTGTGATGCCACAGGTTTAATCAGCTGTTCTTCAGTCATTTGGACCCACTTTTGTTTCTACTTTTTTGATATCTCAAAGTGCTGTTACAAATATTTTGTAATATATAGGATGTTCTTTCTGTCATTATTATTTCTTTTTTGTCATTAACTTCTTTGAAGTCTTTAATAGATCATTGCGTCAAAGGGTATGAACACTAGAATCACTTTACTTATAGTATTATATGGGCCAGTTCACAGTTTTACCAATAGTATATTAATGTTCCTGTTTTCTCATAACTCCTTTACTGACTGTTTCTATTTTTAATCACCTTTGCTAATTTATTGAGTATGAAATGAAACCTCAGAGTTCTAAATTTTTAGTTATTTAGAGCACTTTTTATATAAGCTTAGTGGTTATTTTCATTTTTTTTCTTCTAAAAACTATCCTTTGACTACTTGTATATTATGGATTTTTTGTATGTTTGTGTTAATCCCATGTATATCCTGGTTGTCAGACTTTTATCCTAAATATTTCAGACAGATTTTCTTCCTAATTAACATAGTTCCCTGTATCCTAGCTGCATTGATTTTGTTAGTGAAAAAGGTTTTTTAAATTTTATATAATTGAAATTATCATTTTTGATCATCTTTATTTTATACTCAGTAAAGAGTTTTCCCCCTAACTCCTTTGAAAAAAGTACCTCCTTCCATTCTCCTCAGTTTTTTTTAAATATTGTGAACTATTTCTGTTTATCTTATAATGTATTTGGCCTAAATGGTGTAGTTTACAGAACACTAAAAGTCAAGAAATGAATCCCATTCTTACTACTATCACTGTGTAACCACTGAGCAAATCATTTGGTTTATATTGCCAAAATGAGAGTAATCATACTTATTTTTACCCATATTACAGGGTGGTTGTATGAATCAGAAAAGATAATCTCTATAAACATAAAGTGATAGGTTCTTTCAAAAAGTGTTATACTATTCTTTCTCTTCCCCACTCCCTCATATCCCACAAAAAATCCATAGTCTGAATATGATGACGTTTTATAGTTTGAATTTATTCAAGAATATTATGGGGAAAAAGTAAGATTAGAAGGATCAATATTCAAGTCTCTTGCATGTAAGAAAAGGCACTTAGCACAAATTGGCCTGAAATAAGCAGGAAAGGAACTCTACCCTCCTCAGTATTCACAGCTCTTTATAGCAAGGCATAGTTTTAAAAATTTAGGCTAGACTTTGACGAATATATGCAGAACACATAGAAACCTCAGAAATAGCTACTTTGTTTTCACTGTTGGTAACTCTGATTTTATATATATTTATATATATACACACACACATATATAGGCATTTTATCCTAATACCAGATGTTAAAAATCTTGTAAATGTCAAATTTCTATAATGTGAATTCTTTAGATTGAATTTCACATTAATGCTTAACAAATGGTATGTATTTCAGCCATTCTGTAGTCTTATTCAGATCCATGGGCATAACAGGGCTCGTCAGAGAGATAAACTGGGTCATATTCTTGAGGAATTTGCTACCCTGCAGGATGAGGTAAGTTAGAGCAACAAGTTTTTTCCACTAGAAAAGTACACTTACAAGATGAATTTTTTGTTAGCAAAATGATTATGGTTTGTTTTGTTTGTTTGTTTTGCTTTTTGGAGAGGGGAAGGCAGGTCAGTTGGGGTTAAGTGACTTGCCCAAGGTCACCGGGCTAGTAAGTGTTAAATGTCTGAGGCCAGATTTGAATTCAGGTCGTCCTGCCTCCAGGGCTGTTGCTCTATTCACTGCCCTACCTCGCCACCCCAAAATGATTGCATTCTTTAAAAACCATTCCAGATCTGAGTCAGCATTTTTATTTTACTCTGTCTCATAGTGTATATAATATTTAAAGAGCAAATATAAAGTGTTTCATTGAGAAAAGAGTCCAATTTGAATTCATGATTTTTATGGAAGATGGGATTGTTTTTTCTATTCTGTTCATTTATTGTTCTGCCTTATTTTCTTTTAAGTTTCTCCACTATCTTATTTAAAATTCTTTTTTATGACAATGTTTTAAAATATTTTATTCTAATAGGCAGAGAAAGTTGATGCTGCACTTCACAGTATGTTGTTGAAACAGGAACCTCAAAGACAACATTTGGCCTGTTTAGGTACCTGGGTCCTTTATCATAACCTTCGAATTATGATACAATATCTTCTAAGTGGCTTTGAATTGGAACTATACAGTATGCATGAATACTACTACATATATTGGTAAGGGAACACTGTTTAAAGTTGTATGTTAAGAAGATGGAAAGAAGAAACCATTGCAAAATATTTTTGCAAGTTACTTTTCCATTGTGTATATTTGAACTCTGTGAATCAAGTAGAATTATTTAGAATCTCGAAAAATAGTTTGTTGTAGTCTCAGTGTTGATACTTAATAGGTTTGGGACCATAGGTGGGTTATTGCATCTCTCTGAGCATTGTGTTTGTCATTTATAAGATGAGGATAGCACTTGCACTGACTGCTTCACTTGTTTGTTGTAAAGAAAGAACTTGTAATACTTCAAAGTTCTGTATAAATGTAAAGTTGTTGCTCAGGCTGATAATATTATTGTGGTTATATCCTTTTAAGTATTATGACTCATATATTACCTAACATTTGTATATTATAGTCAGCAGCAAAAAGAAACGAAAGCTTAATCTCATATTTGCTGGTCTTTTTCTTCTAGCTGATTTTACAGTACCATTATTAAGCCATAAGATTCAGGTAACCTAGTGAATAGATTTTCCAGGTTTTAGAATTAGTAGTGTTTTTTAAAACATTTACCAAGAAAGTAGTTGCACATTTGTTTGTAACAACACTGCTATTTGAAGTAAAAGATTAGTTACATATTCTACCAATTAATTAACTTAAAACTTCTGTTTATTATGGTAATACTTTTAAAGTTAGCTTTCTGAAAGAGTCAGAAAGTAACACATTTCTTTTGATAAATGGGAGATGTGGCAAGCCTAGCAGGAATGTTGTTTGGGAAGTTCTAGGTATAGAAGTATAGTAATTAAAGAAAAAATAGCTGGCAGAGCCAATAATTCAGGCCTTTAAAACTCACTTTTTTGGTCTAGTGAAGTGTGATGTTAATTCTTAATTAAGATTATCTTCAACAAAATAGAATACTTACTAGTAATACTGCCACCTTGTGGCCGTTGATAACACAAATTTATAATCAGGCCAATCACTGATAGATGAAATTTGCAGTTTGATGATTTTGCCAAGATGGTAGCCATAGATTTATATTGGTCATTTTGTGGTTCCTTTGCATTGGGTTTTCATCATGAAAATTATTTTGTGCAGCCTAGAAGGCAATAGAATGTTATTTAAAATGTATTTGGATGTCTCTAGGAATTAAAAACTTGAATATAATTCTTTGATCTATTTCAAATGATTAAGTATATTGAGCTTTAGTTTCGTAGAAGTTTTAGGTCATTTATAAAGTGTGTAGAAAGTTTTATATAGAGAGACTTTTATAATAGTAGAGACTATTTGAGTGCAACCAAACCAAAAAATTAATTAATAGAATATGCTTGTTTAGTATTCCAGTGAAATAAGTAAACTAAAGTATAAATCTGAAAATGATGTTACTAAATATGAAAGAATGAAAACATTTCCAATTTCTTTTGCATTATGCATATAGACATACTCCTTGTTGTTGAACCATTTAAGATAACATAATATATTTAACATGAAAGATCTACTTATACCTATAAGCATTTTGATAATATTTTGACAAGTTAGAGTCAACTCTGTTGAAGTAGAAAACATTTCATTAATATGTTTGAAGTAAAGAAACCTTATAAAATGTCAATTTGTGAAGTTTGGCTGAAACTGAACATTTTACAATAGCACATATTTGCCATGAAAATTAGAAATGTAAATAATTACCCTTAAAATCACCATCTTTAAATCTATAGTGTAAAATAAGAACCAGATATTTTTAACAGATTATAATTTAATGTTTCCTAATAGATTATAGCTAAATTGCATCTATGAAACTATAATTATGAACTTGTTTAATAGTTAATCATTTAGCAGTAACCAAGGATTATCTCATTTTAGGTATCTATCTGAATTTCTTTATGCCTGGTTAATGTCAACATTGAGTCGTGCTGATAGCTCGCAAATGGCAGAGGAAAGAATAATGGAAGAGCAGCAAAAAGGTCGTAGTAGTAAAAAAACAAAGAAAAAGAAGAAAGGTACTATGGGTTATTTTAAAACTTTGGAACAACTAAAGATTTATGGCATGAGATTTAAAAATAAGATTTGATTGTGGCAGATAATAGACACTTAATAAATACTTATTCCTTCCCTCCCTGTCTTGGGCCTTATCTCATTACTGATTAGCATAGAAGCTTTGATCTTCTGTCTTCCTACCTAAGCTGTTTTCCCTCCTCCTCCAGTAGTGGCCACCTGCACCCAGGGGCTCATCATATTGGTGCTTATCTAGGTGTGGACACTCAATCACCTTTAGCCCTATTGCAGCTCAGAACTCCCAGTTTCAAGTGATTCACTAGCCTCAGTCTTTCCGCTAATAAGAGTTATAGGAGTGTACCACCACACCAAAAAAAGGTTAAGACTCACTGGGCTGTGTCCTCTTGAAATGAGATAGACTGACGATATAGGAAGGAGTTGTATACTACAGAGATGTTCTGGACATCTTAGAGTTTGCCTAGGAAGAACAAGGAGTTTTCAGAAGTCTGTATTTTATGATCCATGAGGATGGAGAATAGAAGCTCCATATTTTTGCTTTTCTTTAAGATTTAGCCACATAGTGGGCAGGAGGTTGACTGATGGGTTGCTTTTTAAATATCCAAATGGGACTGCTTTATGTAGTTGCAGATAGATTAATTTATAAACTAAAAAAATGCTGTTATCAATGGTTTAAAAAAAAAAAACACTTATTAAGCAGCCACTATGCACAAGACACCAGACTAGGCACACGTGGCTACAAGGTGAAAGTGAAACAGTCCTTGCCCTCAGGTAATACATATTTGTGGGTTATTCTTGTTATTCTTAAGGCATATGTCATTGTGAAGTCAAAGGTTCTGTCCAAATTCGTCTTAATACTAAAATCTCCTCATATTAAGTATCATAAAGAATGGGGACCAATACCCAAATTCTTGACAGTTATAAAGTGAAATTTAGTCTCAAGTAGTAAATTTGCTTTTTGTATTAATGAATAAGGTATTTGTATACATCAGATTGTTTTCTCTATATTATAGTTCGCCCATTGAGCCGAGAAATCACAATGAGTCAAGCGTATCAGAACATGTGTGCTGGAATGTATAAGGTAATTGGCAGTTTGGGGAATATGAAGTTTTTGTTGCTTTTTATTTGTTCTGTGTATGCAGCAGTTGTTATGATTATTGTACACGCAGTTCTTTGCATTCAACATTTGCTTCTTGGGGTGGCCAGGTGGAGCAGTGAGTAGAGCACCTGACCTGGAGTCAGGAGCACCTGAGTTCAAATGTGGCCTCAGACACTTACTAGCCATGTGATCTTGGGCAAGTCACTTAACCCCAGTTGCCCCTCCAAAAAGCAAAAAATAAAAAAACAAACCAAAAAAACTATTTGCTTCTTTTTTTTCCTTAGAGTATTTTTTCTTTCTTTTTATTTTTTTTATTGATTTGTTTATTTACTTTTAGTTTACAAGATTCAGTTCCAGAATGCCTTGAGTTTCAGATTTTCTCCCCTCTCTCTCCCCCCCACCATGATGGCATGTTAGAGTATTTTTTCAACCCATAACTTTTTCTTGAGTTGAGAGTGAAGTCAGCCATAGTTATATATTCATTCACTGCTCAACAAATATTTGCATGTCCTGTGCCAAGTATCATTTTGTATCAAAGAGATAAAAAAATTGAAAAGGATACAGTCTCTATCCTGAAGTTGTTTAGTTCAGTTAGGGGAACAAGGTATATATATTATAATTCATATGTCTGATAAATTTCTTCTATATGATATGATAGTTTAGTGCCATATGAATGACTTAATTCAAAAGTGAAAATATTTCCAGCTAAGGTGATTAGGGAGCACTTCTTGTTCCAGAGGTGACGAAGGGCAAGGGTGTATGGGGAATAATAAGACTACCAGTTGAGGGGTGGCTAGGTGGTACAACGAATAGAGCACCAGCCCTGAAATCAGGAGGACCCGAGTTCAAATGTGGCCTCAGACACTTGACACACTTACTAGCTGTGTCACTTTGGGTAAGTCACTTAACCACAATTGCCCTCCAAAAAGCCAAAAAAAAAAAAAGAATACCATTTGGGCCAGAGTCCAGGGTTTTTGTGAGGAAGTAGTACTAGATAAAGTTAAAAAAAAACACTTTGAGACTTTAGTACTGTGCCCTGAGCTGGGGAGTGTTTGTCCTGGAGAAGAGTTGGGGGTATGTGTTAGATTCTTCCTTTCTTTGAGAATTTGAAAAACATTTGTTCTGCTTGGCTCTGAAGGGCAGAGCTATAGGAGCCATAGGGTTGAAATTGCAAAGAGGCCAATTTAGAATTGGGTGGCTTCTGGGGCTATAGAGGTCTTGCCCAGAGGTCTTCAGGGAAAGACTGAACTACTGAGCATTTGGGGGATATTGTAAAGTGGGAGAGTACAGTGGAAAGAGTGCTAGGGTCAGAGGACCTGGGTTCAGATCCTCCCTCTGTGGCTTATATCTGGGTGATCTTGGACAAGTTGCTTAAAAACATCTCTGAGCCTCAGTTCTTCATCTATAAAACAAAAGGATTAGACTACATAGCCTTGATCTCCCTTCCAGCTAAATATGTAAATACATGGTCCTGTGAATACCAGGCTAAGATGTTTATTCTTGATCCAGTAGTCAAAAGGGAACCATTTTAAAATTTTGAGCAGTAGAAGCTGACATCAGTGTTTTTTATGGAGGTTAATCTGATGGCAGTATGGCAGACTGATTAAAGAGGGCAAAGACTGAAGACAGGGAAATGTCTTCTAGCTATAAGGTACCAAGGACCTAAACTCAAGTAGTAGCAGTGGGAGTGGGAATGGAAGGGAAGAAATAGCCTCAGAATATTGGAAAGGAAGAATTGAAAGGATATGGTGATTAGTTGAGGTACATAAAGTAGAGCAGTCAAAGATTCTTGAGGTCCTACAGCCCCAGTGACTACCAGTGCTGCCAGTATCAGTGCTACCTGTAAGGAAATTTTTTATAAGAAACTGGTTTGATGGCAAAATTCAGTTCTACTTAAAAGGTAGATTAATTTAATTTGACAGTGGAACTGCATGTAGAAATGTCTGGTAAGCCAAAATGTGGGACTAAAACATTTTTTTTTTAAAAGACAAACCACTCAGTCTTTAGTTGCTACTTCAGATTCTTTCACCAATGCATATTATAACCCTTACAGCTTAGATAGATGGTATTTGAGAGTTGCTGTGGCTGAAAACCCTCTTGTCCCATATCCACTCTCATTCCAAGCCTCTTGAGACTTAAAGCTGATCTTTGGGGGAGAGTCAGTCTCTCACTGGGCACCTACTATGAGAGCTTTAGATCAGCTGAGAGAGCCCTTGTGTGACCAAAGGGTCATTTTCAGAGACATGATAAGGATTGTAATCAGACTTTAATGGAGGCTGTATTGAAACTTTGGGGGAGGGAGGAAAGGGAAAAGAAAAGTTGTGGAACTGCAGAATTACTGAATTTAGAGAGTGCAAACATCTTAGCCAAAAATGTTCTTAACTGACCATAGGAGGCTCAGTCATTGTTTGTGTACAACTAGCCTGGAAGTCTAGCTTCCCTGTTTGACATACATGCTGTATTCTGCAGGAAAAGAATTGTCATTATCAGCACCTAACCTCATCCATCGACTCTTCCCTTTCAAACATGGTACCGCTTCTTGTCATAGCCCACCAATCTTCAGCTTCAGGATGATTCTGTGCTTGGCTTTGGTATAAAAGTGAGCACAACACAGAGTATGACAGGTGAAGAGGCAAAATCCCTAGGTCATCCCTCATTGCCTTGCTAGCTCAGGTCTGATTAGGTTCGATTTGTATGGAGGCCCATCTGTATTCTTGGGAAATGTATCTCATCTAACAGGAATTCCCATGTGTGGTTTTCCTGATGAAGAAACAGTAGCTGCTATATGCTATGGACAAGTTACAAACTTTTTGCTTATAAGAGGCTTTCGTTTGAGGATCTCAGTGCTGTCTAAAAAGCATGAGCTATGAATCAATAAAGTTTGTGCATGGGTGCGGGGACATAAACTTCTGGAGAGAATAGTACATTGAATGAACATGGAACCTTGCTTGGGAAATGATAAGGGGTTGGAGGAGTGGGGAGGAGAGAGAGAACTATTAATGCAAACAAAGTTAATGGTGATTGGAAAACACTTTGTTTTTCCTTTTTTTATATCGCAGGTAATGAGTTTTATTCAACATGTTGCTTTTTTTCTGTAATCAATATTTTTATATTGATACTACCATTCTCACCCACTTTTTCATTTTAGACCATGATAGCTTTTGACATGGATGGTAAAGTAAGAAAACCCAAATTTGAGTTGGATAGTGAACAGGTTCGATATGAACACAGATTTGCTCCATTCAACAGTGTTATCACACCACCCCCAGTGCACTATTTGCAATTCAAGGTAAACTTTTGTGTTTGAATGGCAGTCTTGATTCTTTATACTTAGAAGCTTGGTATAGTGGAAGGATAGTGAGTCTTAGAGCCAATTGGCCTGTGATTCAGTCCCAGCTCCCAACACTAGGTTGGGCCTTGGGAAATCACTAACCTCTGAGCATCGGTTTTTATGTGTAAAATAAAGGTAATGATGGTACTACTTACCTTGAAGTTGCTAGGAGGAAAACACTGTAATTCTTAAAGTACTATATCAGTGCGGTCTGTTATATATCATTAGACCTACTTTTAGATATGAGTTTTTAAAAATGTATATGTTTTGTTAAGTTCAGTTAGCACTATCAGTTACTTTGAGTAGTATGTGGAATCTTGTCATAACATTAAGGCAAGATTTTAAATAGCCTGAAAATTATTTGACTTATTTGGTCTTTCAGCAACATTTTGTTTATGATATCTTAAAGAATTCAGTGGAAGCAGCTAGGAAGCACAGTAGATAAGAGTCCTGGGCCTGGAATTGGGAAGATTGCCTCTTTCTGAGTTTAAATCTGTCCTCAGACATTTACTACCTGTGTGACTCCTGGACAGGAGTCCTTAATCCTGTTTGCCTCAGTTTTTTCATCAATAAAATGAACTGGTGAAGGAAATGGCAAACCACTCCAGTATCTTTGCCAAGAAAACCCCAAAATTGGATCATGAAGAGTTGGATGTGACCGAAAAAGACTGAATAATAAAAGAATACATGAACAATCTCTGCTTTCATAAGTGCAGGGTACTTCCATTGTGGGAAATCTTTTGACCAATGCAAATGGCAACCTATCTTTGACTTAATGCATGAACTTGAGGGAAAAATCTGAAATACAGAGTAGTTAAACTACTTGCTTGATGTCAAAGAATAAACAATTGGAGGCAGAATTTGAACCCAGATATTCTTATTTGAAGGTCTGGCACTAAACCACATTGCCTCTATTTAAAGATTTTTAATTTAAATTATAATGGCCCACTTTATCTTATTTTATAAAGGTAGGAAATTGAATTCCATTTGGAAAAACAAATAGGGCAGTGTAATATGTTTACTTTATGATACATTATAATAGAAAGTCAACAAATGTAGGTGCCTTAAAGATTATTTTAAGCTTTTGCATATTGTACATATTCTAGACAGCGTGTTCTCTTTTTCTATTTAGGAAATGTCTGACCTTAATAAATATAGTCCACCTCCTCAGTCTGCTGACCTGTATATGGCAGCTAGTAAACACTTTCAACAGGCAAAAATGATACTGGAGAATATCCCGAATCCAGACCATGAGGTAAGACCAAATGAAGTGGTGATGTTAGAAACAATTCAACTTTGCAAAAACTTTCTTCCCGTTTCTTGATGAAAATAGAATTAAGATGAATATTAAAGGTTATCATTGATAAAAATATCTATTACTTCTTTCTGAATTTTTCAGGTAATACTGCAATCATAACCTTGGTAGTCTTAGGTTATTTCTGTGACATTGCATCGCTATGACCATTTTGTAAATGGTAAATTAGAAGCCTGTAGAAGTTAGGTTACAATCGTACACACTTATGTGGCAGAAATAATCCTATAAATTTTTCAGGCAAACCAGTTAGCATTGGTTAATTTACACAGAAGTGTTATTGGCAAGAAGCTCTTGGTGGTTCTCTTACCAATCTGACTTGCATACCAATTTGAATATGAATACAGGTGTGCTCCATTCAACAGTGTTATCACACCACCCCCAGTGCACTATTTGCAATTCAAGGTAAACTTTTGTATTTGAATGGCAGCCTTGATTCTTTATACTTAGAAGTTTGGTATAGTGGAAGTATAGTGAGTCTTAGAGCCAAACCACCTGTGATTCAGTCCCAGCTCCCAACACTGGGTTGAATTATGACTTGAATTAGTTTTGTCAAAGATATAGGTTGAACTTAAAATAATGAGCAAGGCAGTAAGAAAGTTGGAAACAGCTTCCTGATACCTACAGCTTTTTATGCTAAAGTTTCCTCTTTACTTGTTTTAGCCACAGTTTATTACATGTAAAAACTGGTGTATTAAATTTGAAATAGGACAACATCAAAAGATCTCTCTTTCTCTCTGTCCTCATCCCAACCCCCTCCCAACACATACTCTTGTCTGTTTCTCTTCTTTTCCTCCTACTCACACCCCCCCACACACATTCTTCAACGCTACCATTTAAAAATATAATTCAGTTGTTTCTGCCTTTGTATAGGTATCTTTGATTCAGGGAAAACATACCTTCTACTCAAGTATATAGAGCGTATTTGCTCAAAGGATTTGGGAAACTATAGGCTCAAAAATTTTACTCAAATTAGTTTAACGCAAGGGGTACCATAGCCTGAAATTGCTAATATCATGGGGAAAAAATGGTCAGTTAATCATGCTATTATATAATACTGTCATGATTATTTATATATAAATTTGTAAATATGTATGTGCATGTATATTACACATTATGGTAAGCTTTCACTCTATATTAATACATTATAGTAAGCTTTTACATATCTATCTGCATATATGGTTAAAGTTATTTTCATGAATTCACTGAGTTTTGCCTTACTATATATGTAGATATTAATATATGGATTTGCCTATACATATATGGTAAAAGCTTACTGTAACATATTTTTAAAATCTAGCTAAATTTTCGATGTGTTTTTACTTCTCCCTCAGTAATGAGATATATCTTTACTGGATGCACAGTCAACTAATTCAGCATACTTTTTACTTCGTAGAATGTTGGGTGAAATACAAGTTTAGATAAGACATGTTTCCTGCCCTTGGGTAGCTTACAGTGTAGTTGGAGGATGAAGTGTAAAAACAGACAGCATTAAAGTGGTACAAGAATAAAGTGCAGTGTGGGATCCACAGCAAGCGACAGGGAGAGCTTGGGCAGAGCATGTGAGTTGGGCTATAAAAGATGTTTAGGAATACAGTAGGTTAAAAGTGTGAGTGGGAGGGAGGGCATTCTGAATGTAGTATACCAATAGCAATAAGTACCAATAGCAGGAAATTAATGGTATGCTGGAGGGACATAGTGGAACATAGAATATTTGGAGGAAAGTAATAAGCCCTAGAAAATAGGCTGTCCTGTATTGTGGAGTGTTTCTGTGTCAGGCAAAAGAATGTCATTTTACTCAGTACACAATAAGGAGTCACTGAAGAGTTGAGCCCAACAATGAAATGTCTACGTTTATGCCTAAGAACGATTGTTCTGGCAGTACTAGGGAGGATGGATGGAAAGGAGAGATTATGACAAGAGAAGGAATAAAAGAACCGAGGAGAGGATAAGAGGCCAGTGAAGAATGTAGCCAATGAATAGAGAGGGAGCTGAGTATTAAGAGGAGGGCATGTCTAAAATCAGATAAGGAGGGAACATCCCACAGGAGGGCATAGTCACTGAGGAGTGAGGACTGGAAAAAGGCCTTCCAGTTTGTTGAGACAGAATGCTGAAGGGGTTGCCAAGACATTTGCTTTAAGTATGAGGGGTAGGAGTTTGAGGAGAGAAGAAAAATTTTAAATAGTTGCTTTGGAGAATGAGAGAGGAAATGATTAAGAGTAGAGCAGAGAAATTGTGCATTAGTAGTAGCAGGGCAGTTAGGGTCCGTGAGATTGGGTGAAATCAAGATTCTGTGGCTTCCTCTAGTGATTTTTGTTTGACAGACAATTATGGAGAACTTGGATGGTTGGTATTCCTAAAGGATAAGATTTGGCAGATATGGAATAGTAGAAAAGCCAAGGGGCAAAGAAATGATTCTAAATATGGTGACTAACAATACATTAAAGTGGCAGACTATGGAATTAAAGCTGGGTACAGAGGTAAGTTAAGTCAAAGTGGAGGAAATACCCTGGGATAATAAATGAAGATTGAGGTACGGAAAACCATTGTTTTGGTGAAGAATAGATTTAGTGTGAGCAAAAAGAGTGGATTGAAAAGAAAATTGGTTTTATTAGATTGAGGAATTTCATCATGCTGGGTCTTGGAGTGAGACATTTCAGCTCCAAGAAATAGTAAGGTCTATACTTCTGACCTCATTCATCTACAGACTTTAATTGCCAACTCTTATGGTCTTTTCTTAATCCTCATTTCTTGAGCTCTGCAGCATTTGACATTGCTTGTCTGGACTATTGCAGTAGCCCCATAATTGATCTCCTTGCCTCAGATCTCTCCCCACTCTAGCCTATCCTCCTGTTGCCCAAGTGATTTTCCTAAAGCATAGGCTTAACTATGTCACACTCCCCACATCCCTCAATTCCATTGGCTTCTTAGTGATCCACGGTTTGATATTTTAAAGCTCTTCTAATCTGCCTTTTTCCTACCATTTTGATGTTCTTATGCTTATTTCCCGATATACATACCCACTCCATGATCCATCTTTGCTTTTCTGTTTTTCCACACATAACACACTATCACCCCAAAATAACTGTTCTCCATGCTGGGGGATGCCCTTCCTCCTTACCTCCACCTCTTAGCTTCCCTGGTTTCCTTCAAGCATCAAACCGAGTTCAGATCCCACCAGGATGCCTTTCCTAATTTCCCTGACTTCCCATACCTTGCTTTTACTTTCCCTATACTCTGTGTAAATATTTTATATACCTAGTTATTTATGTGTTGTCTCCCTGGGTAAAATGTTAATTCTTTGAGGTGAGGGACTGATTTTGCCTTTTTTTCTATCCCTAGCACTGTGGCTGAAACGTGGCAAGTACTTCATAAATGCTTGTTGACTGTGTATAGTTAATTGAGCTGAAGTAGAGGAATTCATTAGAAGCCCATGAGATCAAATTTTGTGGTCAGTTTATTAGAGAAGTTATTAATGTGAAGTACCTGAGCATAAGCAGGTGGGATAGTGGAGACCATGAGCCAAGTCTTAAAATGATTAGAAAGTGATGTGGAATTCAGTAGATGATAGTAACAAGATAGAAAGAATGGATTTAAATGGTTCCAAAAGGGGAAAGTTTACTAATGAGTAATGATAGAGTAATGATAAGAGAAATAGAGGGAAACAGGGAATATATTAACTTCCCTTCCTGGCCCTATGAATCAAGGAACAAAAGGAGTGACTTCTAGTATAGTGGGTATCTTGATGGAAAGCAAGCTTTATTTTTAAATGGAAGGTAAAAGAAATGTTGGTTGAAGTGTTTGGGAATGGATACCCTACTTCCTGAATATTAAATAATACAACAATAACAGAAATACCAAGAAAATAAAAGAGGAAAAATGTATAGAAGCAACATCAGGAACCAAACAAGAAGTTTCTTAAGATATCTAAGGAAAAAACAATAGGGTATAGCTAATAAAATTCAGATCAAAGTAGTGAAACTATGCAGTTTAGAAATAGATTGAATGTCAGTATCAGTAGAACTGATGAAAAGTAGGATTATTTTACAGTAATACAGAATAATAGAAGGAACACTAGAGGTAGAAAAAAGCTCAAGAAGATAAGAGTTTGTTGAGAATTTAATTAGGGAAAACAATGGAATGATAGAGAAAGGCTCTAGGTGTAAGTGAATCCAGGAAGAATTAAGGCTAAGGTGGGGCGGCTAAGTGGCACATTGAATAGAGCATGGGCCCTGGAGTCAGGAAGACCCAAGTTCAAATTTGGTCTCAGACTTAACAGTTACTAGCCATGTGACCTTGGGCAAGTCACTTAACCCCAATTGCCCTACCTTCCCCCTCCAAAAAGAAAAAAAAAAAGAATTAAGGCTAAGGAAAGCTTCCCAAGGAGGGGGTTATTCAGCTCGCTTAGAGCAGAGGCTGAATGACTGAATGACTTCAGGATTAGGGAGTCAGTATGAGGGGTAGATTAGTGCAGTGTGTCAGAAGAATCTGATGAATAAAGGACTGGATAAGTCCTTCTTTCCCAGAGTTGAAAATAAAATTTGGACCTTTGGTGTTTTGTATTGAGCTTACATGAACTGTCACTATTAGTCTTCTGTGTCCTTAGAATGCTGACCTCAGAAAGCACAGGAAAACAGTTGAACTTGTGTCTTTCATGCAAATCTTATCTTAAATGTAATGGGACACTCCATAGTTGCCTTTGTCACTCATGCTTTATTGCTGGTATACTGTTATTCTTAACACTTTTATACTCTTATATCCTTATACTTTTATTTTTTATACTTATTTATTATTGAGGGAACAAGTTGCTAAGACATTGATTTATAGAAATTTGGTTTGTGTGTATGCTCAAAGCTACAGAATTCCTTTTTTATATTAAATTAGAATTAAAGAAGTGAGCGCTTCTGGGACTTGTTACTAACAAAGGTATTAATTCTAGATACTAATATTCAGAATTTGTCTTGCCTTTTTTATTTAAATGAAAAATGATTTATGTCACACTGCAAATATTTTGATTGGTGTCTTAAAAGGTAAGACACAATTGACCATAACTTTTGTGCTTTGACAGTTTGTATTGCTTATTGCTTAGGTTAGTCGGATTCTAAAAGTTGCCAAACCTAACATTGTGGTCATGAAGTTGTTGGCAGGAGGGCACAAGAAGGAATCTAAGGTAAGCACGTTACAGAAAACCTGAAATGCCCTTATCTCTTATCTATGAAAATGTGTTTTCATGTAATCATTACGTATTATGTTGTACTAAATGTCTACTCAAAAATGTGGAACATAAAAAAGTATCTGACCAAGAAGAGTTAATGTAATATTTATAGAGTGGGTACCAAAAGCAAAAAGGCACAAAAGCTGGAAGCATCTTGGTATAATGGAAAGAAATCTGCATTTGGAATCAGGAGAGATGAGGATTGAATTCCTCTTCTGATCCTTCTTTGGCATAATCAGCCTGGGCCAACTCACTTCCCGCTTGGCAGATTCCTAAAAGTGCTCTGTGAATATCAGCCATTAATATTTATGGTTGCAGTTTTTCTTTGAGGGTTACAAGTTTAGTTGGATAAAATTATAAATTATAGGAGTTTTATATTTCAGGAAAACATATGTATGCAGATGGTGAAAGAAAATTCATAGAAACATATTGCTCAGGACATTTTTTAAAGCTAAAGCACTTACTGTTATCTCAAAGGTCTCCAGACAATAACATTATTCAGATTCCCAGGCTTAATTCCCCTCCCTGAGTTCTATTATTTAGGTAGTTTTAACCTATAACTTTACATTAATACAACCAAATGGCATCTGAGGAAGTTTTGGTAACTCCATGTGCTATTCCCATCCACCCCTTTTCTCCTCTTCCTTTCCTCTTCCACTCTTATGTTTGTCTCCTCCCTTTTTTCCTTTTCCCCTTTTTTATGCATCAAACAAATGCCCACTGGCATTGATGGGCTCTCCTGGTGTTTTTCAGAGATAAATAAATTGCTAAACTCACCAAATTTCAGTCCATTTCCACTTGTTCAGATACGGAGATGACAAACAGCTAGGCAGTATATGTCAGTATAATGCTTCTAACTTTTTTTCACTGTTTTCACTTTATTTTCACAAATCCCATTTCTGATCTGTAGTTCTTACGTCCTGCCTCTTACTTTATAGAGATCAAAAGTAGACAACATATTGATAAAAAGCCCTTGTGTGATACAATACATGTTTGTGAATGGATGAATTGGCTTTCTGGTTTTCCTTTCAGGTTCCCCCTGAGTTTGACTTCACTGCTCACAAATACTTTCCAGTTGTGAAACTTGTTTGAAAGGGATTTTAAAAACTGACCCTAAAGAGTTAGAATCTGAACTTTTAATTCCACCAGAGAGCAGACATCTATCAATCTTACCCACATACTTGAGGTGAAATAGATTTCTTTATAAAGAATCTTCATATGGAGTACTTTGAATCTGACAGCCTCACATGACCTGAATGAAAACTGCTGTTTTAAAGTGGTTTGTTGTTATGTTCCATGGATAAAATTGATCTTATTGATGAACAACATTGTATGGTTTTGTTACAGATTTAATCATAAATCATTTTTTATGAATGAATTGAGTGAAATGGTGTTTGTAAAGGTTAATAAAATTCTTGATTGAAAATGTACTGCCTGGGAGAAAATACAATAGCACTTTCTTGATATAGAGTTGAGTGATGTGTTTTTGATCTTTAATATTTGAGTAGTTATTCTATTTTTATTATTAAGTTAAAGGTTTGGTCATTCAGAAAAAGACATGTTTAGCTTTTGTTGGTTTATAAGCCTGTTCATGCTTAGAAGTTGAATTTAATTCCTTTTTAAAAATCTCAATGTACCTTTTAACAAGGCTTTGGCTCTTTGAACTGTAAAGAAGCACAATGCATGGGAAAATCAGTTTTCAAGCAGTAAACTTTAATCTTAAATTTAGTGAAGATGAAAACATAGGATCTCTGAAAACTGCAAAATTCCCCAGATTAGTAGCATTTTTCAAAAAGGAGTTTGCTTACATTTGGGAGCTGGTTTTACATAACTGTATATTCGACCTTTTCCCCCATTTCTTCTCTCACCCTGTGGTTAAGGTTTAGAACACGATTTTCTTTTGCATAATGCCCTTTTTTTTTTTTGTAAAATCTCTACCATATGAAACACTGACTTATAAATGACTATACGTATGAAGAACTGCTTTTTTTCCTGTTCCCTTTTTTGAGCCTGTGTACCAGCCCACCTCTGGTAATGTTAATTTTTGCATATGGGATACAACCCCTTCTTTGAACTATAAATTATTGGTGCCCTCTTCCCCTCACAGGCCTTCCTTCTACAGCCTCCTTATGCTACCTGACTCCTAGAACCTTCAAGCCCCAAGAAACTATGATGGAGAGAGCTCTAGCAAGAAAATAAGAAAAGATATAGGAAGATATGGGTAGGTCATTCAGAAGCCAATTTCTGTCTTTCCCTGTATTACTTGAGACATATGTTTAGAAAAAAATAAGGTTATTATCCCTTTAAAAAAATAACATTTGCTAGTTCCAGATTATTTTTTTCAGTATGGAGGGGCTCATCCTTTGGTTTGGACCTGTTGCTTGCCAGCATCATCTCACTTCTTAGTTTTTCTTCGACCTCTTGGTTTTCATAATATACTTTTAGTACTCAAAACTCATGGAATGGTAGAATATTCATAGTATTTTGTCATTTGGGTTTGCTTTGAATCTGTGGTCTGTTGGTGTAGGGAATTCTCAAAGACACTCACTCTACCAAGTTTGGTGGGAATGACTTACCCCCATTCACAGCCATGATGTCAGAAGTAAAAGTTACAACTTAATTCAGGAAATTTGAACATGGATTTCTGAACTGTTAAATGTGAACTACTTACCTAGAAGAAGGCCTCTAGTATATTGAAAGGATGCTTCCAAAATTGGGTATTACGGGCCAGGACACTAGTGGAACTATGGAGACTTGAGCTCACCTCCATGCTTTCACAACAACTGTGGTAATTATAAATCAATGCTATGGAGCAAACTGGAGAAATTGTGAGTTAACTTTGTTCCAGATGGATTGATCTGGGATGCAGCAGTGGATTCTTTAAACAAGAAGGATATACAATTTTTGCATTTTGGTGAAGGTTCTCCTGAGACTCTAGGGAGCCTCCTTATTGGTGATTTTTACTTTCCTGAACCCCTTTTTATTTTGTATGTTGCCTGCCTTTTACCACTGGGTTGATGGGATGTTTTGGAGGGTTTGGGTTTTTTTTCTTTTTAAAGGAATTGCTTATCTAAACCCTTAGGCCCTTAACTGATCCATTGCCCAGAACAGGCAACCACATCTTCAAACCCATGAATCCACTGAAATATAGTAACAAGGTAATCTGCAGTTTAGTAGAGTGTAATAGGGGATCATAGAGAAGAATTGCTAAGTGCTGGATATAGTAAGCACTAAATCAGAGGGTTTTTTTTTTTTAATGAAATTGACTGTAGTTCGACAGCAAAGAAGTTAATGTGGGAGTCATTACTGAATCAGCTATCTGGTCAGACCACCAGAGCTCTTCAGAACAAAGATCAGAATTAGGAAAAAACAATTCTGAACTATCTTTAAATGTGATGTGTAAATAATCCTGGGTAAATCCTGTTACCTGATTAAGGTGCTTGTACAAATGATTTAACTTATTATGTATGGTTAAACTTATATATGAAATTTATATATCACCTTTGTTGTCCATTACCATTTGTCATTATCATTAGATGATATATCTAAAGCGGGAAGAGATCATAGAGACCAACTCCTGCATTTTACAGATGAATAAAAAGCCCGGAGAAGTTAAATTACCTGCCCAGTATCACGCAGGAAGTGGCAGAACTCACTCTTCTCAAATATGAAAAAAAGCATTCAATTCATTTGACAAATACAGTAACTTAAATAGTTCTTTTCAACAAGGTGGCTCCCATCTACACATTCAAAATTCTCTGAAAGATGGAACAGGTATGGTTGTTTTATTACCCTCATCAGGCAAGGAATAAAATAGGGAGACATGTGACATTTCCCAAAAATATTTGCTACTATGTTATGGTAGCATAAAATTCAGAACTGCTGAGAGTTTTGTGGTGGATGACTATGCCTTCTAGACGATCCTAAATACAGACGGCATTGTATTGATTGTTAGGCCCAGGAACGTGTCATAGACTACTGGAAAAGATTTGTAATCAGCCAAAAGGCTTTTAGTCTGACCATTCTTAAAGGAAAGACCAAGTAAGTAGATCAAAGATGAGTGTGGCCTAGATTATGATAAGTAGAATTGATGACCTATCACTTGTCCATCAAGACATATAACCCAGGATAGATAGTATAAGTGGATAATAAGTGAGACCCAGAATTAAAGAGGAAGAAAATGGACTGGATTGTCTTCAGGAAATTGCAGAGCTCCATTAACAACCCCAAGTTTTACTAGGAAGTTGCATCTTGTCAATATTGCTGTTGTTGTATGCCTGTGAGATATGAAATACAAAAGTCTCTGAAAAATTAAAAACGAGAGCACAAAGAGGACAGTCGAGAGGAGCATGTTGGGTAATAAACAGGCAGCCAGAAAGAAACAATTCAGATATTTCAGAGCCACAGTCAGGATGGCACAAGAAGAACTTTCTCATTATTGGGGCAATTAGAAGAAGTATGGGTGTTGATTATGGTGGGATGATGTGAGGAAAAGGGGAATACACTGGGAGAAGGGAGAGGTAGAATGGGGCAAATTCATCCCGCATAAAAGAGGCTTGAAAGAGGTTTTACAGTATGTGTGTGTATGTCTCTGTGGGTGGGGTATGAAGAAGGTAAGGGACAGTGAGTGAACCTTCCTTTCATCAGAATGGGCTCAAAGAGGGAATAGCACACATACTCACTTGGGTATAGAAATTTATCTTACCCTACAGGAAGTAGGAGGGGAAGGGAATAAAAGAAGCAAGGGCATATTGGGGGAGGTGATAGAAGCAAAACACTTGAGGGGACAGGGTGAAAAAGGAGAGAGAGAAGGATAAATGTGGGGAAAATAGGATGGAGAGAATCATAAAAATTTTACAGCAAGTTTCTCTGAAAAAGCATTTTTTCTCAAATGTAGAGAACTGAGTCAAATTCATAAAACTATGAATAGTTTTCAGATGAAGTATTATCAAAGCCATCTATTGTCATATGAAAAATGCTGTTGAATACGGAAATAAAAATTAAAATAACTGAAGTACCACCTATCAGATTGGCTAAAATGACACGTTAGGGTGATGTGGGAAAATTGAGACACTAATGCACTGTTGGAATTAGGAAATGATTCAAACATTCTGGAAGGTATTTGGAACTATGTCCAAAGGACTATATAAAACTACATACCCTTTGACCCAGTTAATACCACTACCTGGTCTGCATTCCAAAGAGATCAGAACCAAAAAGGAAAAGGACTGATGTGTAAAAAAAAAAAAAAAAAGCTCTTTTTGTGGTGGCAAAGAATTTGCATGTTAAGGGGATGGCTATCAATTGGGGAATGGCTGGACAAATTGGTATGATTGTGATAGAATACCAACCACTGTGCTATAAGAAATGACAAGCAGGGGGTGGGGGGGGGAGGGTGCAGAGCCAAGATGGCAGCATAGAAGCAGCAAGATTCCACAGCTTGCACATAGCCACCTCAAATACCCATAAAATATGACGCTAAACAAATTTTAGGGCTCCAAAACTCACAAAAATGCAGAAAAACAATCTCCTACTGAAGGCAGCTCGGCAGGAAGGGCTCATTGCAGCATGCTGGGAGCCAAAACTGGCTTGGCTCCGGAGTGGCCAGGAGAAGCTGCAGCTGGAGCCTTCAGGACAGTGGATCAGCAGCAGCTGTGGCAGTTTCCAGAATTATCAAGCCATAAGAAACAAAGACTAAGTGAAAGGTCAGTGAAACTCAGCTAAATTTCGGGGAGAAAAGCAGTCCGGCCGAACTGCCTCCAGGGCAAGGAAGAGGCAGAAGCTACCGCCTCCACGTGTCTGCTTCAGAGTTCCTGGCCTGTAGGCTGCAGGGGAGCCAAGCAATCATTTAGAGGCTAAGTGCTTGTGTTGAGCGGCCTGGATCTGGATCATGGTCTTGGGTGGTGGTCCTGGGGTGCGTTTTCCGTAAGCCAAAGCTGCTGGGGGCTGCAGCAGCCTCCCAATAGCTCCGGCAGCTGCAAAAACCCCAGTGATTTGGGACAGAGCTTTCCCCTCTGGAAGCAGTGTTCCACAGAGCTAAAAATTCAAGTAATGGCCTGGCAACATGAATGGGCAGAAGAAAAAGAACAGCAACTGTGAACTCTAGAATTCTTTTTTTGGGGACAAAAAGGATCAAAGTATGGAATGGGAGGAGGACAACATAGTCTGAACTCCCACACCAAAAGCTTCCAAGAAATATGAAGACTGCCTAAAAGCCATAGATCAGCTTAAGAGGAATTTTGAAAACCAAATAAGAGAAGTGGAGGAAAAATTGGGAAGAGAAATGAGAATGATGCAAGAAAATCATGAAAAGAGACTCAACAACCTGACTAAAGAAAATAACACCTCAAAAAATAGACTAACTCAAATGGCAAAAGAGGCCCAAGGATTAAAAGGATTAAAACCAAGAATCACCTACCCAGCAAAATTAAATATAATGTTCCAGGGGAAATATGGTCATTCAGTGAGGTGGAGGACTTTCAAACATTCTTACTGAAAAAACCAAAACTGAAAAGAAAATTTGATACTCAAATACAAGAAGCATGAGAAGGTAAACATGGAAAAGAATTCATAAGGAACTTACCAAAGTTGAACTATTTACATGCCAACATGGAA
>CM053590.1:121749659-121768512 GCA_028646515.1 Pseudochirops corinnae
GGAAGAAGGGACATTTAATCAGACTCTCACAGTGTGCTCACTATGGAGAGGTTCTGCATAATTTCACATGTTCAGCCTGTATTTGATGGCTTGTCCTTCCAGTGGGGATGGGTGGTGAGGGAGGAGGAGAAAGAATCTGGAATCTGGAGTTACATAATCAAATGTTATGAATGTGTATCTATCTTTCTATCTATATATGCAATTATTATTATTATTATTGACTACATCCAACTGGAACTTGAGATACACAGGCACTATGGTTGGGAGATCCATCCTGCCCTACCGAAAAGTAACATAGGAGAGAATAGACTGGGGGAGGGTGGACACACTGGGATGGCTGTTTTGGGGCGGTGGGTGGGGGAAAGAGCAGGAGAAAATATGTAACTCAAAATCTTGTGGAAATGAATGATGCAAACTATAATAAAATTTAAAAAAAAATTATCAACATAGAGATAATTATATCTATGGGAGCTGATGAGATCACCTAGTGAAGTAGTCTAGAGAAAGAAGAAAAGGGGGACACTTTCCCTGATCTGACCACCATTTATCACAGAGTCAGCAAGATAATTCCATTCAATGAAACCATCAATTATGACTGAACAGTTCTAAAGAGACCTTAGCACAGTATGCAATCTCCATAAAAGTCCTTGACATGAAATTTGATTCTGAATGCCACTCCCTTCCCAAAATTTAAAAAAAAAATGAGTTCAGCTGCATAAAGGGAAAGAACTACAAGACAAATGAAACAGAATGTTGCGAAATTATAAAGAACTAGGTTATTTAATCCCCAAAGAGGAGATAAAAGAAGAGTTATTAGAAGATACTCCCTCCCTGCTCCTTTGCAGAGATCAGGGTTTGCAGGTGTGTAAGACAGCATATAATGTCAGATTTTTTGCAATGTTTTAATTGATTTTACATTTAATTGTTTTTTACTATTCCTCTTTTTCTTTTTTTGTTAAACTTTGTTATAAAACATAACTTTCTGGGAGGGGAGAGCATGAGGAATAAAGAAAAATCTAGGCAATGTAAAAATAAATAATAATATAAATCTATTTTTTAAAAATGTAATTGGTCTTTGCAAAGCTTCATGAAGAAGAGAAGATACTCTCCAAAAGTTTAAGCTTGACAAGTTAATGATTTGGATTGGAACGGTCAGCCATTCCTGGGAGAAGGAGAGATAAAACAAGAAAGGACCAGACCCCCAAACAACACCCACCATTTAGACTGTTATCATTGCCTGCGAGGGCTGCCTGCTTGTCTCTTTCAGACTCAGCTTCATTTTCATCATTGTTGTAGTCTTCCCTTGTTTCTGGTTTGGGTTGATTTACTCCTGTAAAGATATGAAAACAATCATCAAAATCAAGCCCCAATCAGGGGAGAGAGTTCTGAACATTCCTGCTGAATTTGGAATCTTGAGGCCAGAGTTCAGATCCTAGTTCTGCTAAGTACTATTGGCACCATGAGGCAAATCATTTAGCTTTTCTGAGACTCAGTTTCCTCTTCTGTAAAGAAGGAATTTGATGAGGTGTTCTGAAGTACTTTCCAATTACAGATCTGTGAATCTATGGGCATATAAAAGTATAGTAAAAAGGGAGGGCAGCAGGGAAGCATACATTTAAAACGGAGGGTCAAGGAAAGGCCTCAGGTGCAAAATGGCCCTTGAAGCTGAGCTTTAAAGGAAATTAAGGATTCTAAGAGAGTTGAGGAAGGAATACATTCCAGAGATGAAAGATGCAGAATCATGTAAGGAAGAGCAAGAAAACTGGCTTGACCATAGAGTGTAAGGCGACTAATGTAGAAAAAGGCCAGAAAACTGGGCTGGAACTACGTTGTGAAGGACTGAGATACTAAGAGCTTATGTTGGTTCCTAGAGGTAAGAGGTAGCCAGAACTGGCGTCTACTCCCCTACTGGCTCTGCTTCTGACTCTAAGGACTTTGCCTCCATGACTCAGCGCCTTCTTGCTCTGGAACTTCCCTCAGCATGCAGGGTCTCATCATCCTGGAAGACCCTGGAACTTCTGCCATGCCAAGCCCTTTCTCCCACTGGTGAGTTCTTTCACGGGCAAATCCAGGCAAAGCATACTTTATTCTTCTCCTTTTGGCTATGTTTCTGACTGTGGCATTTGCCACCATGCCAAGCACAGGTACCACCTTCCCTACTGACCTCTACCACTCCTCTTTTCCAACTCCTTTTTATGTGTTGCCTTCCTTTGTGAGAATGTGAGTTCTGTCTATTACGTGTCAAGGTGTGTTGCTTGACATGCTAGCTAGTTATTAGGAAGTCGAAGATGAAAAATGATATAGTCCCATCCCTCAGCTGGGGGACAAGAAGAGGTGGAAGACATCCAGACAAAATACTGTAAGAAAATCATAAGAGGGATAAATCACCTCCTACCCCAGGAGTGTAGGGTGGGAGAGAAGGGGAAGGACTGAGAAAATGAGAGGAAACTTCATGTAAGAGGAAGGGGGGCACCTGTATTATTAAGGAAGGCCTTGAAGAAAGAGTAGCTGGGAAACATCTAAGTATAATGCAAAGAGCACCAGCTCTTCCATCAAGAGGATATGGGTTCAAATGCTACCTCTGATGACTTACTGTGTGACCTTGGCTATGTCCTGTAACCTGTATGGGTCTTAGTTTCCACATTTGTAAAATAAGGGGGTTATACTAAATCAGAGGGAAGCTAGAGGGCAGAGTGGATAGAGCCCTGGGCTTGGAATGAGGACGATTCCATTTTCAAGAGTTTCAATCTGCCCTCAGCCACTTACTGGTTGTGTGACCGTGGACAAGTCACTTAACCTCGTTTGCCTCAGTTCCTCATCTGTAAAATAAACTGGAGAAGGAAATGGCAAACTACTCAAGTATCTTTGCCAAGAAAACCCCAAAATGGGGTCACAAAGAGTTGGACATGACTGAAATGACCCAAAAACAACATACTAAATCACCCTGAGTTCTCTCTTCTTCCTGTTCCAAATCTGTGATCCTCTGAAACACCTATAAAAAGTGAAGGAGGAAGTATGTTCTCGCCATGGGGTAAAGCCTTATATAAATATAAAGTAATGGGACAGGACCAGATTGAGACTAGCAAATGAGCTTGGCCTGGGTATACGGAATGTGGGAAGGAATAAGGTGAAACAAGGCTAGAGAGGTAGGTGGAAGACAGACTCTGAGGGACATTACATGCAAATCTAAGCTGTTTGCATTTTATCCTATAGGCAACAGGGAGTTTATATGGCTTGAGAGTAAGAGTGACATGGTAAAACTAATATTAGGTTTTTAAACAGAAACTGTAATAAAATATAATAAATCAAAATTTCAAAACTAAGAACATACTCCTCCTAACAAGTAGCAGGTCCTCATACCACTCACAGGATTGAATTAACATTTACAAAAAGAGCCTAGGAAGCTCTGAGAAGACAGAGTCAAGTTAACCACATTACTACTATTTTATTAAAAACAACTACCACTGCTGCCACCACAAGAATTACATTAGTGTTATATGAAGTGCCCCTGATCACTACCCCTCAATGCTGGTCTATTTACTACTTCATCTTACAGAGTACCAGGCTGAAATTTTCTAAGCCTTTTCTCCTCTACTATACTTCTCCCTTCCCCAGCTCACCCTCGCTTCAGCTTTTCACCTCCTTCCTCGTGTTCCCCATTAGAATGTAAGCTCCTTGAAGGCAGGGAATGTATGTCTTTTTGGTTCAGTGCCTGGCACATAGTAAATACTCACTAAAAGCTTGCTTGCTTCCTTCCTGGGGAACCATGCTCTGTAAAATTCCCAGAATCCATTTCCTTAAAGAAAAGAAGAACCTCTTCCTGGTTGAAGAGACGAGAGCCTTAGCCTCATCCAGAAAGCCTCTTTACTTACCATCTTTAGCACCATCCTGCTCACCCTGTTGTTCGTCTTCCCTAATGACGAGTTCATCCCTCTCTGGCTCATCAGCTTCATGATTTTCCTGGCTGACCAGAAGGCCACCTGGTCCCTTCTGGGTCTGGACAGATTCTCTGAGTTCAGCATTCTTTTTTTCTTTGCCTTTTTCATTAGTGTTCTCTCTGCCTGGCTCTAGAGGCAGAAGCTCACCTCCCTGGTTCTCCCGCTGAGCCTCCTCTTCACTGGGAGTCAAGATGTCATTGGTCTCCTCTGTGGGAAGAACACAGTTTGCTTGAAAGACAAATGATCACAAATGCTCATGGACAAATCCTACTTCCCTCAACCTGTATAGCTTTCCCAGTGAGCTCAGAGTGGGGACCGCTTAAGACCATGAAGTCTATCCTTTCCACACAGCCAGAGGGAGAGGAAAAGGGAGATAAGTCACACCCTTTTTTGGTTCTGGGATTTTTCTAGTGTTAGTTTGGAGAAATTTGGCTTTGTGGTCACCCCCCAAGTCAAGACAGGAGTGAACATCTTAGCTAGTTTTGTGTTCTGTTCTTTTTTCCCCTAATCCTTTACGACTGAGTAAACACATTTGGGAACTACCATAGAGTAGCCACCTAAAAACCAGTCAATTCTAGGGACTAGATTGGCCACATTAATTTTTTTCTAATGGCCTCATCAATCTTTTTTTTTAATAATTTCTTTTTAAAAAATCACCCTCATTTCTGAATGTATCCCTATCTCATCCCCTACACAATGGAACCATCCTTTGGAACAAACAGTAAAATTAAAAAAAAAAAAAGGCTGGAGTGGGGAGGGAGGAAGCAGTCTGACAAAACTAACCCATATATAAAGGGAGTCTGAGAGTAAAATTAATGGTCCACAGCCATAGTCTCCCATGTCAACAAAGAAAGGAGAGAAGTGCATTTTCTCAGGTCTCCTCTCTATCCACATTTGGTTATTACAATTCCATCACATTCAATTTCATTTTTTATTCTTTCTACCTATAATGTTGTGGTCATTATGCATACCAAAAACCTGATTCTGCTTACTTTACTCTGGATCAATTCATATAAGTCGTCTTATGTCTCTAGGAATTCTTCAGATCCATTGCTTTGTCAGAGTGCAATACTCTTCTATAATGGTCAGGAACTCAATCGATGTAGCTTCATTAATCTTTGAAACCCTGACTGGAACCTTCTAAGAAGATTTATGCCCAAAGTAATCTTCATTTATGTTTGTGACCTGATATATACACAAACCTGCTCTGAATTCATCCAAGGCAACCATTCCAAGAACAAGAAGTGTTCCAACTGTTCACTGCTGACCCATGGGAACAGGTGACATAACAAAGTGGAAACCACCCTATAAACCAGAGAATCATAAACCTGAACCATAAAACTATGCCCTAGTTTCTTTCCCCTTAGATGCTGGGGTCTTATATTTGTTTTTAACTGAACAAGGTTATGAAGGACCTAATTGCTTAGATCCAGTTTACCTCCTTTTTCTTCTTGTCTCATCACCTTTGGGGTCTTCTCAGAAAGAGAGGTGGGTCCTTCAGGAGCTATATTTCCTTTTTCCTGCTGCACTCCTACTTCCTTCAGTTCTGATTCATGTGGCTTGGGCTCCGGCTGACTGATTGCAATTTGCTAAAAAACATCCACAGTCACATAAATTGCATTTATTAGTAAGCATTTATTAAACTCCTATTGCATGCCAGGTACTATGCCTGAGAAACTTAAGGAGGCAAAGACAGAATTAAACAATCCCTGCCTTCAAGGAATGTACAGTGAATTATGGGAAGCAACATGTATACATGTGTATGTATATACATATACATACATATGTATACATATATATAAGCAAAAAACAAAAGATCCACAAAGTAAACACAGGTAAGTAGGTCCTCAAATGTGAAAAGGATTTGTTCTGTAAAGTCTGGATCCAAAGGGCCACACTTGAGGATCTGGAGGGCCACATGTGGCCTTGAGGTCACAGGTTCCTACCCCTGCACAAGGCAATTTTGGTGGGGAGGACCCAGCACCTAGTTCTCCATCCTCTGAATTTTCAAGAAGACTATAGAAAAGATTCATGCTTTTGGGAAGGGTTAGACTGAATAACAGTTAGGGTTATTTTCAACCCTAATTTCTAAGGGTCTATCGCATGTCAGTATAAAACTGTACAGGGGTAACAATAGGAGTTATCAAGAATCAGAACAACAAAGTCTTTCAGAAACAAAAGAAAACCTGGCCTGAATTCTGATACCCCCAAAGAACTGGATGATATTAACATGTGAGTCATATAACATAGGGGGCTTGTAAATCAGCTATCTGATAAGTATAATTTGTATAATAAAAACCCTTTCTCATATGAAAAATGGTCAACATATTTCAAAAGCTATTCAACACAACAAAAATTCCAACAGCACAAAAGAACTATGTTGCTATCTTGATTGTTACAGGATTTGATTTCTATCAGAATTGACCAATCCACCTGGTCTTTTTGTTCTTGTTTTTGAAGAGCAATCTGCCTTCCCATAAGGTGAAAAATGAGTTAAGCAAGAGATATTTTCTAATAATTCACAAATCACTTAACCTGAATAAAAGAATGGCTTCCAAGATGAGACAATATCTCACAGATCAAGCTGGAATATGTTTTGGGGCCAGAAATACAAAGAGAATGATAACAATCAAACACAGCCGCCTGGTATGGTGGGAGGAACTCTGAGTCTAGATGTGGAGAACATTGACTCTCACAACCTAAAGGCAGCTCACTTCCGAACTCCAAGTCTCAGTTTCCTCATCAATAAAATGAAGGGGTTGGATGAGTTGCTTTCTGAGCTCTAGTTCTATGAACCTATGAAATCACAGTAGAAGGAATATCTAGTTATAGTAGAAACTTGGAAACATTCTGCACTAGATGAAACTTAGGTCACCCCAGGTGTAGGTTTGACGGCACTTGGATGTGATGGAAGGATTACCCAATGTAATTTTTTTTAAGTTGTAGATGATTCTAGTTTTTGTTAAGCACCATCACCTTCTTCCAACCTGATGCACCTTAGAAGCTTTATTATTGTCACCATATCCCATATCTCATTTTTGCTCACAGCACAGCCCCTCCCTCACTGATATGACTCATATATAGTATCAAACTAATGTAACCCTTTCATTTTTTTAGAGATGAAGAAACTGAGTTCCAGAAAAGTAAAATACCAAGACCTCTCTGCTGTGACTTCCAGTCTCACATCAACAACTGCCTCTTGGATTTCTCAAACCTGATTACAACCCACAAACATCATTAACATTAACACGTCCAAAACTGAACTCATTTTTCTTCAAAATCCTCCCCTCTTCCAAACTTTTCTATGGGTACCACCATCCTCTCCATCTCCCAACCACTGAGTCATCCTTGACTCCCCACCCTCTGCCACCCAACATATCCAATCTGTTGACAAAGCCTAACAATTTTACCTTTATAACATCTCTTGTTATCAGCCGTCTTCCCTCCTCTGACACTGGCACCACCTTGGTACAGGTCTTCATCATTTCATACCTTGACTACTATAATGGCCTTTTGGTTGGTCTGCCTGCTATAAGTCTCTCCTTGCTATGGTCTATCCACCGCTCAGCTGTCAAAGTGATCTTCCTAAAGTACAGGTTTAACTGTCATTCCCTCTAGAGGTTCAGTAATCCAGAGTGGTTCTTTATTATCTCCTGAACCAAATATTAAATTCTGTTTGGCATTCAAGGACTTTCATAACCTGTTCCCCTTCCCCACAACATTTCCAGTCTTCTTCCCCTTTAAATCCCACCATGTAATCTGCAATCTAGTGAAACCGGTCTCCTTGCTTTTCCTTGAGCAGACAGACACTCCACCCTGTTTGTGCATTTGTACAGGCTCCGTACCCCAAATGCCATCCCTCCTCCTCTCTACCTCCTGCTTTCCTTGGCTTCCTTCAAGCCCCAGACAAAATTTTACCTTCCACAGGACCCTTTCCTAGTCCACCTTAATATTAGTGCCTCCCTATTACTGATTATCTCTGATTTATCTTTTATGTATCTCATCTGTACATTGTGGTCTGCATGTTGTCTCCTCTATTAAACTATGAAGTCCTTGAGAGCACAGATTGTCTTTTGCCTTTTCTATGAATCCCCAACACTCAGCACAGCAGTGCCTATAACACAGTTGGTGCTGAATAAAAGTTGACTAAGTGAAGTGACTTGTCCAAAGTCACACAGTTAGTAAGTAACCAGACAAAGAACTGAAACGAGGTCTTCTGAATCCAAATCCAGTGTTCTTTCCACCTCACCCTGCTGCAAACATAATAATGCATCTGTCAAGTGGCAGAAACTAGTAAAAGGCTGGGTTCCCTTGATCTAACGCCCAAGGTAGCAAGTTAACCAGAACAGGCCAGAGCTAGTTTAGGATCTGCCAATTATTTTTTTTTGCTTTTTTTTTTTTGAAGGGCAGTTGGGGTTAAGTGACTTGCCCAGGGTTACATGGCTAGGTTTTTGCATTCAGTGTCTGAGGCCGGATTTGAACTCAGGTCCTCCTGACTCCAGGGCCAATGCTCTATTCACTGTGCCACCCAGCTGCCCCTCAACTGCACCACCTAGCTGCCCCTAGGATCTGCCAATTATTGAGGAAAGGACAAGGACAGGGCTACTGTAATTAAGAGGGAAGCAGAGAAATGGCGGGAAAAAAGGAAGAAAATGCCAAGAATAAGTAAGTATTGATCAGAATCATGACAGATGAAGTCCTTACTCACCGAATTGTTCGGATCATTTTTTTCACTGAGGTTTCTGGATGCTATAGCTTCATTCCCTTTTTTAGTGACTTCTTCTATCCTCTCTTCACACTGTTCCTTCACCTCTTTCATCTGGTTGATACACTGGCTCCTTTAGGGGGGAAATAGGCCAAAAGAAAAGTACAAAAACAAAACAACAAAACATAAACAACCCTGTCATTAAGGAATGATATTAGATGAGTTTATGTACTTCCCTGTTCTAACTATGAAATCCACCTCAAAAACAAGTACTACTGATCCAAGACGGCATGACAGCAACCTGGGAGGCAGGTTACTTCTCACATAGATCACGTAAACAAACAAACAAGTAAATAAATAAGTAAATGCAGGGGGGAGAAGCGTCTGGAACACACATACACACACATCAAACAACCCAAGCAAAAAGCAAACACACAAAAGAGAGAAAAAATGGACCCATACAATTTTGAATGTTACAAAACCACTAAATAAGCTAAAGAACTACCATCGACAAAGACAGAAAAAGAAACCATGCAAGATGTGCCAAAATATTGTCCTCAAATGGATGAGGACCACACTCAAAGAAGCTGAGCAAGAACTGGCCCTAATAAGAAAACCCCAAGTCCAGCAAGAGGTAAATGATAAGCCCAATAAAAATCAAAGGAAGAAATCAAGCTAGAATTAAACGATGCCAAAAAACAGGGGGGAGGGGAAAAGGATGATGACAATTTAAAAATTATTAAACAGAACATCACACAGTGCGAAACCGGGAGAAACAGAGATCGGCTCAAAGAAATCACTGATAGCCAAATTAGCCAAATTATTGGAAAATATGTAAACCCAAGTAACAAATTTGGACTCTGACGTAGCAATTTCAGAATTACTCGCATCTCAGAAATTTTGGAAAAACAAAAGAACTTGAACACTACATTATAGGAATCAAAAAAATGCCCCCAAAGTGGCCAAACAACAACCCAGTGAAGTATAAATAAAATAATAGGTAGGATCCAGAAAATGAAGAACTCAAGATTTATCATACCTAGATACTTCATAGCAACATAACTGCAAAACGGTATAGTAATTTGGATGAAGCTGTGGGAGCATGAGAACAAAGTTCTTTAGCTCTACTCCAATGGTTCAATACTGTTAAGTAAAACACTAGGATAATCTTCTTTGCCCTGGCACTAACTGCTAGAGACATGATGGAAATGGAAGGGAATGTACTTATCCAAACTCATATCTAGTGAGCCTGGGAGAGTTCCAGATGAGTAGAGAAGGAAGGAGAAAAGGAGGAAAGAAAAGAGGGAGCAAAGAAGAAAGAAAGAAAACTGATTTAACTGGAGGGATTCTTGTTATGCTGGCTAGAGGCAGCTATGACTGACTCACAAAAAAGTTGAAGCAGACCCTAAGACTATGGACTGGGTAACGAAAGAGCTATAAAAGACTACTTGAAAGGGAAGATCTGCCTCACAGATACAGTTCTGTGAAGATGCAACAGACATCAGAAGCAGTCGAGCAAAGAAACTATCATCAACAGATGGCAGGAACAGTGGAGAAAGCAGCCCATCTAAATATCAAGTAGCAGTTGTGTGGTTTGACCTTCATTCTCAAAGAGGACCATGACATCAGGAAGGTAACTTGAAAGTAAATTGTATTTAAGGGAGGGAGGGCTGTGCAAAGTCACCAGCCTCACTTTCTCCTCTGAAGCCATCTGGGTCCAGTGGCCAGATATATAGATCAAGACAACTGAAGATAGCCCCAAGTAGCAGTTGTAGAATCAAAGAGATGTGTCAGAAGAGCAAGCCATAGAATACAAGTCATCCAAGGCTATAGGTATTATCTCTTCTACTAGCAGCATGGGAATCTGTGGTAGAATATGTCCTTGTGTGTAAGAAGGAATTTTTCCTTATTATTTATCTTACTATTCTGTTCTATTAAAAATCTTTTACTGATTTACATGTCAAATCTGGTTTGGTCTACAAGAGAATACACTGGATGGAGGCTGAAGCTATGTTAAAATATATAAATCATTTACCAAGAAAAAGTAATCAAGATCCTAGTAGATTTCTCAAGGTAAGTGAATAACAAAAATTGCAAGAAAAAGTTTCCAAAACTAATAAGTACAAGTCATGAACCCAGAATGATCTACCAATCAAAACTCAGTCTGCTTTAATGAAGGTAGGAGAATGAGAACTGAGAATGGGGAAAAAGAGAAAGAGACAGAATACAAAGCCAAAGATTGTAAGACTTCAGACAGACCTGAAGAGGTTTAGGGAAAAAAAAAAATTGTCTATTAATTCACTTGGTTCATCTTTGGGAAATAATAACATCTGTGTAAATTTTTATTCTTTATCTTGTAAGTTTACAAAATTATTTGTTTTTGTTCATTTTTCTTAAATTTATAATTTAAACAAATTTTTCTTTAACACGCTTAGGTTTTTCTTCTTGCCTGTGGGCACCTTTGTATGAAGATAATGCTTAAGATAGGTCAGTATATGTGTTTAAAACTATTAAATGATGCTATTAACTGTGTAACTATTTCATAGTCTAAAAATTCATTATGTTCTATAATAAGTCAAGCCTAATTACTCAGAAACCCAAGTTTTTAGAACAGAGTCCTGGTTCTGATGGAGTTATTGATTAGCTATGTGACCTTGGGAGATCATTTTGCTGTGTCTGTTTTCCATGTTGTATTAATATAAAAACCCTTCTTTCCCCAATTTCCTCGTCACTCCCCCTGCCGCTAAAACAAAGTAAAAAAATATAGTATCTTTCTCAGTCTAGCTATTCTATAATCAAATGAGTTGGTAAGACCATACTGGAAGTTTCTTCCTCTGTCCTGTGACTTTTCAAAAAATGTTTCTATGTTTGCATGCAATAAATCCACTTACAGATCATAGGAGAATTTCCTCTCCAAGTTGGTCTGGTTCTTCTGAAACTGAAATATGTCCTGCTGGAGTCTGCCATAGTTCTTCTGCAAGTCTTGCAAATGTTCTGTGCCAAGAATCAATAAGAGTGATGACTAAAAGATCCCAAGTCCCAGGCAACAAACACAGAAAGGCACAAGAGAAGGAAAAACGGCAGTATTACAACAGCAAGGTTCAAATGTGGGAAGTGAAGAGGAGGGAAAAATAGTAAGCAACAGAAGCAAGCAAAAGAAGGCTAGGCAGATGACAGTCCCACTTCCTGCCCACCCTGGCCATCTCTATTTGCCACATTTAATCACTGAATTCCTAAGAGTTCCTGCTTTTGGAGGATGGTATCCGGCACCTACTTTTTATTCGTGTCATCTTTCAGAAAGATCCCAGGTCTTTTCTGAATATCTTTGCCCACCCCTTCTATTCCTACCAAGTCTAAAAAACATGAAGAAACTTCATAGGCAAAGCAGCTACACAAGATGGAGAAGACTGTACCTAAGAACCTGAATCCCACACTCCCTCCCCACCCCAGACTGAACTTCTCTGCCATGTATCCCTTAAATGGATATGAAGCAGCTAAGCTAGGTAGGATTGCTGGTAAAACAATGGACTCAGAGTTAAGAAGCACCAAATTTGAATCCCACCTCAGAAACTTAAGAGTTATAGGGCCCTAGGCAAGTCACTTAACTTCTTTGTTTCCTCATCTGTAAAATGGGAATAATATCAGCACCCACCCTGACAAAGATAACATGTAAACGCAAATTCCAGAGTTATAGGAATGCCAGCAGTTGTTTTTGTTGTTTCCACATTATTATTATTGTGCCAAATAAGCAACAATCTCCATGAAAAGGAACACCATGGTCTGCATTCCATTAGTTAGTCTCCTTCTACTTATTTAAATATTCAAATATTCTTATAGAAACTATTTTTAAATAGTTAAATCAGATAAATTTATTAAAGTGTAGGTGAGTATTTAAATAAATAAAGATTCTCCTTTTACTCATTTAAATTGACCCTGACATAGTAGTATCATTTTGGTCCTCCTGGAGCACAAAGGACAGCAACCAACCACTTTATTTAAATTGAAGCTTTTCTCTGGTTCTAGGTTGCAATCATTCACCCAACAATCTTATCTAGAAGCTGGCACATTTCCTTTAAAGAAATTGATCACCTCCCCCCGCCCCATTCTCTAGACTCCCAGTGGTTCTCAACCTTCCTGCCGTGACCCTTTAATACAGTTCTTCATGTTGTGGTAACCCCCAACCATAAAATTATTTTTGTTGCTACTTCATAACTGTAATTTTGCTACTGTTATGTATGTTTGTATGTATGTATGTAATGTTATCATAATGTAAATATCTGATATGCAGGATGTATTTTCATTGTTACAAATTGAACATAACCCACAGGTTGAGAACTGCTGCTCTAGAGGTTTTGCTAGTAACAACAGCTCTACTGAAGAGAAACCACACAGCTCTGTGGGAAAAATAGGAGGGGCAACATACTAGCATAAGGAGAATGGCATGAGAGGCAGTGGGCTGGTCAGAGCACTGGACTTGGAGTCAAGAAGATCTGAATTGTATGCCAGTTGGTAAGTCACGTGACTCCTCTGGCCTCTGTTTCCCCATCTGTAATAAGGGAGTTGAGCTTTATGACCTTTAAGAGACCCTTCCAGCTCTAAATCAATGATCCTATATATCTTATAAAATCTACATATATTATAAATATCTCCTGTATACAAGGCACTGTGATGACCTTGGGGACTACAAAGACATATAGACTAAAGAAGGATATGTTCTAGAGTCCTGCATTCCAGACTGAAGAGCTGGCATTGTAAAATGTTGTTAGAGCTGGAAGGGACCCTTGAGATCAACTGATGCAACATCCTCTATTTAGAGATGAGAGAACCAAGACCTAGAGCAATGAACTGACTTGCCTCAGGGCACACAGTTCATCAGGGGAAGAACTAGGACAAAGAAAACGTGTCTTCTGGGTCTCCCTCTAACATGCTTTCCACCATACTATTACATGACCATGCAATTTCCCTGTAACTTTTCCACTTGGAGCTACTGTAAGTTCTTAGGATTCTTAGGAGTATGACCCAGGCAGGTCCTTATAATTCTCTTCTCTCAGTTTCTTTTTCTACAAATTGCTTGATCTAGAATCAAAGAACCAGAGGTCAAACCCTACCTTTGATAATTCCTACCTACATGACTTTGGGCAAGTCACTTGATTACTTTTGGCCTCAGTCTTCTCATCTGTAAAATGTGGGCCTTAAACTAGATGGCTTCTTGAGGTCCCTTTTAGTTCCAGAACCATGATCCCAAAATCTCTCAGTTCCCTTCCAGCTCAAATGAAGAATACCCATCGGCAACTGTAAGCCCATATAGCAATTATAAGGCCTTCGATGCATTTACTTCTTTATAATTACATCAAGAACCGTGAGAAAAACTAATTACAAATAGCAGAATTTAATTAAAACAACAAAGAGGGGCATACAAGAACCAGGGCTCTTGGCGAATAAAAAGGAAGATAATTTGTGTTTAGGATATTCCACTTAAACTGTGGTTAAAAAACAGAAAGATCCATGAGCAGGAGATCTGAATTCTTCTTTAATTGTATACACACCCTAAAAAAAAAAACCCGGTCAGTCACAGATTTAGAGTTAGAAGGATATTTAGAAGCCACTACCCAATCCCCTTCACTATACAGATGAGGAAAAAGAGTCACAGAAAGCTTAATGACTTGTTCATAGTCACATGGTTAGTAAGTGAGAGGAAAGGCATTTGTTTTCTATCATTCACAAAAATAAAAACTTAGCACATACAGTGACCGTATTTTCCAAATCTAAAATCAGGTTATCTTGCTTCTACAAATGTATAAGCATTTATATTAGCTCAGACTAGTACAAATATTATATTTTATTGAACAGAAACATTGCAGTCCAATTATCACCACTGAAACACCTCCCTTCACATTATGGGATGGTCACATCTCTTCAGAAGCTTATGATACTCTTGATTCTAAATTTCTTGTCAATAAGATCATAGATTCAGACATGAAAGGGGCCTTAGAAGCCATCTTGTCCAATCCCTTCTTTCTTTCTTTTTTTTTTGTTTTTTAGTTTTTTTTGGAGGGGGAAAGGCAGGGCAATTGGGGTTAAGTGACTTGCCCAAGGTCACATGGCTATTAAGGCGTAAGTGTCTAGGGTTGGATTTGAACTCAGGTCATCCTGACTCGAGGGCCGGTGATCTATTCACTGTGCCACCTAGCCACCTCTCAACCCCTTCTTTCTACAGATGATAAAACTGAGGCCTAAAAAGTTAAGTGATTTGCCTAAGGTCAATAACTAGATAAATGACTAATAAGTGGAACCCTGGATATTCGTTGTGATGCTGACTGATTTGATTCATCTCAGTTCCTACTGGCTAAAATACTTAGAATGTCTAATGCATCCAGATAATTTCTGGAGACAAAGGGACAAAACTTTTTAAAAAAAAAAATTTAAACTGTGAACTTAAATATCAAATAAAATGGGCATTTCCATATAACTAAGTAGAACAAAAAAAGTATGGGCCACTACAAATCTCTGTGATGGGCAGGTTGTTTTTAAGTATATATTAAATTCCACTGGATAGAATATTTTAAATGAGGTTATCCAAAAAAAAAAAAAAAATCCAAGTCTTACGGCAGCCCTAATACTCCCAAAAAAATCACAAGAGGAAAGGCTGGTCTTTGTTGGACAGTCAATTCTGACTCAAAGCAAATGGTAGAGAAATAAATACCTTTCAGGTTCCTGATGATTTTTTCACTTTCGGTGATGTTATTTACTAAAAGTGCCTGAAAAGAAGATAAAACCAACGTGAAAACTCTCCTCCACAGCAACTTTAAGGACAAGAACACACTGAACAGAAAATAAGAAGATATTCACTCTACCAGTAATCCCAAAATTATACACAAAGCAGCTGTCACCATTACTAGGTTCACATTCAAGTCGAGACTTAATTAAAATGAAGGCAGAATCTGCAGAAAAGGGTGGTGGGGGTAGGTGGGAGAAGGCATTTCAGGAACTACTTGAAACCAGAGAAGAGGGTAAACAGATCCTTCCCTCCCTGTCATTCAAGCTCAAAGTACCCATATGTAAACACACACCCATTCACAAATAAAAGCATAAGTTACATTTGTCCACCATGGTCTTATAACCCTGGCAGCTGGTATACAGACTAGCCAGGATTATTCAACAGACCACAGAGGGGCAAGAATCCAAGTCTTGAGTACTGACTGGTCCAACCCTCCACTTCTATGGCCCTGAGCCAAGTGAGGATTGTATGTTCTATGCACCCAACTCCATAAATTCCAAACTACAGGAAGAAATAAAGGGGAAAAGACTAGCTTAATAATTCCATCAATTGGTCCATGTAACCATTAGAAACTTGATTTCCAGGAAATATGCAAATACTTCTTACTTCAATATTCCAAAAATTATTCATCAGCATCGGGTACTCTCTCTACAAACAGAGATCAAAGTCCCTCCACGCTGGAGGATGATTTAATAGGTGCAGAGACATCATCACATTGCTGACAAAAAGGTCCATAAAGTCAAAGCTATGGTTTTTCCAGTAGCAATGTATGGCTATGAGAGTTGGATCATAAGGAAAGCTGAACATTGCAGAATTGACGTTTTTGAACTGTGATGCTGGAGAAAATTTCTGAAAGTCCCTCAGACAACAAGGAGATCAAATCAGCCAATACTTGCGGAAATTAATCCAGGCTACTACTGGAAAGTCAAATGCTGAAGCTGAAGCTTAGATATTTCACAAAAGGAGAAGACAGGGCTTACTGAGAAAAGACTCTAATGCTGGGAAAGACTGAAGCAAAAGGAAAAAGGTGACAGCAAAGGATGCAATGGATAGATATATGGAAACAACGAACGTGAACTTAGATTTCGAGAGAGAGTGGAAGGACAGAAGGGCCTGGTGTGCTATCGTCCATGGGGTCATGAAGAGTTAGACATCACTAAATGACTCAACCACAACATTATTTTTTGAATCAGTTATTGAAAATTCCTTTCCCTTCCATGGATAGCTATCCAACTCTCCATCTCTTGCATATGCTTTTCTATGTATATATGCTGTCTCTCTCTATATAAAATGCAATCTTCCAGAGCGCAGAAATGTATGTCTTTGTATCCTCAGTACCTAGCAGAGTGCCTAGCACATAGTAAGCACTTCAAAGATTCAGATTTGGAAGCAGGGCTGTGCTGGAGTCAAGCCCCAACGAATGAATTATTACAGTGCCTGGCACCATACTAGGCCCTTAATAAAACTCTGTTGACCAACTGCTTTCCTATCTCTATGTTAATAATATCGGTAGGGAACCTTAAAAACTTAGCTGTTTCATCTGCAAAATGAATTCAAACCCAGATTCTCTGACCACAAATCCAGTGGCCTGCCATTGTTTCACAGCTGACTACTTGGCAGACTGGAAAGAGAACGCAAGCCAAGCTGTCTGTTTACTGAAAGCCTCTGATCCTCAGTTCCCTCTTCTGGAAAATGACAATAATAATATGAGCACTATTTGCCCTCACAAGGGTACCGCAAGAATCAACCGAGATATGTATCTAAATCATAAATCTGTAAATCATAATGTTCTTTTAGATGTATTTTTAATTTTTTTTCAAGAGGTGAGTAGGAGGTGGGAGAACAGAAGTGGGTTGGTTTCAAGAGAACCCAACTGAATAACACAGTTGTGAGTTGGTTTTAAGGGAACAGCAAGGCTACCCTTCAAACTCCCAGCATTCTCATAAAAGTATAATGATATTTTAAGGTAAGAAAGCAGGTAAGGTAAGAAAGGTAAAGGGAAATCAGAAATGAGGAGCAATGAAAAGGCCTTCTCATGCCCTGGAGGGGTCAATAACATAATTCAACTTATGTCTACAAGCATGTACTAAGCACCTACTGTGTACAAGCACTTATACTGATCACACATAGAAACAAAAAAAATGGTGGAAAAATGCCCCCCTCCCCAGGAGTTTATAATGGGGTCAGGTCATTTCTATGACCTGAATCACCTTCAATCCCCATCCCTATTCCATTTAAATGTATTGCTCCAAAAAATCTGTGATCCCATCAATTTAGCTAAAACTTCCCAAAGCACAGACTGAAACTTATCCTTACCTGCCCATTCTGTGCAACACCTGTCCATGTCCTCATATTAGTTGATTATATTAGGACCATTCAATATATTAAATGCTTTCTTTAACTTCTTTTGATATAACAAGGATAACAATGGATCACAAAAGTTGTCCATCAAGTTATTTCTAGCTCTTACTAGGTGGCACACCCAATCAAACGATGAAAACACAGGCATTTATTAAACACCTACTATTTGCCAGGTCCGGACCTTACATTCTTCTGAAGAGATACAATATATGCAGAGATAAGTAAATACAAGACACATGTAATAATGCTCTGGGAGGAGAGGCAGACAGACAGACAGAAAGCACTGAAGGCACGTGGAGCAGCCTGTGCAAAGGCTGTGGAATATTATGCGCAGGGAACAACCAATAGGCCAGTTTGCTGGAAGACAGTTCACAAGGGAGAATGGTATGTAATTAGCTAAAAAGAGAAGCTGGAGCAAGACAGATAATGGCTTAAAAGCCAAACAGAGGAGTCTAGAGTTCATCCTAATGGCAGTGGGAGACACTAAGTCTTCTTGGGCACAGAAGTGACATGGTCAGATATGCTTTAGAAATATCCATTTGAAAGGGACCTATATGTACAAAAATATTTATAGCCACTATTTTCTGGGGGTAAAGAATTAGAAATTGAGGGGATGCACAACAATTGGGGAATGGCTGAACAAGTTGTAGTACATGATTAGGATGGAATACTATTGTAATATAAGAAATGACAAGCAGGATGCTTCTCAGAAAAACCTGGAAAGATTTGCATGGGCTGATGCAAAGTGAAATGTACTGGGTACAAAGTGACAGTTATACTGTAAGATGCTGACTTAGCTATTCCAATACAACGATCCATTAAAGGATCTTTAAAGGACTCATTAAAAAAAAAATGCTCTCCATCCCGAGAAAGAACTGATGGTATCTGAATACACATCAAAGTAGAATTTTTTTTAATTTTGTTTTTCCTGAGTTTTCTTTTGGTCTATATTTTCTTTTCTTTTTTTTTAAAATTTTATTATAGTTTGCATCATTCATTTCCACAAGATTTTGAGTTACATATTTTCTCCCCCTCTTTCCCCCCCCACAACCCCAAAACAGCCATCCCAGT